>JAYKKM010000079.1:65000-630000 GCA_035772405.1 Chrysogorgia sp. JL179-B06
ACGTGTACGTGCCAGTTTTTGACACCGACGACGAAAACAGGATGGAATGACTACTGCCCAATTTCAAATGAAAAGATATGCAACCTCGAGGGAGTAGTCTACAGAATCACATGTATGAAATGCCTGAAAACATAATATTGGAAGCACAATAAGGAAAACCCATGATAGGATCAAAGAATACCTCAGCACATCAAAATCTTCGGTGTATAAGCATCTAGCAAGCTGCCAGAACACCTCCAATACTATCAAGGTTGAAGTCATTACTAACGACATAGATAATATAAACTTAAGACTTAAAGAAGAACACTATATCCGAAAAGAAAGACCAGAAATAAACTCGTGCGAAGAACGTTATGCCATTTATTTTAAAGTCTATACATTTAATATTCATGTTGTTTCATAATTATTTTTTTATATTTTAGGTCCATTTTACGACCAGAACATTTTAATATTTTTATCTAATTAGTTATCGTTGTTTCAGGCTAAGTTGGTGACACTCGGCGAAAACGTGATTTCTATCTACCACGTGCTAAAACTAACTGGGGTAAACAAAAACTATCCTATCAAGGACTAGTCGATTGGAACACTTTACCAGATGAACTAAAAATGCCTTCCTCTTTCAAATTTTTCAAAACGAAACTTAAAAATTGATGGATATTTGAACTGCTTAAGTTTATTTTAATTTATTGTATTTTTGATAGGTTTATTATTAATTGTATACTGTAACTGCATTTTAACTGTAACTGCATTTTGTAACTGCTTTTTGTAATGTAATGTTATGTTATGTTATGTTTTTTATTTATTTATTGTTGTATATATTTTTAATGACGCAGGGCTCCTCTGAAAATCACTTCTGTGACGGGGACACCCTGATTAAAGATTGTTATAATAATAATAATACAGTTAAATATGTTAATTTTTATATATAAGCTGATATTTTACATCTTTCTCTAGTTTCTGATGAGGTCGTAGACGACGAAAGCTCAAACTCATTTTTTAAATAAAACAGTAACAACTTGGCTGCATTTGCATTGTATTTGTTATAAAATAATAATCAGTCTTTTTTAATTCAAAAGATAAAAATACATATTTTAAGTTACAGAGAATATCGGTATATAAAAAGAAGGTGAAAAAATTACATTGCATATTATGATTATAAATAAGTCTATTTACAAACGATTACTTAAAACTGAAATAGAAGGTCGTGTATCTCAGAATTATATCTCAGAATTGTTTCTCTATTTCCTTGCAGGTGCGACAACGACACCACCATTGAACATTTTGGCTACGGCATGGATAGTGTCCAACGATTTAGCATTCAAGCATTCCGTTTCCTAACGCAGCATCGGTTCGTTTATATCCATTGTGACCTTGTGGTCTGCAATAGAAACTACCTGAACTCTACATGCGCCCGCGGTAACCAGTGCTCTCGTCGATATCGTCGTGCGCTCGGCAGCACGATGTCGTCATCGGATGATAGTTCCCGAATGTACGCGCTATCATTCGGGCCGGTTATGTTCTCGAAAGATTCCGATACTGACGAAAATATTGGTTAGTACTTATAGGGGTACCATATTAAATATTAACACGTTTTTCGAATAATAAATAACAAAACACGAAGTATATGCGTATTTAAAAGGTTTATTTAGAGAAGATCTTACGTTTCGTCCACGCTCAACATCATCAGAGAATGAATGAATAAATTATTTACAAAGGTGATAAAAATTACAGAAATTTAAAAAAAATATGTTATTTTTAATAATTTATAATAAACAACATACGAACATATTACATTATATTAGTTAATCTGAACACATATTAATAATAACAATAATAATACAACTTTATTTCACGAGGGTATAAAACACTCTACAGCCGAAGGCTGACAAACCTGTGGCCCTCATCACTAAAGTTATTACAGGAAAAGAACTATAAACTATATTACACTATAAACTATATTACACTATAAACTATAAACTTTAAAATTATTTTAAAATTTTATTGTCTTATTTGGAAGAACTTTTAAAATGATAAAGTAACTTCTTTTGAAGATTTTCACTTCTTCGCTTTCTTTTTGAGATATATCAGTTTGTTTGATATGCAAATATCTGGAATTTCGTCACACATGCATAATGAGTTATCAGAGAATGTTATATATCTTTGCGTTCATGAAATAAAAACACTAAAGTGTGAATAACACGTGTGTGCGTTTCTCCCACAACACCAAACTTCTTGATTTTAAAGGATTTCGTTCGAGAATGAAATAGATATACACATTTCTCCAATAAGTCATTATGCATGTGTGACGAAATTCCAGACATTTGCATATCAAACAAACTGATATATCTCAAAAAGAAACGAAATCTTCAAAAGAAGTTACTTTATCATTTTAAAAGTTCTTCCAAACAAGACAACATTTTTGTTGAGGTTATGGGCTCTTTAACTATTAAATTAAATATTACGAACAGTTTAAAAGACTAAAAATGATCTAAATCTACATATTGTTCAGTTAAAAAAGTACAATATCTATTCTTAAAAATACCTATGCTTGGACTCGATCTAATTATTATCGTTATCATTATCTTATTATTATCATTTTAAATTGTTATTTTAATTCATAATAAACAATATACGAACAATAATCTTGCAGAAGACTCCAAGGCGAACTATCCCATGATTGGTTCCCTAGTTGCTATCGGATGTCTTGCATTTGTCCTTGCTGGTGCACTTGTCTACGTGATGAAACGGGGAGGACTCAGGAGAGTTTCACCAGTGCCAATTACTCACGTTCAACCCATGGAGAAGGATGAAACTTCTTCAACTTCTGTCTAAAACGCTCGTACTTTATGTGCCTGTATTTTGTATCCAAATCTTTTTCACACATTCTTTAATTGTTTGGGACATACCTAAGGGACCGGTCACTACTTATGGCCGGGGTGGGGGCCGAAGAGAAAATGGTTATGGGTAACTGAAAATTCTAAGACCTAAATAGTTGGTTAAAAAAAAATCACTTCTCTGAAGGGTTGGGTAACAAAATTTTCATGATTATCTATATAAAAAATTAAGTTCGTCATTTAAAATTTGAATCTCATCATCAACTCTCTTTAGTCATCATTGCACATTAGCTTTTGTTATTGTATTCATCTCCTTGTTTTCCTTGGATTCCTGCTCTGTATAGACATATAATAATCTGAGGTTACAGTAGGATCTGTCTGTATATCTATTTGGGTTTGTTATTAAAACTTGTATCGACGATATGCTGGGACTTTATCTAACTTATTTCTTCTTGGATTGGGTAAAACATTTTCTTTACCAATAAATGGTTGGTTAAAGGGATATGGCTAGTCTCCTCCGCAGGCAACTCTCGGGGGATTTTTTTCCATTTGTCTTTCGTCAAATTATTTCGCAAACCAAAAAAGATAAGGGAGAATTGTAAAAGGTCTTGTTATACCACTTCACGAGTTCTTTCAAATGAGACAAAGTTAATTTATATTGCCATATCCCTTTAAATTTCTGATCTTAATTTGGTTGGGTAAACATTTTTGTCAGTACCAAATCCATTTCTCTTCGGCCCCCACCCCGATACTAGTTTGTGTACACATGAGTATAGCGTATACCTAAAGTAATCTTCTATGCACATTTTGTTTGTCTATTGGAAGACATTGCGTGAAAAAATTATCACTTGTCTGTCTTTGTATATGTTTGTTTTTTTAGTATACTTTTTCGACCGAATTGTAAGCCCTTATGGTTTTTCAAGGCTTTACCAATACCAACTAATACTGCATGTGAGCTTAACTTATATAAACATGTTTAATTTGTCATTAATTGTTTTTGGTGGGATTAAAAAACTTGTTGTTGTTGTCCAAAATATTCATGTGTGTAAATTGGTAGCAAGTAAAAATATACGAAAACTTTGTATTACTAAGCCTCTGTTTACTAATACCCGCGAATGTCGAGTTTTTTCTTTTCTTTTCCGTTTACTGAAAAAAACAACTATTATTTATTACTAAAACTAACCTATTTATTTCGACCCTTTCACGTATGGGATCGTTGTTGTGAAGATAAACGGAAGTAGTAGTAGACAGAAGCTTATAGTAATACAAACTTTTCTTATATTTTTTAAATAAACAACTGACAACTTTAGCTTTTCCTGTGAGCAAACATTATTTGAGCTTTATCTTCATGTACACCTTCGAAGCGACAAAGCGTCGCCACGTCCCCAAAATCAGCCCCATAACTCCTTGCTGCTCGAACTCTCACCCATGTTTCAAACCTCGAACTTTTAACGATATGCCGAACCTATAGTAATTAGCAAAATCCTTTGTCTAAGCTCATTTCATTAGGTCAGTCGGCAAATGAAATGTTCGACGTTTATAAAAAGCAGCTTATTGGCTCACGAATATACCTTTAGTTGCGTTGCCAATATACAACTTAACTTTAGGCTGGTTATTTTGTTTTTATATTGCCAAACGAGCTTTGCTTTCTTGTTGAAATGGGACGACGTTTTGCTCTTCGATCATTTGATCAACCCAATTTACGTCAATAGAAATACATTTTAGTGCTCTTTTGGGAATACAATATCACTTTTATAATAATATAATAGATAATGATTCATTTTGACGAACGCGTTCTATCGTCTAACGAAACGCCATTAGGAAATCATTATTTTTTAAAACAATGCACAGGCATACACCATTCTCTGACTTTGTGAACAGTGATGTACATATTAGTATTGGAATTCCACTCCTGTATACAACAACATTTCAGTTTTTTCTGTTGAACTGGAGGAGAAAACTTGGAAGTAATAAGAAATCATCCCTCAAACAACGTTAGCTATATGGATCAACTATCTAGGGCTGCAATGAACGCCATTATAAATCCCACTGAAGTCAGCGACCAAGCTACCGTTCCTGGTCAATATGGCTGTCGTTTGTTGAATGAATTTGATATGATGTTGGTAAGATGAATTGAGTTTAATTATTTAAAAAGTAGCCAAATGTTCTATTGGTCTCATATTGGAGTCTAAAGCATTATACTCTTCATACTTAGCCTGCGTAGCGGCTATCGAAGGGGGGTGGGGGTAGGGGGGAAGAGCGAAAACGCGCGCGAGGGAGGCTACTTTATACTATAGTCTATAGCATGATGTACACGGTTATAGTTCAAAATTTAGATTTTAAAATTTTAAAATAACAAATTGGACGTTAAGATCAACGAGATAATTTGAAATAATATGAACAGTCAGTCATATAGTAATTAAGATACCAACTGTAGAAAGATGGATAAGTATAGTATGACAAGATTAAGTAACTAAAACGGACGAATTAAAAGAGATTAAAATAACGACAGAGGTATGGAAATCTATTAAATTATTATTACACTTGAAGGTGTAATAATCCCAAATTCAAAACATATAGTCCTAACCCCAAACATTAACGTCCATTTTCAATTCATATGATAATTTTATACATTTCGGCACCTTTTAAAATTTACATGACGCCACTTTCTTATGCTAATACATTCAGGGGCGCAACTAGGGGGGTTGCTACCCCGACTGTCCTTTTTATCCCCTGCCCTTTTTGTGAGACCTCTAATACTAGCTAATACTTACATTAGACGGGATACTATCGAGCTAAACGATCGGGATAATGCATTAGATAAACAGATAATTAATCGTCTGTTGTTGTACGCAATATAATTCTCCGCAAATCTGGAGAACTAAATCAATCTAAACATAACCAAGAATTCAACAGAATATTACGAACCAATGGTTATCCCTCGACAAAACCGACACCGTCAGGAATAACACCGATACTGCTACCAACTGAATTTACTTCCGCATCCCATACATCTCAGATCAGATAGACAACAACGGATGTTTCGAAAGGAAGGTCTACCTGTTACAATTATACATAGATCTTCCACATTGAGACAAGCTTTAAGACCTCTTGTTGGATGTGGCAAGTCCCGACTGCCCCATCTCAGCAGAAGATTTATGTTCATACAAAAGTGATGTTTACCGAATTACACCAATTACATCATATGTAAATGATTGCATAATAATAATAATAATGATGATCTTTATTGAGGAATGCCTGAATCACCTTTCAGTGGTTTTCATCAGGGTCCTGCAGAAAAGGTACTACACTATTACAAAAGGTACTACACTATTACAAAAAAATATATATATATAAAGTAAGGAAGGTTACAAAAATATAGCATCATGAACAATACTAAATTTAAATTCAATATAAATAAAACTAAAATTTTATTCTAAGGGCACGCTTAAATTCAATCACACTAACCATTCGCGATGTTAAGTCTAAATCATTCCAGTCTTCAATAGCCTTCGGAACAACTGTCTGATGGTCCCATTGGCTTTTAGCACTGGGTTTTCTAAGATTGTTATGATTTCTAGTGTTGTAATTATGAAAATAACCATTTGATGTCAGATTGAAATCATAATCGATATTGTTATTGATACAATTATATGTAAAAGTACAACGATGCTGTTTTCTTCTATTTAGTTAAGGCAGTGCACAGCACAGAAGTCTAAATATCTCAAGAACGACGTGAGATACGAAAGAGCTCTACATTACCATTCCTCATCATTTTAGTAGTTCGTTTGAACTAGAAATACGAATCCGCAATAATCCCCTCGCTCGCCTTTTCTACCTCCTCCCCGCCCCCCAACACACACACACACGCGATAGAACGGCTACCTGGCTAAAAGCCTGCAAGTAAGGGGTCTATATAACCATGGTACCTTTTTTCTAGAATGGGCATGGTTATTTCTATAAGAAAATACAGAAGAACAAAAGTACAGTTTTCAAGACACATGTGGGAAGGCACATGACAACTTTGTGTAACAGAGAAGCCATTGACACTATGTATGATCCGGATAAGGTCAGTGTTCGCCAGTAACGAAGTAAATTTACTTCGTTACTTTACTTAAGTAAAAAAAATCAGTATTTACTTGTAACAAAGTATATTTTTCAGCAAATACTTTTTACGAAGTAAAATTTTTGTTAAATAATTACTCTTTAGCTTCTTTACTTTTTGTCTTATCGGCAAAATAAAAAAAAGGAATCAATTGATCAATTGAATCAATTGATCAATTACTGCTATCAAAACTAGATGTACGTGGCGAAAAATTAATTATTCGATATCTTGAAGTACAACTGGTCAGTATTTACCTTTGTCTTGGCGGGAAAGACTCTCCAAAATTACTTTGTCATCTCCTTTAAGATTAAAATACAACAAATTAGTTAGGCAAGCAAAACTCTTAAGGTGGCAATTACGTGAAAATGGGCTAAAATTTGGCCGAAAAACAATACATGGGTACAATACGGCAATTTATGCTACGTAATATGCTGTATATGGTATTAAATGAATGCTACATTCATGTAGATTATGATAAAACATGAATTGATACCAGAGTGTAAACCAGTTAGCAGCTAGTTAATAATTTAATATCTTACATAATGAGTACATATGATCAGGAACCGATGGGAAAACAGTGATATATCAACCAAAACTAGTTCTAATGATACGAAACTTGGTAAAACATCTAACCAAAGACAGATCTGTGTTCTGTAGTAAAATCAGGGGTTATGGTGAGGTATTTAAAAAATCAAATTTTCTATTATTATTTAATTCACAAATAGGTTGTAGTCGGTACTTACCCTGGAGATAAGTTTATGATTTTAGTACAGAACATAGATCTGTCTTTGGTCAGATGTTTTACCAAGTTTCGTATTATTAGAACTAGTTTTGGTTAATATATCACTGTTTTCCAATCGGTACCTGATCATATGCCCTCTATGACATCACTCCGTCAACTTTAACAGCAAAAAAGTCTATGAAGATGAAATTTTCGTCTGACAAGATATATTACAATTTATCTCAGAAGAATCCATAGATTACAAATGTGTTAAATCTCCACACACGTTAGTTTATTAGATTTATCACTCTTTGCTGAACGGAATATCCCAACAGACAAGAAGCCCAATTGATAGGGGTTCCGAGGGCCTACGATTTAAGGTCGTTATCCGAGAAGACCTGAAAGTCTTACCATTTGCTGATATTATTGCAAAGGCAGCACTTTCTAATCGATTATTTTTAAGACCCTGAGTGGAGGTCCGACCCAGGATTTGAACCTATGTCTCCCAGCTCATAGACATAATTTTCTTTCCAACACCTCTCTCACTTTTAGATTTTAAAGGAGACATCATTCCTAAAATCGAAGCTGAATTCAAAAGTTCTCAGTGGCAACATTCCTTCTGTATTCGCAAACGGTGATCACCATATGAAACTCAAGACGTTTGAAATTGAACTCGTCAGAATCATCCAAGAGGATGTAGTTGTGGAATGCGTTAACCAAACTATATTGGACTATTTCAAAAAATGGAAAATGTCAGGTGTGCCCATTATTTTACTCTAGCTCGATTATAAATAAATATTATAAATAGAAAGAATACCGTATTTCCTCTAATAAACGTCTCCATCTAATAAACACCTCCCCTTTTGATACAAGAATGCCAATAAACGCCTCCCTCTAATAAACGCCTCCCTTTAATAAACACCTCCCTTTTCATACAAGAATGCCAATAAACGCCTACCTCTAATAAACGCCTCCCTCTAATAAACGCCTCCCCTTTTCATACAAGAACGCCAATAAATGCCTACCTCTAATAATCGCCTCCCTTTAATAAACGCCACATACATCAGAACGGTGTTTATTAGAAAAAATACAGAAAGTGCAAGAAAAAAGATGCTATAAATATTATTTATTTATATAATATATATATATATATATATATATATATATATATATATATATATATATATATATATATATACATGAAAGTATACAATGTGCCCTACCGGCTATCACCATAATGGCTTTTATGGTAACTGTGGACTTGGGACCCACTATGTACGGCTACACATTGTTGGATTGCATTGTGATTGGATTGCATTGCATATATATATATATATATATATATATATATATATATATATATATATATATATATATATATATATATATATATATATATATATATATATATATATATATATATATATATATATATATATATATATATATATATATGACTGCTGCACGGTCGCTGTTGTTGATGTTGTAGTTGATGTTGTTGTCGTTATTGTTACTAAACGCCATATTGACATTATGATGTGCAGAGATAATAATAACTAATGTTCTTGTAGTTCCTGTGAAGAATTTTGAAGATGAATTGCAAGATTTGACAAGGAATGTGAACAGCTTTGTTTTGTTCGGAGGGAGATTAAATTTTGAACAAATAGAAATATGGCGAAAAGGATTGTTTGCAGAAGTTGGGTGAGAGTTTTGATAACTTAACTTAAATAACTTAACTCTTTGTGAAATCTACAAAACTACGCTCTTTCGTGCGATTCTATCTATAGGCATGATTGTTGGATAAATATGTTGAGATTAGCAGTTATAATTTATACAACCGTAGTCGTGGACCCGTGGTTCCGTAATCGGAATCTTAGTCTAGACCCAACAGGGACCAGTTGTAAAAGCTATACAACATCAAGGACTTCTGCCTTAATTTCAATATACCATTATACTTTGGATACATGTACATAGCCGCTTATGTAGCGACGACCAAGATTTTCAAGCCAAATCAATGGAAATGAGATCTTTTTTTTGTTCAACGTGGTTACCCAACCAACCTTCTAGACCTCGCCGTTCAGAAAGCCTTTCTCGTCCCCCGTTTATACGCCCTTGAACCACCTTTGGAACAAGTTTCAAACAACAAAATTCCTCTAGTTCTAACATTTCACCCTTTCAATTTTAAAGTTAAAAATATTATCAATCGGAATTTTCACATTTTACAAAATGACCTGAGACGTCAGACATTTTCACCGATAACCCTTTGGTATCTTTTCGCCGTAATAAAAACATTCGTGATTCCTTAGTATACATATTGCCCTTAAACAAAATGAAAGTCTGTGCCATCCTTCCCATATCAGGTGGTAACAATAACCGCAAACGGCAAGAGAAGCGTCTCATTTTTAAACTTAGCACCACACACCCTCTTGGTCTTAACGAACGTTTTTCTTTTATTTAATTTCCCGGATCTTTTTTATTACTAGCTCATGCACTTTCATTCCTTTTCAAGTTTTTGTTTCTTACCGCTTTACTATCGCATAATCCTTTTGAATATTGGACCTGTCATTTCTCCCTCCCCCTCAGTCTGTTTGCTGATCGGCTGTAAAAATAGCAAATGATTTAACTTTTCGCATTTCATTAATTATTAGTTTGTTTATCGCCCGTGCATTTGATTGGCTACTTTCTACTTGTGACACCCTTTTGGCATATATACTGTATAAGCCCTATTTATTTTATTTCATCTCGTCTTACTCTGATGAAGGGCTCCGCTCGAAACGTCAGTATTTCGTCACTAAAAATCTTGGCAATTTACCACCTTTTCACTTTGCTATATAACCAAAACACTGTCTACGCAGCACTCTACTTTTTTAATTTCTAAACTGTTTTTTCCAGCTCAGATGATGAAAATCGCTCAAGGTCTGTTCTACCAAATATTCTTAATGAGATGCAATCCCTGCCAAAAATAGAATGCGTGAGAAAAATATCTCGAGAAATTGATTTGCCCATAGAGGAAGCATTGTGCCAGTGTTTATTTATCATTGGGTAAGTTGACAAATGTGTGAAGATAAAACAGCAAATTTTATTGCTTATACTCATTAATCTGTCCTCTATTACATAGACATACACTTATTTGTGTTCTCTTATAGGAGCTTTTCGATACAAATTTAACAAATAAGATTGAAATGTCTGTCTGTCTGTCTGTCTCTGTCTGTCTGTCTCTGTCTGTCTCTGTCTGTCTCTGTCTGTCTGTCTCTGTCTGTCTGTCTCTGTCTGTCTCTGTCTGTCTCTGTCTGTCTCTGTCTGTCTCTGTCTGTCTCTGTCTGTCTGTGTCTGTCTGTCTGTCTCTGTCTGTCTGTCTCTGTCTGTCTCTGTCTGTCTGTCTGTCTGTCTGTCTGTCTGTCTGTCTCTGTCTGTCTGTCTGAGAGCGGGAAAATTAACCAGTAACTTAATTAGTGTTTCTTCCTCTCATTTTTCCTATTTTGATCTCCGTGTAGCTTCAACGCCCAAGGGTCTACAGTGGCATTGACTTCGTGTATCGCTGAACTTCATCTTCTGAACGATGACATGAAGGCGCGCTTGAAGGAAGAGATAATGCGCAACATAAAAGGGACTGGACTGACTCATAAAGCTTTATGCAACATGAAATTACTAGAGTCCTTTGTGCAAGAGGTATGAGTATAATATCCCCCCCTTCCACTGCGCTTTTCGAAATAAGCGCCCCCCCCCCGCCCCCCCCGCGAATAAGCGCCCCGCAATGATAGTTGTGGACTGACTGTTGCTTGGAATGCATCGGAGGATGACAACATCCAATGGTTTAAAGAATACTCCAGTCAAAATACAAATGTAGTTCATATGAAAGATCTTACTGATTTTAGTTTATTCCCAAAGTTTCAGCATTCATATCAATTTAGTTAAATGGCTAGTTGAAAATTTGAGGATTTTGACGCCATATTGGTTTTGAAAATATGACGTTATTGAGTGATTCTTTATCGGTAGTGGAGTTGTTTTGATGGCGATCACATAGTGATAGCTGTTGTGAATGCTCTTTGGACGAAAATTAGTCGAAATAAACTATTTAGTTCCTCATGTAGGAAAGTAGAGGAGCTTCTTAGGCATAGTTGGGAAACAAATATGTGTCTTTGACGCAAACATCTATTTTGTGTCATTCTGGAGTTTGCTCGACGGTTCAGACTCGATGTCCAGCGGGGGTTACTTTTCCATTTTAAGGTAGACTGTACAGAACGTCGCTTGTCGGATAATAAGTGGGGCCAGAAAATATGATCATGTAACTCCAATCCTGAAGCAACTCGACTGACTTCCAGTGAGACAACATTTGTAATATCGTGATGCCGTTATGGCCTTTACATATATGAATGGATGTGCCCCAGGCTACCTGTCTGAAGTTCTGAACAGTTCATTAGGCGTGGCAATATATGTGTCGACCCGCACTACCAGAAATTCTCAAATGCTCGATATTCCACTTTTCAGAACTGCTACTGGACAAAGAACTTTTTATTATAGAACTGTTTCCCTTTGTAACATACTACACGAACTAAAAATATGTAACACTGTAACGCAGTTTAATTAGCGCTCTCTGACACGTAGCCTCTTATTTGACTAGCCTTTGACTAGCCTAAGAACGATACTGGATGCAACCAAGACCCGTTCCTATGAAAGCCTTCTTGATCAAGCGAAAATTAAATCTCTCACCAACCGAAAATATTTTCAATCACTGGACCTCAGTACATTCAACAATTTTTTAAGTTAAGAACAGTTAGCTATAATCTTAGAGGTTCCGGCACGAAACTTGAACAATTACCATTTAAAACAAAATGGCTTAAAAATTCCTACTCGTTAATAATCAGCCGATTGTGGAATAGTTTACCAATAACAATTCGTCAAGAAGATAATTTTAATATTTTTAAAAGTCTGCTAAAAGAAGTTTTATTTATCTGGATTAATCCCATTCTAATTATGTAATATATATTCATATGGAGCTACTACAAGTACTTTTTCTACTATTGTGTAATACATAGCCAATATCAACATATACTCCACTAGTAACCTGTAAAACATATTCTTAATATTGTTCTATTTTTATTGTAATTGTATTAGATATACAGATACGTGCGTGTTTTAACGAGCATTTTTTGCTCCTAGGCGTTACGCATTCAAATAAATTATTATTATTATTAAATTATTATTATTATTTCAACATATTTGTACCCTTTTTTGTATTTCTTTGAAAAGCTCCTATGGGGACGTGAAATAAATATATATATATATTAAATTTAATGTGTTTAATATATTTCTAGGTCTGTCGACTTCACCCTCCAGTGTCTCTTATTTTTGGTAAAACGAAGTAGGTTTCCATTTCTTGTTCTTTTTATATCTTGAAGTTTCATTCTGTGGTGTTATCACACTTTTTTAATTGCGTTAATATACACAATGTTGTAGTGAATGTGGGTGAGCTCGGAGTAGACAGACGATACGTGGACGATTGTCAAGCTCATATCCTCAGAAAAATGATTCTGAGTCCCGTACAGGAATATAATATACATTGTGGCATTACCGATATATAGTGACTGCCGCATAGGCAGTACATATATCAATCGAACCAGTATATCATTGTAACCTTCGATCTCAATCTGAGTCTCGGTGGCTCAATGGTTAGACTGTCTCACCGGTAATCAGAAGGTTACAGGTTCGATTTATGGTGAAGAATCGTTAATGTCCTGGGTGGGAGATTGATCTTCAGTTAATAAGAAAGAGCTGATTTACGGATTTTCCAACGTTAACTCGAGGAGGAAGGAATATATAGGTGTCTAGGTATTCACGATTGTTTAACATTGTACTGTATAGTGATAATATAGAAGTTATAGTCGAGCATTTATGGGGCCCCAGACCTAAGACATGTATAAGGGCCCCGTCTACCTCTGTTAGCCACTGTGTGGTCCCCAATATTAACGCCAAGTTGCAAGAATTATATTACATTGTCATATCACTACTCCCCAGGAAGAGAGTTGCAAGACATGTTTTTCTGTACTATAGAAAAGACGTTCTACTACAAAGCAACTCGGGTGAATATATCGTGAAAAAAGACGAACCGTTGCTGGGTGAGGTCTACATATGTCAAAGAGATCCCAATATATTCGAAGATCCAAATCAATTCAACGCTGACAGGTTTTACTGTAAAGAGGTAAAGAGATAGTAATTAGTTTGTACGTCAGATGCTACTCATGTGCAGAACATGTTGAGATTGGAAGTTCTCAATAACATTTTCAATAACTTTTCCAATGCAATACCCAAGTTTGAAATCGAAAACGTTGCTTGAGATTGCAGAAAATGAGACTTTTGTATGGGAACGGAGAGGTTTGGAAGCTAATCTGTTACTATGGTGACAACATAACGTGAACCATGTTCTTTAGTTTGGTGGTATGTATCCACGTGCAAAGTTTCAAGTAATTTTGTTGGATAACTTTGAAGATATACATAAATTTTAGAATTGCCACAATGTTGTTTGCCTTCATATCACATATAACTGAATACCTCAAGAACGAAAATAGATATCGAATAACTGTTAGCACCATTCTTCATCATTTTAAGTGTCCTTTCAAACAAAGCATTATTATTTTTGGAGTTAGTGCAGGCACTTTAACCTGCCTAATATAGCGATCAAAACAACAACAACAACAACAACAACGCCGACGACAAAGAAAACAAAAAGAACAACAAGTTAATTATTTGTAACTTCCCCACAACAATAGGGATTGTTGAACAACTTGTTAAGTTTTGGAGGACCCTACAACGCAGATGCAACTCCTACAGATCATAAATGTCCAGGACAGGTGAGGAATTGATAACACTATAAGCCTTAACTTTATAACTTATAATAATCTTTTCCTTGCCTATAGGAAATCGCCATGGACTTTTTAAAAGCCGTGCTCGTTTACTTCATCAGCAGCTGCCAGTACACTTTGGCAGGGGACATGTCATGGAAGGACAAACGGTAAATTTAAATTTAATATTTTGGTATAATTAATGTTTTCAGAATTACTCATTGCAAGTCCACCTGCCGAGATGTACCTGTAGTTGTGAAACTGCATGGAGAACTCTTTAATAATACAAAACCTGATCTCTTATATTCCAATATCCAACGATCCTTCGTTGTCAGAGTAACTAGAACTTAGAACGCATTACCGGACTTTTTAAGATTCAAAACACTCAACTTTAGTTCATTTAAGAAAACCCTACTTGAATACTATGACGCTCTTTATTCCATCTATAACCAGGACGACCCACGTACGTGGAAATCCATTTGCCTAAAATGTAACTCGGCACGTCGCCTCGAGAAATCCCTCACATGTTGTTGTTGATTTTTGCTACAGACTTTTCTTTTCACCTTAGTTAATGTGCTTATTTATGTAAATATAACCTCAATTTTTTATTAAAAAAATTATTTTTTTTAATTTTACACGGGGCCACAGTAATTGGCGTAAGCTGTAGTGGTATCCCTGCCAGACTTATATTTTATATGTTAATTTACCAATTAGGTGTATTTAACCGCTTATAATCTTATAATTACCAAAGCAAGTTGTACAAACTTTGTTTCCGGTTTCGTTGAATTTCCTATCCAGTTTGTGTAGATTAAGAAATATTATGAAAAACAGCTAATATATCATATAAAAATTCCCCTAACTTAAATATTAATAATGAAGACGCTAATTTTACTTCAGATGGTAAATCGTTAAAGTGTTTTGTTCCTAAGTAGAAATACTCCTTTTTTGCTACTTCAGTTCTAACTTTCGGAAGTATGCCATCAATGTCATTTCTACGAGCGGCATAGGGGTGATACGAAATACTACAATACGGTAATCTTGAAAAAATTCCGGCCCTTCAACATTAAGGCACATAAAAGTTTTGGGGGATTTTTACATATTTGTGATCTTTGGAATCTCTTGAGAAGAATTGTAAAATATCTTGTCGTCCGAAAATTTCATCTTCATACCTTTTACCCCTGCTAAAGTGATTTACTATTCACAGGAAATGACGTCAAAGCAGGGACACGCAAAAACATTGCACATTGATTCAGCAGTGAAATGCAATGAAAGTTAGGGAATTGAGCGAATTTTGTCTAAACAGGTGTGTGTAAAGTTCAGAGCCAAACTTTCTTTGTATTTTGTTACAATAGGTGGTAATATAGGAAATGAGGAACGTCTTAGGATAATAATAATAGTAAATGTGTTGACATTGTTTTGAGTTCGGGCTGGGCGGCGGAAGCGTTGAAGAATATATGTGTAAATAGACTGTTGGAATAAAGAGTTTACATTTCATGAAATAGTGATATACTTGAAACATGGTGGCAGCGGTGATCGCTTCAATTTAGTAGTGTCATTAGTGTCCAATGAGTTCGCGTGTCCCTGCTTGACGTCATTTCCTGTGAATAGTAAATCGACTTTAAAGTGCCTATAACGTCTGTGGGAATTTAATATATTTGTAATCTATGGATTCTCTTGAGAAAAATTGTAATATATCTTGTCAGACGAAAATTTCATCTTCGTAGACTTTTTTGCTGTTAAAGTTGACGGAAGTGATGTCATAGCGGGTATTTGTCCTGAGTCGACAGGTCGAATGTTCAGCAATGGAAATAATAAACGTGGTGTATCCACGATTGTTCTTAAACGACATTGGCAACAAAAAAGTACTTTTTATATTGAAATGAAATATGTATTTTATAGGACTAATATATTATGCTAATTTTTTTTAAATATCATATTACTAAAAATATTAAAAAAAAAATAATAAATAAATAAATATATATATTTAAAAAATTTTTTTTTAATTAAAAAAACATTTTTTTTTTAAATTTTATTTTATTTTAAATTGACTTAGCTAGTCGGAATAGAGTAGTTGGGCCCTATGAAAATTTTAAAAGATGAATAAACCATGTCAAAACGCCGCCATTTTGAATATGATGGTGACGTCATGTGCTGGGAAGTTGAAAAAAAGCTTAATATCTTTGCATTTCCGCCAACACTGACGGCTTTAACCCAGCACATGACGTCACAGGTCACGTGACCGAGAACCTAAATTCATCTTTAATACGCTTTACGAGCATTTTTACAACCTTAAACTACGATATTCCGGTTATTTATGTCACATTCTTTGATCTAAAAAGTACTTTTTTGTCGCCAATGTTCCTTTAAAACGGCAATATGTTCATTGTTAGCCACTTTGGCAGTTTGGCTATCAGAAATATTGGCAAGATCAGGAAATATTTGAGTAAAAAGGACTGTGAGAAGTTGGTGCATGCATTCATAACGTCAAAACTTGACAGCTGTAATAGCATCCTATATGGCTTACCAGAAGCTGAATTGAGCAAGTTACAGCGAATTCAAAATACAGCTGCTAGACTTGTTGAAGGGGTTAAAAAATCGGAGCATATCTCCCCTGTGCTACATAATCTTCATTGGTTGCCGGTGAGATCACGGATTGTTTTTAAGATACTAATAATTACTTTCAAGGCTTTGCATGGCCAGGCACCTGTTTATATTACTGATTTGCTAACTAAATATAAACCTACTCGTACTTTGAGATCATCTGACCGAAATCTGCTACTCGAGTCAAAATCCAAAACGGTGACTCATGGAGACAGAGCATTCTCTGTTGCAGCACCAAAACAGTGGAATTCATTACCACAGGAAATTAGAAGCTTTGAAATGTTAAGTAGTTTTAAGTCTGCAGTTAAGACTTTTCTTTTTTAAAATTAATAGTTATTGTTCAGTGTTAATATATGTAGTAGGCTTTATCTTATAATGAAACTGTAATTAGTTTTAAAAGTAACTTTAAGAATATATATATTGTTGTAAGAGCATTGAGACTATTGTATAATGCTCCTAATACGTCTTTATTATTATTATTGTCACGTTCTAGTGTTATATTTCGTACTTTTGTGCTACTTATCGTGTGGCCATGTATTGCCCAATTTAACAAAACCTGGACGGATAAAATGAAACGTTCTAATTTATCCATTTCTTTTTCTCAAAAACAGACTCCAAAGACTTTCCCGACCAGATTCACCTATTTGCCTAACCTCGTTCGCATTTGAAGCCACCTCAGTAAGTATAAGTTGTTTTTTCTCTCGGTGGCACTAGCAGTTAGTACTGTACTACCCATGAGATACAAATTCATGAGAAAACCGATAATCGAGGCGCTTTCTCGATATATGAACAAACCGAAATTCAAATAATCGCAAACCAATCCTAACCCAAATCCTAACCCTAAAACTGACTTGGGTTGATGTTATCATAATTTTAAATTTCGGTTGCTCATATATCGAGAAAGGGCCAGAATCGAACCCTATCGTAGCATGGTGATCGCGGAAAGACTGGAAACTAGTTGTTCCAGGGTTAGTACGAAGGTTAGTAAGGTATTTAATCGATTGAGGTATTTAAATGTTTAAACAAACTTGGTCCTACATACTTTGACAATTATTTTTGTAAAACACACCACACATATGACACTCGAGGAAACAACTCATCTCTTGTGCTTCCACAGATGAAAACCGAATCCGCCTAAAGAAGTTTCCTATTCCAAGGAGCTCTGATATTTAATAAGCTGCCAAAGGAAGTCCGCGTGACGAAAATAGTTTTATTTTATTTAGAAAAAGAATTTTAAATAGTACCTTTTGACCATCATTTTGGTCTATATTTAAAGTTTTTCGATATTGTAATTAGCATAGGTTTGACTATTAATATTTTTAATCTTAATATTTTAACTTTTAACTGTATCTAGACACAGGTCCTTGTAGGATAGCAGCTTTTAATAGCTGAACAAGTTTAACCTGTTTAAATATGGTTATAATAATAATAATAATAATAATAATAATAATAATAATAATAATAATAGTAATAATAATAATAATAATAATGATCTAAGTTGTTTTGGGGTTAGCAGTGCCATCATGTATTTCATCATAAAGGCATATCCGATCGTATGATCTCGCGGATACTAAAAAAGATCGTCCAGAAGACGACTCAGACCTAGTACCTCACGGTCACCTCAACTGAGTGTACCATTTAGACACAACCCTGCGAGACCCATACGTTTTTTCCGCATCGGTACGTTTTTGCAGGAAAATTACTATTCTAGAACATTAATTTTGCTTTTTTTGGCATGTTGTAAAACATGGAGTGGACTGTACTGGACTGATAAAACATGGACTGATAAAACATGGACTGATAAAACATGGACTGATAAAACATGGACTGATAAAACATGGACTGATAAAACATGGAGGTTAGGATCTTTGTTGTTTTGGGGTTAGCGATTATTTGTTATAAAACATGGACTGGTAAAACATGTAACGTGTAGCTGTGAATGTATGTCTACATTAACAAATAATCGCTAAGCCCAAAACAACAAAGATCCTAACCCTCCATGTTTTACCAGTCCATGTTTTATCAGTCCAGTCCAGTACAGTCCACTCCATGTTTTACAACATGCCGCTTTTTTAAAGTTATTTTTCCAAAAGCATGGCAAACGAATACCTAACTGGTGTAAAAATAAAACTAGGGAAGCCATATGACAAATTTCTTATCAGCCTCGTTTGCTCGGTATGTAGGTTTTTTCGCAGACCTCGCTCCTTCGTCTTTCGGTAGGTGCAAAAACCTCAGACAAATACTTTCCTCGTCTACAGACTTCGCTGTCGGTTAATATTAACGTTTTCGTTACACTTTAGGATTTGTTTAAAGACATGCAAGATGTAAAACTGGAGGAGTACTTCGCAAAGGACTTGTATTAAACTAAACTGTGAACATTCTCTTAAAGGTGAATGTCAACCGTGACGCATTGCACGCTTGGTCGGCCATTTTTCGAAGCAAGAAATGCCCTTAGTGAACTGCATCCGTAAACATCTTGTCAATTCTTTAAATAAATTATTCATTTTGTCTTTTAATTGAAAGAAGACATACCTTAGAAAGTAATCATTTCTGCATTTTTCATAACTCAACGTTTTCTTGACTTTCGTTCTGAATTATGTCAGCCTTGACTGACGCGAAGCGTGAAAGACCAAGTGACGAGGTTTAAACAAACAAAATCAGGTTCCGAGTCGACGTATTTGGATTGTGGATGAATAAGAAAGCCTCTATAGGGTTTTCTGAGAAGACTTGGCGAATTTCTGAACTATTTACCACGTCAAGTTGGCAACGAAGTACTTCAAAACACTTCGTTATAAAATACAAACGCGCAATGCACGACTGTTGACATTCATTGTGTGGTAACCACTAGACAACACCAGTGACGAGTTGTAACGATAAAGTTGTGTAGTTGTAATAATTAAGTTGCAACAAGTGTGCGAACAAGTCGCAATAGAAGACTACAAATACTTAAACATAAAAAGCATTTGCTATATTAGTATGATCTGTGTTTTTTCTTTTGCTATACGCACTCATCCAGGCTTACAGCTATCGCTTGGTGAAAACAAAAGAAAAATATCTTCCATCATGAACAAGTCAGACATTTGATAAATAATTCTTGTACACTAAGGTGGTCCATATTTTATTTATTTTTTATTTTGTATAGTCTCACCCTCTTAAATGGTTCCAATTGGGTTAAAAATGCTGTGTGTAAAATTGTATTAAAAACTATTGATATTTAGGGGTAGCTCAAGGACCCTGAAATTTTTACTATAGTATCCCTATGAGAAAAATCAGCCAAATTGTCCAATATGCTATAAGTCCTCAGGGAAGTGTCGGATTGTTCTATTATCCATCAGTGAGTAGTTTAGACCTGGTTTCCCATTTGACTTTAAGACAAACTTATAGCCAAAAATGTATGGTTTCCGAGATATAGGGCTCCAAACTTTTTTAACCAATGAGAATTTTAAGAACTTTGGAGCCCTATATCTCGGAAACCATACATTTTTGGCTATACGTTTGTCTCAAAGTCAAATAGGAAACCAGCTCTAATCTACTCACTAATGATTTTTAGACCAATCCGACACTCCCCTGAGGACTTATAGCATATTGGACAATTTGGCTGATTTTCTCATAGGGATACTATAGTAAAAATTTCAGGGTCCTTGAGCTACCCATAAATATCAATAGTTTTTAATACAATTTTACACACAGCATTTTTAACCCAATTGGAACCATTTAAGAGGGTGAGACTATACAAAATAAAAAATAAATAAAATAAAGACCACCCTAATGTACACTTAATGTACACTACAGACAAACTCTGCATTTAAGGTCTGCACTGGAAGTGATAGAGTTTGAAAGTATCGAATGTTATCCAACAAGGTGGAAAAACATTACCATCAACATCTTTCTGTAAATGCTTCTGACACTTTGTGCATTTGGCTGAGAACAATTTTTCGTAGTATGTCAACCAGTTCTGCAAGGAACAAAACAATTTCAAACTCATTAATAATTCATGAGGAAAACACAAAGGAAAATCATAACCGAAACGTTGTTTGGATATGTCATCTTAATTAGCATAACATTTCGCCAACTTTCACCTCGATTTTCTCTTGGAAATCAGATAATAAACGCCTTCTCGTGTATGAGAAATTACATAATAAATATCTAACTTGTAATAGTCGCTAATGTAAAGTATTTTTATGCAATGAAAAATTCAGTTGTAAAATAACTCTTTTGTTTGAAAGAACTCTTGAAACTATAAAGACTAACCATTTACAACTTTTTCATATCTCACTTCAATCTTGTGATATTAAACACGGAGCGAGCGCATAAGTAGAGGCTGAGTAGCTCAGCCAAACACATCTGATTGGTCCGAACGACTAATTTTACTTCCGGTGCATACTTTGACTGAAGAGTGAAGGCTTGTTTACTTGTTTTAATATTAAAAAATTGGACTTTCTCCTTGTTTAAATGTCGAGTTTGTCATTTTTCAAGTGTAATACATCATTACTATTTCAATAAGTCGAAAAATTACTCTTTCAATAAACTAAGGCAAGCGAAAAATACGGAAAATTCGGGAAAACACACAGGAAAACACAATTACAAAAACATCCTGTATACAACAAAAACATCCCGTAATATACCGTATAGGCTATAGCTTTCGAACTCTATGGACACAGACAATGTATGAGAATATAGTGGTCTTTTGTGTTATATTTTCTAAAATGTCATTTTGAAAATGGAAACATGTTTTAGACGAATGTACATACAAGTGTACATACGTGCGGAAAAATGTCAATTACACCATGCAAGAAGCAAAAACAGTTTTATAGTGACGAAAGATTTCGGAAACAAACTTTACTCAGATAAATAACCATAGACAACAAACAAGACTGTCGGGTAAGTTAAAAACAAGCAGTAAAAGACATCGTGATTACTTTACCATGCAACGAAATGCAGCCAGAAAAGTCGATCATGAATATTCAACCATGAAGGACACCAGTTATTTTTAGTTTTATAGGTAATATTTTCATCAAGAATCGGGTAGCCCTTGCCAGTTTAGGTATAAATTATTGGAGAAACTTAACGAACAATAATTGTGTAGAAATCATAGGGAGCAACAACAAAAAGATGTATTCATTTCCCCCCAAAAACTAGGTCTAGACAGTGCAAATATATGTTTAGCGTCTCACCGTTATTGTTGTTGAATGCAGATGATATCCTTCGCTTTTTTATTCATATATCCACACTTGTAGTTGTAAGACAGTTCTAACACCAGTAATGTTCGGATAATGAATATCTCCATTAATGTCTAAACATTACTTCCTAATGACGACTTGACGAGACAAACAACTTTGTTTTTGCACGACGCTGGACAGTGAAAATACTAAAATATGGAACCCGCTGTCTGGTGAAAGCCAGACAACTGCTGCTAAAAAGTTCTAAATTTAAATTGTATTGACTTGCAAAAAGGCTTTATATGTTTTTGCAATATATAATAAAGACACTAGTGCTTTTTTTAATTCATATATGGGTAATTGAGGGTAAAAAATTTCTGAATGAAGGAGTATCATCCATGCACTTCACTCACTCACTCATTGCCGACTTGACAGTTGCCATTTAATTTCAATTTTCGTGCGTAAGACGGGGGGAGATAGTAGTATAGCAAGTGGGGCTGCGAGCCCAATCGACCTCAACCGTGAATATAAATACCAAAACATCACCAAATTTGGCCAAGTCACGACTCGACAAATTTGGTGATGTTTTGGTATTTATATTCACAATTGAGGTCGAATAAGCTCGCAGCCCCACTTGCTATACTACTACAGCAATCGTTAGTCAATCTAAACACCCCTCCCACGTTTTCTACTAAGTTGATGCCAAACACACGCGAGACTCACGAGACAACACCAAATCACTATTTTAACAAAATACGACACATTTCGTCAAATTTAGAGAAAGTTTTGTGTCGTCATTTTCGCATTTGTGTTCAACAAACTACAACAGACGCGCTCTACCATTGTTTCAATTCATGCGCGAAAAAAAAGCCACTAGATTTTGATTCTAGTGACGATGTTTAATAAATTTCAACGAGAAAGCCACTAGAGTCTAGTGTTAAATAGATTTCATATGCGAGTGCTGTACCTGCTATACGAGTCAAGGTCACCTGTTGATGTTGCTAGCAACAACATTCCATTGCGAATAGCAACCACGACTTTTCAAAAAAATGTTTTCACTTTTAAAAAATATTTTCACTTTTAAAAAATATTTTCACTTTGAAAAAATATTTTCATTTTAAAATATTTTTTTCAAAAAGTTGTGGTTGCTATTCGCAATGGAATGTTGTTGTTAGCGACACACCACGTACAACCACCTGCTGTCGTGCGAGGTGGAGATAGCTGACCACGAGAGAAGAATCGCGATGTTTGAAGAAGGGGTGAGGACCACCATGCTAAGACTGTCTAACTTTGAGCGCACTCGTTAAATCGTACACTATAAATATCGTGAATAAAAAACCGTTGTGTGAATGGGCTCGCGCGGTTGTTATGAAGCCACCTGCTAGCATGCAAATTAGTCCGCCCGCTCGCTATTTTCAGTGTTTGTCACCTCACTTCTGAAATGGTGGTCGTACACATATTTAGACGTTGTGATTCCTCCCGACAACAAGCCCAAGAAAGGCACGTACGGTGTCACAATCGCGACAATGCTCTCGACGTCTTTTTGCAACTCGTCGTTTAGTTCATCAGGATTTTCAATAGCGTTCAACCCATCCAGTAAGCTAGCGAATTTGCTGATTAACAAGTCGGTGAGAAAGGCGTTTGCGATTTCGCACGCGTGGAGAGAGCGACTTTATGGGAATCACGTCGCAGTGTTTAAGGTATGTCTCTCACTACGATGTTTTTGTGACCATATGCGTAGGAGTCAATACCATTTTCTAAAAGGTATCGTTTATCGTCAAAACAGGATAACGACACCTTATTAATTTCATAACTACCGAGCTGATGCTTGACACTTCTAATGGTCTTCATTGTGTGTCGCAATTGTTTCTGCTCAAGTAACACACTTTTATAATCTTCATGCTTGATCACTTTTTTAATTATATTCTTTCTAATGCCTTTAGCGGTTTTCCCACCACCCCCATCCTCTTTCAAATAGCTGTACATTTTACTGCGCAACCCAACGAACTCAATAATTGGTGTTCCAGCGCACTCGTCTTTCATCTTGCCAATAACTTTCTTATTCTCTTTGAAAGCGAACGGGTTGTCTGCAGGGTAATCGCTATTGTCAAACTTTTCGCGCTCCTCCATGAAGTCGGAATAAACGTCGTCAGTTTTGATTGAGTACAACAGACTGTCAGTGTCAGTGAAGTGTAGTCTACAGGTGTCGCTAGAGTACTTTTTCATGATATAGTTGTAGTGGAAGTCATACATCAGCGTTTTACTCAAGTCTAGTATGCACATACCCACATATGCAGGTCTATTTAGTGTCAGCGTTTCTTTAACCTTGTGGACAGCGACTAAGTTCTCGCTAAATATTTTGCAAGACACAAACGTCGGCTTCGAGACAAGCTTTTCTAATTTATCCGCAGTGGTCACCAATCTTACGTCCACACGCTTCCTCAAGTTTTCCATCGTTTTTCCGAACACACTGTTGTTCATTAACTTGAAGAGGTCCTTCTCAAAAGCGTTCTTAGCCGCGGTTCTTTTGACTGTGTTAAAGTCAATGTACTTGCCCAACCACTTGGACTGGTCAAACTGCAGGACCCTGTGAATCTTATTGATTTTTAATCCAAGATCCATGTACAACTGCAGATTTCTATAGTGACACACATACTTTTTTTTGTCCATCAAATTAGTCACCAACTTTTTCACACCACCAACACTCACGTTAAACTTATTTTTGATTTTCGTGCAGTACTCCGACAACATGTCAACGGTTATCTCCATTTTCTCGGGAGCCAACGGGTAATCGTTGTGTAGGTCATGCAAATGGGCTGGGTACTCCAAGTCGACCTCAAGCAGCAGGCCCTTTTCACTATTGTTGTGATAGTCGTGTAGATTAACCTTTTTTATTTCTTTCTCAGTCAACCACTTGAAGCCACCCGTAGGTAGACTTCGACTCATTGCCCACCCATATAAATTGTTGGCATCAAGGTACATCAAATACTTCGACTCTTGCGTTTTATCGTACCCCTTCATATATTTATTGTTCGCCACGCCATGTCTGTTGCATATGTAGCTCACACCACCACGCATACCTAATTCTACGAACTGAAACATGTCGATGTCGGACAATAACTCGAGTTCTACTCCAGTCATCTTTAACATGGCATCCCAAGCCAACCCAGGCGATGTGAAATAATGGCAAGGGTCTAATTTATACTCGCGATGACATGTCTTTCTAAAGTTCTCAAAAACGTCGGCAAGCAAGAGCACATCGCTTTTCAAATACAGGTCGTGATACCCACCCATACTTTCAACGTCGAAGTAGTCCCACACGTCGATGGCGCGCTCGTGCATTTCTTCCGTGATGTGCTCATCGTTCAGAACGCTGTAGAAATCTTTTTTGGAGGGTAGCTCACGCTCGTCGAATTTTTCAAAGGAGTCCATATAATCATAGGGATAGACCCCCTTTCTTGTCATAAGTGCCAACCCCTCGTCACGAAACACTTCTGACGTGTACTTGAAAGCGTCCCTTAGTAGGTTCTTCACCAAGTTGTCTAGGCCGCTACTCATGAACTGAAAGCTGTCCAAAAATACCAAGTTTTTTCCAAGCATGAACGCCATGTACTTCTCCATGTTGTTCGGTATCACATTTATGTCTTGACCAAACTTACCAATCTCCTGCATGATGAAATGGCTATCGTAGCCACGTAAGTTATGAAAGATCACAGGAATTTTATCAGTCAATCTAAAGTTCACGTTACACTGACGATGTGCGGACCCTCTGTACTTACCTGAGACATGACAGTGGTCTCTCACTCTAACGTCAGCACCAGTGTACTCAACACTGCAAATATGACAACTTTTAGCCTCGTCGAAGTTCTTCTTATCGGCGTCAGTCAGTATCATTTCTTTGTTAAAGTGACTCTCAGATGTCTCTTTACAATATTCGACAATTTCTAACATCTCCCCAATGAACTTGTTGACTGCGTTTTCACCGCGATACACCTTCACTGGCTTACTATACGCATTGTCATAGCAACAAACCAATTTATACCCATAACCACAGTCAACGTGTCTCTGGTAGGCGTTTGTGTAGCTACACTCGCTTGATGGCGTCGCTGTGTGCACCTTCTGTGTGATAGCCTCGAAGTCTGCATACACCACAAATGGTACATTTAATTGTCTGCTAAAATTCTCATATTTTACTTTCGCGCCTTTTTGTGGCATTTTAATAGCTTGCTTCCCATTAATGACCAAACACACTTCCACATGGCGTTCAAGCACGTCCGCACGGGTGAAACATTGCAAACAATACCTGCAAAAGTGCTTTCTCGCCTTATGCTCTGTTTGGCGGTACATAAACTTGTTAAAATCGCGAATGTACACATAATGCTTGTTGCCCACGTCATTAGTTATCAACAATAGGTCCATATGGTCAGGATACGTCTCCTTAGAAACGTACACAGGGAATGGCTGCAAATTTTCATACCCAAAAACATTTATGCTAATTTCGTTAGCCTTTTCGATCTTGTTGTAGTCTTTGAGTGTGACTGGGAAGTCAACTCCGTCATAATTCAGCTCACCGACATGCCTAGCGTACTTCGACGTTCTATCGGAGTGTTTTCCAACAGGAAACTTATGCGCAAGGTGACACCATCTAAAGCACTCGTTGTCATCATCATTATTTACATTTATCAGACCCTTCATACTGTTGCGCAGCTCCTTTGGCAACGCAATGTAGCTACCCCCATGCAAAGGTCTGTAAATAGCGACATTAACGTAGTGCGCATCTATTTTGTCGATAGTCCATCCAGACCCCTCAGATAGCCACCCAGCTATCCGCGTCAAAATCTGCTCCGATCCACGGTTGGCAACACCCTCGATGTCATGCTCGTTAATGACGACAAACGTTTCGCTGTTAAAGTAGGCAGTTTTGTATGTGGTCTTATCAAGTTCTAAAACTTTCTCAAAAGTGACCTTGACTGTCTCCACCACTTTCATTCCGTTGGTCTCACCTAATTCACGTCTCAAAAGGTTAGTGACAGCGCTTCTACTACCATTTACCTGATTGATGTCTCTGTCGTCAATCACTTCGACTCCATAAGACCTTGTGAACCCTCTCAGTGCTCGATCCAACAGATGCGTTGACGGTGTGAGGTCTTCGACTAGACGTTGTCCCTCCTGATCTCTAAAGAAGCCGTGAACGTTGGTCGCTTCATCTGTTAGTGAATCGACAACGGCTGCACTCGTCTTATGCGCCCGTCTTTTTTTCAGCGGGTTTCTCACAGTCCGACTCATTGGCTTATACTTACACTACACTTTTTTTCTTAACCCACTCATTGTAATAAATATCACCACTTTCACACCATCCCAGCTTTGGGTACACCACCCCAAACAAATTATCGTCAAACAAGTCTTTCACCTTCCCGTCTTTGAGGTCTGACACCTTCTTGAGTGTCTCTAATTGTCTTCTATGACACAACCTAATAATGTAGTACCCGTATCGGCTAACGTTTCTACCCTTTATCAAATTGCATGAGTGCAGCACATTGACAACTTTCAGGAAGTCCTCTTTTATCAACTCAAGGTGCTCACCCTTCACAACGTTCCGCAGTCTCCTCCCCATCCACCAAGACCGTTTGTGAACGCTTTTTAGTCGTGTGAGTCTCATGTCGCTGTAACTCTGAGTGTAGCCCCATTCGGTGTCGCCACACTTTGGACACGCGTACCCACCGCAGTCAGTCACATTTTTCACAACGTCGCAATCCGAGCAGTAGTAAAGCCTGAAGGTGCCTCCACACTCAATTTGCGTCTCGCTCGCGATCTCGTCAATTGTGTAACCGTAGCTCATCTGCCTCATAAGTTTGTCCATCACTCTTATACTACTCCAACATATTTTTTTCACCGAACTAGCACCCACACTACTATTCCACTACCCAAGCCTAGCGCGCTAACAAACAATAATTGGTATTCCTTCATTTCCGCACTTGGTTGGTAGTAATCCGCAATCTTCGGGGACTCAGTGAACACTCGTCCGCTGTACTGTATGGTCATTACGCTTCTAAGTTCTTCCAACGCGTGGTTTGTGTCATTGATGTCAGCATTAGCATCAGAGAGCCGTTGTCGTAAACGCTGGATCTTATCTTTCTTAGCGACTTCATTCTCATACCACACTTCTTTCGCACTGGCTAGCTGTTCCAACGCATGGTTATGTCTTTTCATCTCAGCTTCATAACCTGAATGATTAAACTTCGAAAACATAAAGCCAGCGCCTGCAAAAGCCACTGCATTAAATATCCCTCCAGCCACAACGCTCACCATTAACTTACGTTGATTTGAATGGATCTGTCGGTATCCACTTTTTAGATTGCATCCACTTTACTAACAGCGTTCCTGCACCAACAGCTGCAGCAAGTTTCACTGTGCCTTTCACAGTCTCTGGTGTTCCCAATGGTTCTCCCAAAGCCTTTTTCGAAATCATACTCACTGCCACAGCACCAGTCGTGACAAGTAGCGCGTCGTACAGTTCGTTCATAAGTTCTTTTCGATCGATTGCAGACATATATACATTGTCGTGTGTTTTGTTCAAGAATCAAATGTGTCTAACGCTGGACGACAAGTTCTACGATTTTCTGACGCGCTAACCACAGTGCTCACAGGTTCCAGTTGTGTCTCTTTTTCATTGCTAATTGTGTACCACAATGAAGCACCAGCAATGATTACACCAAGTGTTCCAACAATGTAACCATAGCTCCACTCACCACCCTGTTCTTCGTTAACTATCATTTCACGCATTTTCTTTTCTTTCGCAGCTTTCGATATCTCAGCCAACTTTTTACCAGCAGCGACGCGCTTTGGGTCCTTCACCTTAACACTTTTCGCATCAGCTGTGATCTTAGCTTCAACAGCCGTCTGTGAGTCTTCAACCATCTAATACACTATCACGTGTTATCTTACTCACAGTTGACCTCACAGGTGTCTCACAGATGACCTCACAGGTATCTCACAGTTCCAGACCAAACGCACTAAAAAAATTAGGATTTTTTCTGAGAGTATAACATAATGACTCAAGCCAGAGAAATCAGCGAAGAAGATATTGCCAACATGTTGAGAACAGCCTTTATCAGTGTGTCCACCCTACAAGGCGCCTCTGGACCTATCGTCTTAAACGAGTACTTCTCAACATACACAATGTTCGACCCCGACCCTGAAGGACCACCAAAACGGCTTGGCTCTCAGATCCGCCATACGAGGTATCTTCTCGACGCTTGGATCGATCTTCGAGAGGAAAGAGCCAACGAGCTTGCTGGTATGTTAGCTGGCATAATCCCTGTGTGGTGTTACTCATCATTCAAGTACCTTATGTTAGCAAGTGATGTCTACTTGAACGACCCTAGTGGGTCCAACAGTACGTTACTCGGTAACTTCCTCCAAGTGTTCTTAGCGACCCTTCTATGGAAACCATGCCCAACCAAAGCCAAAGCGTGGCTAGAGCTCGCCGCAAACCGCGACGTTCACGTTTGCAAGGTTGGGTGTAATGAGATACTGGGTGCGGATGATATCAGGGACCACGTACTCTCGCCCGCCCACAGACACTTTGCGAGAGACGAAAACGTGTACACCTGTCACCCATGCGGTGTGGCCACCAATAGCCCAATGTGTCGCTTGAGACACGAGAGCTCGAAGACTCATCTTGAAAACTTAGAGCTCCAGCGGATATTCAACATGGAACGACGGTTTCCACCAGAATAAAAAAAATATTTCTCTGGGGGTATAGTAACCATGAGAAAAGTTGGTAAACTAGAAATCGTGATTGGTCCCATGTTTGCAGGAAAAACAACAGAGACTCTCCGCAGGTTAGTCACGTTAAGTAAGTCAGGGCTCAAAGTCCTTTACATGAACAACGCAGGTGACACTAGGCGAACTGACCACGCGTTCTCCACACATCGTCAGACCATTGTTGTCGGATCAGACAGTTTACCTGCGAAGTTAATCACCAACCTTCCGAGTTCTTCCGAGATAGCTGACTATGACGTCATCGGAATTGATGAAGGTCATTGGTACTCTGATCTGTCAGTTACCCGTGAATACATTAAAGCTGGCATTCACGTCATTATTTGTGGTCTCATAACAACAGAGCATTTAAAAAGACTTGGTGAGCTTGACACACTGTTCCCAATGGCAGACGACATCACATTTCTAAAAGCGTATTGCGCCGTTTGTCGCGACACTTACGGAACAACTGTTGACGCACCATTCAATTGGAGATACAACCCAGGACCATCATTCGTTGGTGGTGCTGAGCAATATCGCGCAGTGTGCAGACGTCATCATCCTTCCACACAAAATTAAAGGTGTTCTCAACATGCCTCACTTTTTAAATTTAGACATTGGTCACATGAAGCGTCCAATGTCTCCCGTAGAAACATTTTTTCACACAGTGGTCAGAAGGTTTGTGAAATAAATAGAGAAAGTTTTGCAGATATTTTTTTACCAAGTTAAAAACGTCTTTAGAAAATGTTAGAACAGTTGTCGCTTCAAACGTTGTCTCAACAACGAGTGCTAATTCGACTTACTACTCACTGTCTAAAAAGTCTCTTTACAATAGCGTCTCTCATGGTTACTCAACGCTGATTTATTTTTAAATTTACGAAGGCAGTGAGAGCACTGAAACCCAACGTCAAAGAGATATTTTATTACTGTGGTAATAGCGTCGTCGTACGAGTCGCACAAGAGTGTTAGATAACCAGCGGATTTGTATCTGAGTAGCAGAGACTCCTGCTCTTTGGACGTCTTGCCTGTACCACCTGGATTCTTGAACTCAATCACAAGCCCGCTGTGCTGTCGGTTTGCATTGGCAATAATCAAGTCAGGTGTTCCACGTTGGTAACCTTTTTTCCACGAATTTATTCTTTTACTCGAGGTGTCTTGATTTTCACCACAAGCAGCTATCAAAATAGCCTCTGGATAATATTTCCTAAGAAAACCAACAACTTTCGTATGAAGGTCGAACTCAGTGATTATTTTAAACTGGTTGTGTTTGAGACCGACGTCAGCTAAACTTTTTTTAACGCTTGGCAAGACTTCTGAGTGCACCCACCTTCCGAAGTGTTTCGCACGCTCCATTTTACTCGAGAACACCAATGAGTAGACCCCAAGTTCGTTGATAAATGAGGCCTGCTCCATCTTCATTTTACAATCAGGTTCGACGTGGTCGTTGACTGCATCTTTTGGTCTAGCATAGCCTAGAGCGCTTGCGACTTCTCTTGCTTTGAACCATATATCACCGTTGTCCATGACCGTCGTGATTTGGTGGCCATCGAAGTTGAATAATCGAAGCACTGTGGAGGTCATCACTATATTATAGTCTCCTACAAAAAAAACTACTCGACATACATGTAGGTGTCAGGTTTTTTATAGATTTGGTTTGTTGTGTACCAATGCAGCAGGTGTGTTTTATTAGTCCTCGGTTTTCTACGTCGTCTGAAAAAGTTTCTAATGTTACGAACCAGTTTTCTAAGCCAACCCATTACATAACTTAAGTCACGTCTCCTACCACTCCTACTTTGTCTGACTCTGCGGGTAACGTAATAGGTTCGCCGTAAGTCTTTTTAGACCTCATACCAATCTCAGCGTGGAGCTCGAGAGTTATGTCACCGCGGCCAAATGACCCACCAGCTTTGAACATGTGGTCAGTCGTTTTATTTATTTTATATATTTCACATTCTTTTGAAACACATGCTCCCATTTACTTTATACCATATTCCTTCATCATTTCTCCACCCATGATTATGATGTCTCGGTTTGTCATGTAACCACTCACGATTTTCACACCGTAGAATTCTATCAACGATGGGTGCGCATAAGGTGCGAGTGGTATTCTTGGTCGATGTATTCCAAAAATTGTTCCGTAGGGTGCGCCTATCTTTTTCATATTTGCTATGAAGTCTGAATCGGTTGACTTAACGTTGTTGACTCTGACATGTGAATTGCTCATTTGCCAGTGTATCGATATCATATGCATTTTTGTGAGGTCAACACCACTCGGAATAGTGCATACTTTCTCCATCGCTGGGATGCTACCACCATACGCGAGCTTGTTGGTCACACCAGTCTTGTACCCTATGAACTTATCCCAACTACCATCGTCGTTTGATATAATTGTCTCCCAATTTGATCCAGCGGTTCTCATTGGTAACCTCACCACAACAAAAATAGAAAGATCACACCATTGCATACTTGGACAATTAAAATGGAGACCTGACTCAAGTGGGATTGGTGTTAACACAGGTGATAGAAAACTTTGACTCACACCGCTGATGCCGACAATAGGACCATAAGCTGGGTTGTTTTGCACTAATTTACTTGTTTCACCAATGGCTTTCACTTTGTTTGAACCATTGGTGTGAAATTCCACATTTTTCAAGGCGTGTGTGCTAACGTTGAAGTCAAGCACAACATTGTAGGACTGACTCTTGAGGAAACCTGCTAGCAATTGCTCTAGAGTTCTTTTATTCGCAGCGTCTGAGTCATCGACTGGGTCTGCTACGTTTTTTATCGCTGAGCCTTGCATGTCTATTATTCCAAACATCCTTCCACCGGTCGCGCTTAATTTAGGATCTTCGTCCAGATGCCTTTTCGTTCTCTTTAGTATTTTATCGTGAGGGTCGTCAGACTCATACCCATAGTTTAGACTCATTACTACTTCAAGGTGTATTTGGTTAGCAGATAGCCAGAGACTGCTGAGAACCCCAAGATTATCACCAACGTTGTCGTGGTGTCTGACTCGCTTGTGGGAAGTGCTTCTCTCATGGGAAGTGGCGCCGCACTTTCTTGGTAAACTTTTTTAGCCACGAGATTACTTAGCGTCGTCACATTTTCTTGGTGAGCTTTTTTCTTCACGGTCGTTGGCACTACTAATGAGTGAGTCACCACATTTTCTTGGTGGACTTTTTTAGCCGTAATTGTTGGTGTTGTTGCATTCAAGCTAGTGTTCACTCCAAATCTCATGGACTCTGTAGCAACCTTTAATAAGTTGTTGTACCCAGCGATTTTATTCTTGAGAATCACCACGTTACTTGGCATCAACCATGTACTTGGCGACACTGCAAGATTTTGAACAACGTTGGTGTCTCTAATCGATTTATTCATGTTGAGAATCCATGTCGACACGTCATACTGAATAACACTGTCAGAAAACAACTTGCGGAATTCTTGTTGGGTTTCTAGACTTCCTGCAGAACCACCAACGACTGATACACGTGTTCTCGCTTGCGCACCAAGTGTGGAGTACACAAAGGACTCTATGCTCTGATTTAGATATTGCAGTCCAATGTTGGTAAAGCCGTCTGAGAGTCGTGCGACGTATCGTTTGTAATCGTTGTGGATGTCGTTGAGTGTGAAGACTCTGGATTCACCTGTTGTGCCATCGCTCAGGACTTTATTCTGGTAGTAATGCTTTTTGGGAATCTTGGAAATCTTACCATACAACTCATAAGCGTTAAATTCTCTACTTATTGATTTCATGGTCTCACCACCTTCCATTCTTCTGAGAAGTCTTCTAATGGTGAAGTACAAATGAAATCTCATCACACTTGTGACCACAGGGTGAACTTCTTGTGACACTGATAAATGTTGCAATGACACCCCACAACAGAAACTTGCACAATACGTCGCAAACACAACACGGTAGTAAGATTCGTTGTCATCCCACTCTGATTTTGTCTTTGACGTGGTGACTCGCAAGACTGGTAGCTTTGACATGAAGTAGCTACTCTGGTTAACAAAGACTTTAAAGTTATTCACTGGATAATTTAACACATTTTCTGTTGGATAGCCATCCCAAAGCCCCCAGTGGTTCTTATGACCTTTTGGCAGTGGTTGGATAGTTCCACCACCTTGCCATATTATTGGGAACTTACTATTGTGCAGCCACTTCCACATGTTTTTATCATTTTTGAAGGTTGTGCTGGTTATGTCTGTGCTGAGGATGTCGCTGTTTCTGAAATACACGTCAACACTCATGATTTTACCATCTTGCGAGATATTTGGATAGAACTCGAATTTGCTTAAAGTGGCGTGGGGGTACTTTTTGATGAGGTCTGCCTTTGCGTTGTGTGTAGCCTTTGATGTGTTAGCCATCGCACGTTTGTAGTACTCTCCATAGTACTCACGAAGGGCTTTCTGCATATAATATACTGTATGTTATACATGACGCGAAAGTTGACAGTGTTCATTGAAGGTGCGGAAAAAGTTGTGTCCTTTGACAACGCGATGATGGTCATACACGATAACCCGCACATTGTGGTCAAGACAGCCACCGTGTTTTGGGACTACCATAACACAACAAACGACGACAGCATTCAGGTCTTCACGCTGGATAACTCTAGGGTTGGCTCTTTTAAAAAGATTAAAGTGGGTGGAGGGTACTTTAGCTTCGACGCACTGGTCAAAGTCTTGAAACACGAGTCTAGCGAGCTTAAGGTGGATCTTGAGATAGAGAAACTAGTGCCCACAGGCAAATGTAGGGTCAAGGTTAGTAGCTCAGCTGTGTTAGACACCCTTGGGCCTCTACTTGGTTTCGCGAAGGGTGAGGTGATTCAGAATGACTCACAGTGGCACACTAGCCCGAACGAGGTCGACATGTATAAAGGTCTGAAGTACATAGAAGTTTCGTGTGACGTTGTTGAAACCGAGAGCAATGTGGGTATTGATGGGAAGCGTAGCAATGTGATCACAACGTTACCAATACCCACTGAGCAGTCTTTGAAGGGGTCAGTGCAACGCCATGTGGACATCGAGTCCAAGGTGGGTATTAAAAAAGGTGTCTACTCAAATATGTCATTTCGCGTCAAACCAAATAACGATAGTCTCAAAATTGGCGCGGTGCTATTGGAACTGTATATTGTGTGAATTATATGGAGCTTGGTGTGGAGACAGAACAAGGGTTGAGAGACATTTACTATAATCCCAAGACGGGGTACGGTGGTGCAGAGAGGTTGTATCAAAGTGCATTGGGAGACGGATTGAAAGTGACTAGAAAAACAGTGAAAGAATGGTTGACAGCGCAGGACACTTACACTAGGTACAAACCTATTGTGAGAAGACATAAGTTCCGCGCGACCTTCGTCGGATTTCTTGGTGAAGAGCTCCAAATGGATCTAGTGGACATGAGTAAGCACTCAAAACAGAATGGCGGTTATTATTGGATATTGACAGGCATTGAAATATTGAGTAGATACGCTTTTGGAATTGCAGTTTACAGAAAAGACACTAAGAACATGACTAAGGCTGTTGGAAAATTATTGAACGACTTCAAAGATCGGTTTGGAGCCATGCCTAAGTTAGCACAATTTGACGACGGACTTGAGTTCTATAACGTTGGTGTTAAAAGTTTGCTGAAAGAACGTGGTGTTGAATATTTCAGCACTAAGAGTGATAAAAAGGCTGCTGTTGTCGAGCGTTTTAATAGAAGTCTCAAGAGTATTATGTGGAAGTACTTTTATGCCCGTGGGACGTACAAATGGATTAACGTTTTGGACCAGTTTGTGAGCAATTATAATAGCAATGTGAATCGAAGCATTATGATGAAACCGAAGGATGTCAATAAGTCAAATGAGGGTGAAGTGTGGACCACTTTGTTTGGTCACCAATTTGCAGACAACCCATTGCCAAAGTTTAGAGTTGGTCAATCAGTGAGAATTAGTAAATACAAGAGCGTGTTCACAAAGGGCTATGAAGCCAACTTCACTGAAGAGCTGTTTAAAGTGGTAAAGGTTATTCGTGGTGATCCGAATGTGTATGAAATTGAGGACATAAGCGGTGAACAGATTATTGGTAAATTTTATGAACAGGAATTATCGCTAGTCAATAAGAAACCTGGTGACGATGTGCACAGAGTTGAAAAGGTGTTGAAAAGAAAGAAAGTCAGAGGGGAGAAGATGGCGCTGGTCAAATGGTTGGGTTACGAGAGCAAACATAACTCATGGATACCAGAAAGCGACATTCAAAATGTGAGCTAGTGTAATATGGCCGAAGGTGGCTTCGACGACCTTGAGATGGAAAGATCTGACGAATACAAAGATGTCACTGACGACGAACTAAAGTATAGTCTTGAAAGAGCCACTCAAGATCGCGAACTATCTCGGAACGATCCAAACGTCACAGTCGATGAGAAAATTAGACTAATTAGAGTGGAGAGTGGACTGAGGCGTGAACGTGATGTAAGATTTCGTCAACACATGAAGGAGGATTTTAACGATATTACAACGCGGGTTAATGACATCGTAAGAGATCGTGAAGACGTTGCGGGGAGTGCGCCATTGTTAGACACCACACACGCAGAGTACGTCGACATACCTGGACTAACACCAATCGAGAACCGCGAGCTGAATAGCACGCTCAATCCGGGTGAGAATGTGATGTCTGAGTCGAGAGTGGGCGACACTGGCACATTGCAAATACGAGCAGACCATTTTCAAGACTCAATAAACGAAGCGAGCAAAAGAATAGCGGAGCTTGACAGAGAGGACCTCACGATCGTAGAGAATGAAGAGTTCATCGATCTAGCTGAAAGAATGATTGGACTTAGACGGGCTAGAGACATGGTTATTGAACAGCGAGAAATGGAGGAAGTTAGAGAGCAGCAGGAAGTCGACATTGACAGGTTGCAGAAGTTCAAGAAATGGGTTAGAGAAAATATGGTTGGGTCTAGCGCTTTAGCGATTGCAATAGCTGCAATTATAACAACTATTATTATCGCTGGGAGGTCTAATGTTATGAGAGGCGCTATGGTCACGAGGTCATTTGCGCAGGCTGTTAAAAACGCGATAATGAAGATGGGTCCATGGGCTGTTGGATTGGCGAACTTAGTTTATGACGCGCTGGTGACAGGCGCAAAGGGCCTCGCTTGGTTAGCTCAAAATCTGTGGGTGTTCGCGGTGACATTCGCGTGGTTTGCGTACAATTATTTAAACTAAAAGCAAACGTGACTTATGAGTGTCAGAAAGCGACATTCAAAATGCAGGCTAATGTAATATGGCTGAAGGTTACGACGACCTTGAGACGGAGAACTTTGATAAGTACGATGACGCCACTGATAAGCAAATAGAAGAGGAGCTCGACAAGATTAATGAGGGGCTCAGCGAGATAACCTTAGATTATGGTATGAGTGAGATGCCGAAAGACGTTCGTGTTAGTTTTGTCGACGGTCGTGACTATACGGAGAGGATGAAAAGTGAGCTAGCTAGAAGACAAAGTGGGCGAGAAGAGACGTCATTTATCGACACTGACGATGGTAAAACGGTGACAATAGGGGGAGCTAACACAGAAGTCCCATCAGTAGAGTTTGTTGAACAGGAGCCATATGGCGACGTCAATGACACAAGTTTCTACACAGCTTTTGGAGAGTCAGACGAAGTCGAGAGGAGATTTGGTGAGCTAAAAGCGTACAACAAAGAGCAAGTAGAAAATAGAGTAAAAAACGAAGTAAAAAGAATCAAGCTAATAGATGAGAAAATACGTGAGTTGTATAAAAATAAAAAAAGACTCGGTCGTGACGACGCGTCGAGGAGCGTAGTCAACAGATCGTATGTGACGAGATCGGAGTCTATTCTTTTCAAACCGATAAACAAAGATGGTAAATATGGAATACCCAAACGAATTCTGATACTTGGGAGAAACGGCTTGATCTACAGTAAAGATGCGAGTAGTAAAAACGCGATCGAGCAGTTCAAACAATTAGTTGGTCAAATCCCTGAGAGCACAGAAACAACAGTTGTCACAACAGAAGTAATCCCAGATGACTTCCCAGTAATTCAAACAAAAGTGGACCGCGCTAACATACATGGACTAACACCAGACGAAAACCGCGAGCTGAATGGCGTGCTTAATCCAAGTGGTGGTGTGTTGCGTGAATCAAGAGTAGGTGACGATGGTGCGCTGCAAATACAAGCAGACCACTTTCAAGAAGCGATAAATACAACATCAGGTGAACTAGACGGTGAAGCCGACGAAAGCGCTGCCTTTGAATTGAGAGAGCGTGTTGTAGGGCTTGAAGAAGCGCGAGACAGAACTATTAAGCAACGGCGAATAGAAGAGGTTAGTGCACAGCAAAAGATTGACATTGACAGATTTCAGAAATTTAAGGAATGGGCTAAAGAAAATATGGTCGGGTTGAGCGCTGTAGCAATTTCAGTGGCTGGGATTGTGACAACTATTATTATCGCTGGGAGATCTGCTGTTATGAGAGGCGCTATGGCCACGAGGTCATTCGCACAGGCTGTTAAGAACGCGATAACGAAGATGGGTCCATGGGCTGTTGGGTTGGCTAATTTAGTTTACAATGCGTTGACGTTGGGTGCGAAGGGCCTCGCATGGTTGGCTCAAAATCTGTGGGTACTCGCGGTGGTACTTGCGTGGTTTGCTTATGATTATTACAAGCTAAAACGGTAGCGATAAAACATACGTAAAGTATATGAACGCCACGTCAGCAGAGTTGAGCCCCGGTTTTAGACGAGCGACCATGGGTGGCATAAAAGGGGTGAGAACACAGCACGTGATCACGTTGAACCCTAACAAGGTCAGTCCTGGCGAGGAACTTTACATCGATATACCGAAGCTTAAGGTTAGTAGCTGTTTGGTTCCTGGATCGTTGGGTCTAGTGTTCGACTTTAAGAACGCGAACGCCAAAAGCTGGTTCTTGAATAATGTTAGCAAGTTGTTGGTTGAGAAGCTTGTTGTGAGACTAGCTGGGGAGACTGTGTACGACAACAATGGGGAAAATTACACTGGTGTCTATCGCGACCTTTGGGAGAGTGTCACTGCGCGAGACCAAATGATTGATTATGGTGTTGGTGGTGAGAACTTGAGAAAGCTAATTTCTAAGGATGACAGTGGTGCGACGAGTGGGAACGTTGCTAAAGTTAGTGACGCGTTAATGTTTGGTGTGATTGGAACGAAACAGCGGATTAAGCTCGGCAAGATCATGAATGACCACGGGTTGTACGCTCCTTTTAGCATGAACAATAACTTGCAGTATGTGATCACACTTCCGAAGGCCACAGACATCATGGTGGCGCAATCCGGTAGCGCTGTGGGTGGATACACTCTGGAGAACCTCGAGCTTGAGTATGAGACGATCGATAACCAGGAGCTCGCTGACGAAATAGCGTCGGGCTATGCAAGTGGTCGTAGTTTGTCATATGAGCACATCACGTTGATGAAAACCACCGAATGGGACAAAGGCACAACCATTGTGAATGAAAACATTAATCTTCCAAGAAAAAGCATGAAGGCGATTGTGTTGCTATTCACGAATAAGGTGCGAACAGACAGCGAGGAGTTTCTTTACCCAAATATTGATAGTGTTAGAGTCACAATTGAAGGTGTGCCAAATAGTGTGTACTCACAAGGCATCCCAAAGTCGAAGTTCTATGCAGAAGCGAAACGATTGTTTGGGTTGGGCGAAGAACACGCTCAGTTCATGACCATACAGAAGTTCTATAAAGATGGCTTCGCGTTGGTCATCGACTTGAGGAGCGTCCAAGATAATTACAACGTCGCCACTGGTAAAAAAATTGTGAACACACAATCTGGCGTGCTTCTTGAAATCACTAAGAAAGCGACGACTGCGAATGTTATGTGCAGGGTGTTTGTGATAAGTGATGGGTTGGTCAACTTCATGAACAATGGGCTGCAATCAATCCAGTATTAAATCAAACGTGAGTTAATGGAGACTCCGTTTAATATGTTAATTGTTGGTATGACAGCTTGTGGTAAGACGCATTATTTGCTGGAAACATTGGAATCTGAGTACTTTAGTAAATTTGACTACATTGTGTTGATTTGTCCTACTTTCGAGTGGAACAAAGCGTACCAAGATTGGAAATATGTGCGCGACCCCGACGTGTTAGCGATAGACTGCGCGCAAGACAGTGTCGACGCTGTTCTCAAGTGTGTAACAAATGTTTTTAAAGGCACTAACACTCTGATTGTGTTGGACGACTGTGCGAGCTCTCAAGATGTCAAGAATAGGACTAGTCAATTGGTCAACTTGGCTTTTAGTGCGCGACATTTTATGTTGAGCGTTATTGTCATCACACAACAACTGACGTCGATCGCAAAACCGTACAGAGAAAATATTAGTAAGCTCGTTTTGCTTCTACTGCCCAAGTAGGAGTGATATGAAGGTCGTTATCGACGATTACCTTGGAAACATCAGCAGAGAGAAATCGTCGGCGATTGTGACCGCATTAAAAAATAATAAGTACGCTAGACTAGAAATCTCACTGCGCTATCCATACAGTCATGAAGTTGTTATTCCGCAATAAAATATGGGTATAAGTAATAACGCGATGGTGAAACGCAAAAGTGAGGAAAATCCTACGATTGAGGAATTAGTTGAGGGGACCCAAGCCGCTAGTACCTCAACTGTGGACACTGACGACATTGACGTTAGGAGAGCCGAGCTTATTAGACTGTCTGGCGATGGTGTGGTGAGTCAGTCCGAAGCGTATATTAAAAAAGCGTCCGCAAAGGTTATCGACAAGATATGGCGTCAATATGAGTTGAAGAGAATGGAAATCGCAAACGCTTTTCTCACCGACTTGCTAATCAGCAAATTCGCCAGCTTACTGGATGGGTTGAACGCTATTGAAAATCCTGACGAACTAAATGACGAACTACAAAAAGACCCGCTATTAAAGAAAGACGTCGAGAGCATTGTCGCGATTGTGACACCGTACGTGCCTTTCTTGGGCTTGTTGTCGGGAGGAATCACAACGTCTAAATATGTGTACGACCACCATTTCAGAAGTGAGGTGACAAACACTGAAAATAGCGAGCGGGCGGACTAATTTGCATGCTAGCAGGTGGCTTCATAACAACCGCGCGAGCCCATTCACACAACGGTTTTTTATTCACGATATTTATAGTGTACGATTTAACGAGTGCGCTCAAAGTTAGACAGTCTTAGCATGGTGGTCCTCACCCCTTCTTCAAACATCGCGATTCTTCTCTCGTGGTCAGCTATCTCCACCTCGCACGACAGCAGGTGGTTGTACGTGGTGTGTCGCTAACAACAACATTCCATTGCGAATAGCAACCACAACTTTTTGAAAAAAATATTTTAAAATGAAAATATTTTTTCAAAGTGAAAATATTTTTTAAAAGTGAAAATATTTTTTAAAAGTGAAAACATTTTTTTGAAAAGTCGTGGTTGCTATTCGCAATGGAATGTTGTTGCTAGCAACATCAACAGGTGACCTTGACTCGTATAGCAGGTACAGCACTCGCATATGAAATCTATTTAACACTAGACTCTAGTGGCTTTCTCGTTGAAATTTATTAAACATCGTCACTAGAATCAAAATCTAGTGGCTTTTTTTTCGCGCATGAATTGAAACAATGGTAGAGCGCGTCTGTTGTAGTTTGTTGAACACAAATGCGAAAATGACGACACAAAACTTTCTCTAAATTTGACGAAATGTGTCGTATTTTGTTAAAATAGTGATTTGGTGTTGTCTCGTGAGTCTCGCGTGTGTTTGGCATCAACTTAGTAGAAAACGTGGGAGGGGTGTTTAGATTGACTAACGATTGCTGTAGTAGTATAGCAAGTGGGGCTGCGAGCTTATTCGACCTCAATTGTGAATATAAATACCAAAACATCACCAAATTTGTCGAGTCGTGACTTGGCCAAATTTGGTGATGTTTTGGTATTTATATTCACGGTTGAGGTCGATTGGGCTCGCAGCCCCACTTGCTATACTACTGGAGATCTCCCTTTTATGCGCTCGCTCTGTGTTTAAGATTTGTTTAATATGTAAATGAACTTATGACATCACAATGCATAATGACTTATTGAAAACGCTTATATATCCTTGAGATTATGTAATGAAATCACTTGAAATCATCAAATATGCAAGCGTTTTCAATAAGTCATTTGCATTGTGATGTCATAAGTATGATCATTTACATATTAAACAAATTTTAATATCTCAAGAGTGAAGTGAGATATGAAAAAGTTGTAAATGGTTAGTCTTTATAGTTTCAAGAGTTCTTTCAAACAAAAGAGTTATTTTACAACTGAATTTTTCATTGCAGACATAGTACTAGAAATATGTTCCGCAATATCCCCTCGCCCATCTTTTCTATCCCACCCCTGCAGGATTTTCCCCCATCCATTGTTTGCCGATCACCAAGCGAAGCAGTCAATGGCGATTTGTGATCTGATTGCCGATTGATTTCTAAGTTCGTTCTCAAAATATAATGGCACGTATGTTATGCACTTAGACTCGGTAATTCTAAATCTGTTTTCAGAATTGAAATTGAGTAAATATTGATCGAGATAACGTTCAAAAATCTACGACGAAACGGCCCTTTGCGATCTACAAATACACAGCCTGCGAGGTATGGGGACCACCGACTACGTCAATTGATGATCAGACTTCGTATTCGCAGTTTGATCGGTTCCGATTCTTCTATTGTTACTTACACTATCTACTCGCGCAAGCGCAGCAGATACAAAAATAGGTACGCAGTGCGTACATGTGTCTACTGGATTTTGCTATTAACATCTACAAGGCTAGTGTGAGATATTAGCCGTTACAGAAACGCGTGCCGAATAGGGAATTGACTGCAGTTTCATTGCAAATTTTGTTCCGAAAACAGCATAGTAGATTAGCATAGTAGCATGTAGATTTAAAACTAGAAAAAGATAAGTTTGGCACAGCTTGCATATTATACTGGTTCTGTTGAGGAGTACACAAGAATTGTAATTTTAACTTTGCCATTAGACATAAACAATAACTGAGTCCCAAGCACCAGATACAAAAATGAAGCGAAGCACACCATGAGCGAAGAGGTAAGGTGAACGGCAACTTTGAAAAAAGCGTTTTCGAGAAGAAAATTAACCAAAAGCCATATATATATATATTATATACATAATCAATTCGTTATTATAACCTTGTTTGCTTGGTCTGTATGGGAAAGTATTTGCTTTCTGGTTTTTTTTTCAAAAAAGAATTTGCCTTTTTTTTTTGTACATGAAGTTAAAAATAAATTCAGCATGAGAAACTCTCCTAATATTTAAAAGAACGTTTGTAATTTCTTCTGAACTTATTTTCCAAAAATTTAGTTTGCTGTGGTCATAGTATGCTATATTATTATTCTATATACTATATTCTATACTTAGAAATTATACCATGAGATTGAGTTGTATATGAGCTCATAGCCACCTTGACGCTTTGCGCCTCATTGGTTATTAGTTCATATACGACGAGAGCCAAACACTTAGTCAGTTCAGGGTTTCTTTATAAAACCCATCGATTTCATCTTTTTGCTGCCTAAAAAAAAATGCTACCATCTTGTTTTTTCTCTACTGCTAGGATATGAGGTGCCAATCTGAGGGCCTAATGGTAGAGAAGCCAATCAAATTGCGAGATAGCTCATATCCTAGTAGTAGCTATGCTGCTATATAATAATATTCAATGATTGTTACGTACCAGAAAACTGTTCAATGTTTTCTTTGGATCACCACACAAACCATGATGAAATGCTGCTGCATTCGCAATGTCAGTCATCTGGTAAGAAAGAAGATTTTAGATAAATGTGAACAACACACGCTCGCACTCACTTTTATTGAATTGTTTGCTACTCCAGCTTAAATGCAAACTCAGAAAAATGTTTCTGAGCCCCAGACGGGAATCGAACCCGCAACCTTCTGATCTCCGAAGGTCCTTTGCTCGAAACGTGAGACTACTTACATGCTATTTCAGGAGCACCAACCTTTTTAGATATTTGATTTGTATTTCTACACTGCCTACACAGCACAACACGTTTTATGACAGATTTGGATCTTCTGATCTCCGGTTTGATGCTCTGACTCTGAGCTACCAGGATTCAGATGGCAGAGACATTTTTCTGAAATATTTTCCTGAGTTTGCGTTTAAGCTAATGAGTAGCCGAAACAATTCACTAAATTGTAAGCTGCAAGTCACTAATATTTATATGTATTTATATTTTATATTCCTTAAATAAATTGATAATTACTTGTACTTCTTGAATTTACCTTATTGAATGTTTTGTACTTGGAACATCTCATAAACTCATCCTAAAAATTGAAAATAAGAACAAATTTTACAATTTTTTTCTCCCAGAATTATACAATCTCGTGTGTGAAATGCAAGTTACAGGGTTCGAATTAGTTGAGTAAAAAACGATGTGCATTTTCCCCCTGAGAACATGATGTCCAAGCGGGCCCTCTCAATATAAGAAAAATAATGGTGTGCAAAAAATTGAATGCCAAAAGGAATTCTAGGCTAGGCATGAGATACTTTCGGTTGCCATTGCCCCTGTTGGGGAGTTTTATATTGGGGAGTTTTATATTGGAAAGTTTTATATAAAATCACTAAAATGCGCGACGACAATCGTCAATCGATTATGGATTTTCAGTTACAATTTTAATAGCAATTTTTGCGTGGCTGCGGGAAATACACACAATTTTTCCACCTTTGGCAAATAGGACTGTTAACTTAACTTATAGTTTGTCAGAACTATTTGTTTGTGTTCAATACTGAGACTATTTTTTTTCTGTACATCGTTTTGAAAAGTGATGTGCAACTGTTACTATTTGGGCCAAAACGATGTGCAAATTGCACATTGCACACCGTTAATTCGAACCCTGGTTATGTATATGTGTATCTAATCTGGAAACTGATTTTGAGAAACTTGATAATTTAATGGGACGTTTTCAGTACCTTGTCATCAGAGGTTTCGTGAATCCCTTTGATCATAACGCGGTCAATACTGCAACCTCTCAGAATAACAATGGCATTCAAAGTAAGCTTGACAGACACCTACAAAGAACAGAGCAAGGCGGTGGTGTGTTACTCAGCTTTGTTTCAAAACAATAGTTTTGGATATTAATTTTAGTAATATTCAAGGCATTGTCAAGCAGGGCTCAGTGAAGGGCCTTTCCTCAAAATGTTAGATCTCCTACAAACTATTTTGGCAGCTAGTACACCAATCTCTTTTAGATATTCAATGTGCAGTACTTAGTTTCCTATAGTGTTTGTATTTAGTATGTACAATACTAAAAGATGATATTGTGTTAATCAAGATTGTAATACATCACTCATCATCATCTAACCTGTAGCAATGACACACCAGCAATCTTATTCCAACGGATGGCAAGTTTTGGAAATGACTTCTTAAGATTTTCAATTATCTGCTTTAACTCCCTATTTTAAGATGTAATGAGTTAGGTATTACTTTATCATCATCACCATCACCATCATCATCACCATCATCATCACCATCATCATCACCATCATCACCACCATCACCACCACCACCATCATCATCACCATCATCATCACCATCACTATCACCGCCACCATCATCATCACCATCATCATTGCCACCATAATCATCACCACCATCACCATAGCCACCACCATCATCACCACCATAACCATATTTAACTGATAATTATCACTATTATTTGATTATCACATTCAAGGTTTGAATTAAATATTTTAAACATACAGTAATCACTCCATTTTCATGCTATATTTCCAAACAGTTTTACATGTTTACAAAAACCTTTTGTCAAGCTTTTAATAAACATGTACTGTAGCATGCTGCATTCCAAGCACTATATTGCAGTGCTATACATTGCAATAATAACTTACTTTTGAGACACATACAGACTCTCCTTGTTATAATTTTTCTTTCTTGTTGGCTCACGGCAATTACTACTGTCTGGTACATGATGTCTTTTAAGAGATTCAGTGGCAATTAGTTTTGCCTGGGAACTTAACTGATAAAAAGCAGAAAACAAAGGAAGTGGTTACAGGACCAACAATTTGTACCGATATTTAAAGTGCCCCTAACCTCAAAATTTTTTATTGTCTTGTTTGGAAGAACTTTCAAAATGATAAAGTAACTTCTTTTGAAGATTTTCGTTTCTTCGCTTTCTTTTTGAGATATATCAATTTGTTTGATATGCAAATGTCTGGAATTTCGTCACACATGCATTATGACTTATTGGAGAAATGTGTATTGTATGTCTTTCATTCTCGAACGAAATCCTTTAAAATCAAGAAGTTTGGTGTTGTGGGAGAAACGCACAGACGTGTTATTCACACTTTAGTGTTTTTATTTGATGAACGCAAAGATATATAACATTCTCTGATAACTCATTATGCATGTGTGATGAAATTCCAGATATTTGCATATCAAACAAACTGATATATCTCAAAAAGAAAGCGAAGAAGTGAAAATCTTCAAAAGAAGTTACTTTATCGTTTTAAAAGTTCTTCCAAATAAGACAATAAAACATTTTGAGGTTATGGGCACTTTAAGGTAAGGAATAGGGATACTTAGGGTTAGGAAACTTGAAATGAGGATCATGAGAGACTAACACAATGTTTCAATGTACCTTTTGTGTCCAGCTGTATGATTGCAGAAGCTGGTCATACAATGGTGTTTTATCTTGAATTGGATCTAACCATAGTAGGCCACTCTTACCAAGATAAGTTGGCTGACTTTCAGCTTTTAACAAGGAGTTGCCAATTTTTTCTAAATCACTTGAGTAGAAAAGAACCAGATATCAGAAATGTACATCTTCGGCACCAGTGGTGTGAGTATAACTTTGTTACAAGTAATTGTTACTTTTTTGAGTAACTGTAACAGTAATTAGTTACTTTTTTTGAGAAGGTAAAAACTTCCTTTATAAAGTCACAACTTGTATTGATTTGGTCAGTAATTAACCAGTGTCCAGTGCCAAGTTACCAACTTCGTTCCTAGTTTCAATAGTGGTAACTGAAACCAAGGAATGTAACTTAAAGGTGCCGTCCAATCCGTTCTGCGCATGTGTGATATTTCAAACGTGCGGGACTCCACATATCAACAAACTTTAAAGTGTCACTAAGACGAACAAATCGTCTACCAATTTTGATCTTAGTTTATCATAATTACGAAATGAGGAAGAAAGGCATTCTCGGTTTCTCAATATCTTATCCCGTTCTCGAGATATTTAGGTTTTTGACATATGCAAATTAGACAGTGTATGACGTCATTTTCTCACATAGACGTAAATAAAATACACAAAATAAGGATTATATCTGCAAATAATAGGTAGAAAGTTTTCAAACTTTGGACATTTATGGTAAGGTGGAATGTACACTCTACTGTACATATTATATAGTTGCCATGGAGATCGTTTGAAAATAAGCGTCTTTCGCCTAATAAAATTAAATCGTAATTTTTGTCACTTTTTAAAAAGAATATAAGGTGATTTAAACCTCCGAAGTACAATATTTACATATCTACAAATATTCGTGTGTATGCATTACAATAAATGTTGTTTGATAAAGAAGAAATAAACACTTTTTGTTTTATAAATGACAGGTGCCTATTTCCAAACGATCTTCGTGGCAACAATATAATTTGTGCAATACGGTGCACATTTCACCTTACCACAGATGTGTAAAGTTTGAAAACCTTCTACCTATTATTTGCAGAGATATTCCTCATTTTGTGAATTTTATTTTCGTCTATGTGAGAAAATGACGTCATACACTATCTAATTTGCATATGTCAAAACCTAAATATCTCGAGAACGGGATAAGATATTGAGGAACCGATAACGCCTTTCTTCTTCATTTTGTTATTATAATTTACTAAGATCAAAATTGGACAAACGATTTTTTTCGTCTTAGTGGCACTTTAATGGAATAGATGTGTGACAGTTCAAAAGCAAGTATTCATCAAAGGTGGCGAAGGCACAAGTGGTAGTTTGATATATTATCCACATTTAGGAACAGTACAGCTTCTTATAACACGCTTTTTAGGCAGAAAAGCTCAAGCGTGGAAAACAAATCCACAATACTTCATGTTCAATGTTTATATAATGCAATGTATTAAACAAACGATGTAAACAGAAACGTGGACATGCGCAGAACGGACTGGATGGCACCTTTAAACTTTGTAACTAGTTACAAATTTATGAAAGTAACTTAATGTAACTGTATTAACTACAGTAGTTAATTTTTTGTCTTGTACTTTTACTGGTAACTAGTTACATTTATCCTAATGTATTACTGTAACTACTTAGTACTTACAAAATAAAAGTAACAAGCACACATAGTTTTTTGCATACCTAAGTTTTTTTTCTAGTTTCGTTAAGTTGTCTTTTAGTTTTGTCTTATCTCCAGAGAAATCTTCTCTTATGGAATTCTCGAACGTATCGCTCACCAAACAACGAATATCCCGAGCGGTTGCAAGCGCTGTAGAATACTTATCTTTTTCATTGTCAGCTGCCGCCATGTTTCTTTGTCATGGAACGATACTTGAAGTAATCGCAACATAGTGTGTTGTTGACGAAAGTTCAAAGTTCATAGGACTTCACTTTTTATTTTATTTTTTAAATTTTAATAATTTTATTGGATAACAACTTGCCATGAAAAAGACAACAACAAGAAATCCAAAAGGGAAAGCGCGAACTGGACTAGAAGTCCCATGCGAGGCGCCGCCCTCTCAAGTTCACTGTTCACAACTAAATTTTTTTAAATTGAGATTAAAATATACATGTATTGTAAAAATTGTAGAGTGCTGCGTAGACAGTGTTTTGAATATATAGCAAGGTGAAAAGGTGGTAAACTGTCAAGAATTTAGTGACGAGATACTGACGTTTCGAGCGGAGTCCTTCATCAGAGTAAGACGAGATGAAGTCATCTTACTCTGATGAAGGGCTCCGCTCGAAACGTCAGTACCTCGTCACTAAATTCTTGACAGTTTACCACCTTTTCACTTTGCTATTGTAAAAATTGTTCTATGTCATAGAGGCTCTACCAGTGTCCAGGTGCACGGCCAATCTATATCAAAAGTAGAAAAAACTACACTAAATAGTATCTGTCGTACAAAGTTCTTAAACGACATAGAACTGGACACTGGTGAAACTACTTGGATAATTTGGCTAATTTGCAGACAAAGTTCCATATAATTTGACTACGCGGTTAAAATATGAGGCTTGGAAAGTTCTTGTTATAGAGACTTGAAGAAGAACTCAAGGTTACTTCACTCACAATCCATAAAGATTGACATAAAAATCTACCAACAAAAGTTGCGCCAGCTTTTTCGACAAGAATTTTCAACAGCCAATCAGAACACGCGCAAATGTAACAATCAATTGTAACAAAAAATGGCGCGGTCTGGCGCGAGAATAGATCACCATGGAAACAAAGTTAATCATCCATCATAAATAGGACAGCGTCGCGTGTTTGGTGGCATTTGGGAAAGGAGAAACTGCCGGAGAACGCTTGGAAACTTTCTGTTTGGCATGGAAATAACAAAAGCTACGGTCGGATCTAATGCGTGGAAGAAATCCAGCGTGAAAAACCTCGAGTTAGGGAAATCTGTTGTGAATCGAAGCGAAAAAGCTTGTGAGTTTGGCCAGCAACTTGATCCGCTTCCTAGCCTTCGAGATAGCTGCATCCAGGAAAGCAATGCACGAATCCACGCGTATGTCAGAGCAACAAGAGCCGTTGTCATCAAACTTCGGGAAGGTCTACTGGACACAAACGAAGAAATCAAGTCGTTAATTCGAGGAAAGGAGAACTTGGAGAGAGCCCATGAACATATCCGAAAAGATTTAATTTTGAACCAAAGATCGTGTGAGGTGCGGGCCACTCGTCCTCCGAGAGAAAGGGTATGTTTTTATATCTGTTTATGAAGTTCTCTTAGTGTGTTTAACACCTTGAAGTTCTGTTGTGTGTTTAACACCTTGGCATTGTTAATAGCCTGCGAAGTGGCCCTCAAGGGCATCGTAAAAGACTTAAATGCAATGTATTAAAATAGCATCTCATCAAGAGTGGTTCTCTCCACAACTCATGTTCTAGCAACTGCAAGTATTTTTATTAAATCAACAGTGTTGTCCATGTGTCATTCATGGTCCTGCAACTTAAGGCAAATATGGCTCAAAATTGTGCGATGTGTTAATCTATATTCCACAGATGTTGCACTAAACTAAAAATATAGCGTCGTTGCTACGGATACAATTCATGAATATTCATATTTTTCAACCGTATGAAAACCAGAGTAAAAAACACAAAAGATTCGTCGAGTTAACGATTTGCTTTGCAAATGAGATTGACAGCTGGAAGGCTGCTTCCAATTATATTAGTTGCTTTTGACATTTTGTATTTCCGGGGATCCATTCACACAATTAACCTGTTTTAGTTGTGTTTGCATTAGGATTATTAAATCTGGACGTACAGTAGTATTAAATATTGAATCTGGAATCCAGTCTGGACTGTAATTGGACCTAGTGCCCATAACCACAAAAAATTTTATTGTCTTATTTGGAAGAACTTTTAAAATGATAAAGTAACTTCTTTTGAAGGTTTTCGTTTCTTTGCTTTCTTTTTGAGATATATCAGTTTGTTTGATATGCAAATGTCTGGAATTTATGTCACACATGCATAATAACTTATTGGAGAAATGTGTGTATCTCTTTCATTCTTGAACGAAATCCTTTAAAATCGAGAAGATTGGTGTTGTGGGAGAAACACGCACATGTGTTATTCACACTTTAGTGTTTTTATTTGATGAACGCAAAGTTAATATAACATTCTCTGATAACTCATTATGCATGTGTGATGTAAATTCCAGACATTAGTATATCAAACAAACTGAAATACTGTATATCAAAAAAAAGCGAAGAAATGAAAATCTTCAAAAGAAGTTACTTTATCATTTTAAAAGTTCTTCCAAATAAGACAAAAAAATTTGAGGTTAGGGATACTTTAACTACAGTATATATGCTTGAAATTAAGCATGACTGTGTAGACTGGATCCAACCAGAAATAACTACTGTAGTTCCACAGTCTGTAATTCTTTATGTTACTGTAGTTGGATAACAATTTACTCTACACATAGCTAATCTACACAAGATGTAACTGGGTGTTCAATACAGTATACACTATTACCAGCTGTATTCACATGCAGTTTTGTTGATTATAGCAAACCGATGGAGCAGACAATCTCCTCAGAAATGAACATCAACGTCTTGTAAATCTGAAGCGCACACTCGAAAGCCAATTACGGGCTGTACAAAAACAACTTCACCACTTGGATAGTTGCAGAAAACGTCTCTCTGCAGTACTTCAGGAGCGTTCCCAGGCAACGGATCTCATCTGCCAGGCTGTCAGCTCTGTTAGGGGTTCTGCACATCATGGTAAGGACCAAACCCTTGAGAAACCCCAAACACCACCTGTGGAGCCCCTTGGACCCTACACACCTGAGGCTGCCCACTCGATCTCCAGTGCTTCTGAAGCACGAGAAACATCAGCTGGACTTCGAAAATCAGTAGCACAGGCTATCAAGGAGATAGACCAATTACAACGTTCCACCCATAGCTCTGTAAATTATGGAATTACTCAAAAGGTTGCTGAAACAGTTAACATCAAGGTAATGCTTATCAGATGATGATCAATAGACATCCCTCTATCTTAACTAATAAAATATGCTTGCAATGGGGAACAGAAAAACTGGCTGCTTCTACAATTTTTCCCTCCTCCAGAATCTCTTCTCTGATGCATACATATACCCTGCGGTCCAGATTCTGGACCCCACTCCCCAGGGTACATGTATATAACTGCTACCCCTATCGTACTGGCACGAGTACCTGGACGTAAAATGTCACTTGTGTTGTCCCCTATCTAGTTTGCTTGTTAAAATGTGTTGTTAGTTTATGTCTTAGTTTAGAAGTAACCCATGTTATCTGTTTGATTTAATTTTATATCATAGGGACCCGTAATGAAGCAACAAGCTCTGTGGGACATCCCTGCCACCTTTTTGGCAAAGCTTGTAAATAAATAAATAAATTTGGGACGTTTGTATGTTTAAAATAGGGAGGTTTTCAGTTTTCCAATCAATTAGTGTTGGCCAATAGTTTAGGCATTGATGTGCTCACGCTGGGCGGGCGCGCCTGGTAGTACACGCTGCTGTCCGGTATTAAATAAAATTTTCAGAATCCCGCCCGGAAGGTTTTTCAGTGCCGTACAGTATAACGTGTCAATTAACAGTCAACAGAGCTTAGATTTCAACATTTTTGGGGGAGCAAGATGTTTCTTGGGCTTCCATCGCTCGATATTTTTACCCAGAACTCAAAATTTCTGAGCACATCCCTGTTTAGGAACTGTTGCATGTTTTATTGTTAACCCCTTATGCCCCAGGAGTGATCAGCATGTAACTTCTCTTAATAATATCAATGGTTAACCAAGTATAGAGGTAATGAGAATATGAGAATGGGTATAAAGAATTTGCATGTTGATACTGTAGAGTAAAAGGTTCCTTCATCTTTACAGCAACACTTACAAGTAAGCTCTGGACAAGCGAGAATGGCCATCAACCATGGCCAGAGGTGGTATGACTCAACTGGACTTTCTATGGGCTATGCTTTGGTATGTAATAGTACTGCACTGCAATCATTTCTTTTAACATGTTCTACACTGTACGAGGCTTCCTGGTTTGATTTCTTGTTAGAGATTCTTAGCTTCAGCTCTTATTTGTTTCATATTTGTAAGATACACATTGCCAGACATAGTTTAATGCTACTCTGGCTTTAAAAAGTTTTTTGAATGTAACTTTAAAAGTTACTATCTCAAAAACCTTTCTTGACGTTGGGTCATATTTTTGCAAAACCTAAGGATAGTATTGTGAAGGAACAGAGGAAAGACGCTATTTGTTCCATTCCGTGCAATGACTGTGATCAGGAGTACATTGGTCAGATAAATGTCACTTGTGTACGCGTCTAAAAGAACACCAAAAGGCTGTTTTCTTTTCATAAAAGCAAAACTCTGCTTTGTCGGAGCACACATGCATAACCTACCATGAGATTGCATGGGAAAATTCCAAAATTATTATCACTAATCTGCTGTACCATCAGAGACGTTGTCTGGAGGCTTGGCATGTCAATAGCGCCCATGCCTCATTGAATCGCGAGGATGGTGGTTTATTACCAGAAGCTTATTTGCATCTTGTTAATATATAATGTCATCGTTGGTTCTATGAGGGTATAAATAGTGATCCTAACTTTACAACGATCACCCCTGATGAAGACACTACTGCTAGATTGGAGTGTCGAAACATTGGGTCATGGACAGTAAACTTTTAAAGTGCTTATAAACCCAAAATGGGTTTTTGGTGATTCGGATAGAGCATAAAAAGTTAGTGAATAAGTTCTAGATTAGTTTTTGCGTTAAACTTTTAGTTTTGGAGATATAAGGGCTCAAAGTCACAATTTGTGAAAAAAAGTAGCGCAGGCCGGGAGACTGGATCCGAGGAACGTGTTATGTTTCAATACTTATAAAAATATATTACATCGTAAAGACACATCGTTTGGGCATTTTTCAATAAAAACTCTTAAGATGGCTGTCTTGTCCTATACAACAGCCTAGTTGTTGTTGAAGATGGGTTCCTCGGATCCAGGTCCCTGTGTGTTATTTTGCAGTGGCGCTACTTTTTTCCAAAAAATGGCACAATTTGCATGTTTGAGCCGTTATATCTCAGAAACTAAAAGTTTAACGCAAAAACTAATCCAGAACTTATTAACTAACTTTTTGTGCTCTATCCGAATCACCAAAAACCCATTTTGGGTTTATAAGCACTTTAAAGTTACATTCAAAAAACTTTTTAAAGACAGAGTAGCGTCAAACTATGTCTGATTTATCACCTGGTTGCAAAATTATTTGTTATACACATTGCCATTCGCCTCTTCAATACACTTTCCTCAAATACTTACTGTTGTACATGTATATAATCTTTACAATTGCTATATACAGCTTAGTATCACTAAATTATAATGCTGTGCAATAACATTCTATATCATTTACACCTACAGGGTCCTGTGTCTTACTCTGACTTGACAACACGGGAAAAACTTGACCGTCCTACGGTTAAAGTGTACCAACGTCATCCGGGGAATCAGTTACCAGAAGCTAGAGAAATCGTTGAGGGCAATACTAGCCTCTTAGACTCCCTTAATGCAACTGGACGTAACATAGGTTTACTGAAGCTGACCAAACTGCGCTTGGATGACGACGCCCGTGATAAGAAGGAGGCTGCATTGCTAGATTCTAAAGTTGTACGTATGCGACGACGTTTGGCAAATCATCGTTGGGTTGTTAATGATTCAATTAAGTGCTGAACTTGTATAGAAATAACAAAAAATACTCATGAATAAACAATTTTGTGTGAATCAGAAGGGGATAAATGGACGTACATTATAATCTTTATAAGAATATTTGAGCCAAATACAGGATACACCTTTCTTTTTGCTAAACCAGTTTTGCTGTATTTACAGGTATGCACGCATTTTTGCATGGGATTTTTGCATGTGTTTTTGTCTATTTTGCATGCAATTTTTTGCCAACATGTTTTTGTGCATGTCATATTGCTAGCATTCTTTTGCTAACATTTTATTGCAGACATGTTATAGCTTGCTGTATTTTGCTTGTGTGTTCTTTGTACATGTTTTTTATCATTTTTTTGTTGTTATTTCGACATGTGTTGTTTGTTTTTTGGATGTGTTTTCCACATGCAAAGTTAAAATCCTTTAGCATCCAATATACTTTGTGAGTGGACAATAAATTCAAGGTACAATGAACCAAGGTATTTTACCCCAGACCAATTTAATTTTATGTTTCTCGGATCCGGCCGCGTCACTTTCGTGAATTGTCGTAAATAAAAATAAAGTGAATAAATCGTTTATTCTTTTAGCCTTTTGCATGAAATATCTTAATACTCTCACATGCTGCATTTTTATCACAAACCTTTCATTGTTCAATCTATTAATTTATTTTAATATTAGTATATTCACGTGTTTGTGCGTGCGTAATTTTGGAAGTTCTAGGTGTCCTGCTTGTGTAAACAGACTGGGGCGATCTATATTGCTGTGGTTGCAGATTTACAATCAGATGTTTAAAATTTTTTTTATTTAAATTTAAATTTATTTTAATTTTTATTTACTGACCTGCCGGGTCACTGCTACGTTGGAAAAATCCGAGAAACTGTAACATAAAATTAAATTGGTCTGGCCTTATGTGTGGATTATGTAGGCAAACTAATTTCGTCTGATGACGTCACATTGACGTCATCAACGTCACATTGACGTCATCAACGTCACATTGACGTCATCAAGAAACACAAAAACTATAATTTTCAACATTATGCTACATTTTTGTCATGTAAACCTAAATTACTTCATACAAAAAAGTAACATATGGATTTGTTGGTTAATTAAATAAAAATGAAGTTCTTAATATTGTATTGTGTTTATTCACCTATCCTGGTGACATTACTTGATCTGTGAAATTCTATGGCAAATATGCAATGAAAAATTCAGTTGTAAAATAACTCTTGTTTGAAAGAACTCTTGAAACTATAACAACTAACCATTTACAACTTTTTTAGTATCACACTTCACTCTTTGGTTGCGTAATTTGCGTGTTCAACCATGAACGTTGCGACGTGGGCACGTTTACACACTTATGACATCACAATGCATCAATTCTGCACATCTTTACCATTATCACATGGAATCGTTTGATGATTTGCATATTTGATGTCATTGGATACATCCACGCACATGCACCTGCATTTCAAGTGATTTCATTACATAATCTCAAGGATATATAAGCGTTTTCAATAAGTTATTATGCATTGTGATGTCATAAGTATAATCATTTACATATTAAACAAATCTTAATATCTCAAGAGTGAAGTGACATATGAAAAAGTTGTAAATGGTTAGTCTTTATAGTTTCAAGAGTTCTTTAAAATAAAAGAGTTATTTTACAACTGAATGTTTCATTGCATATGAACTTTAATTAGACTTAATTGGAAATCTAAACACGTGCACCCACTTCCGGGGAAACTTTGTCTCAAGTTCAATTACGTTTAATTTCAACCAAGCGTGCCCAAAGCTGTTGTGCTGACAGACATGACAGGACTTGAACTCAAACCTTGGGAACTTGTTTGCTATTGTTTCATATTCGTTGTGGGCCTAATTGGGAACCTTGCAATATGCCTGGTAATATTAAAGAGTGGCCCAGTGTATCGGCGTGTACCCTTCAACGTCTATCTCATGGCCTTGGCTGTGGCCGACTTGACTTTGGCGGTTGTTTGTTTACCGATTTACATCATGTCGACAGCGACGTTTCCACATCCAACGGGTACAAAAGGTGTTGCAATGTGCAAGATTATAACTGGTTACTTCCTGCCTTTTTGGCTAGGTGGCGCATCGGTGTATCTTCTCGTTGTTATCAGTTTTGAAAGATACACTGCAATTGCAACTCCATTACGAGCAATGACTCGAACAACATCCAAAAGGACTGCCTTTCTTATCGCCTCCGCTTGGCTCGTCGGATTTGTCATCGAGATTCCTACGATAGTTGGCGTGGATTTCACTGGGGGAAAACCGACCATAGGGAACTACTGCGCGTACAATTGGGACAACGAGACTAGAGTTATTATAATATATACCTTTGTTTTCACAGCTCAATACGTCATCCCTGCTATAATATTTATCGTAAATTTCTATCGAATTAGACGAAGCCTGGCAAAGTTGGATAAAAACTTGAGAGAGAGTTATCGAAACCTACAGTTACAACAGCTCGCTAAAGTTTTGAAGAGAAAGAAGAAGACGGTCAGAATCGTTTTCTTGGCCTCAGCTGCGTTCTTCATTTGCTGGACGCCGAATAACATCATGTACTTTTTATTCCAGTACGGAGGAATGAAAGAAATTTCTTGGAATTCGAACGTCTATCAAGTTGGTATAATTCTCGGATTTTTCAACTCTTGTATCAATCCATTCATCTACGCATTCCAAAGCAGAGAGTTTAGATTTCACTGCAAAAAGGTTTTTGAGAAAATGACAAGGAGGTGGAGGACCATTGGAAGGCAGGGAATTGGAACCAGTAGAAGTTCAAAAGAAAGTGGCTCGTCATCAAACAGGACAATGCCAAAATATCGACTCCTAGACCCTGGGCAATCAAAACATCACTCATAAATTTAACATTTATTAACAAAGGAAGCATGTAATGCAATTTTGTTGGAGCTGCTTTCCACTTTCAATGGTTTTTAAAAGTGTGATTTGGTTAACCATTACTATATGGTGAAGGTATATTACCAAGTACAAATAATTTTCCAATGCAGCCAGTTAAAAATGGCTTTAAAAGTTTTGAATGTAATTTTAAATGACCCAACATTTTAAGAGTAGCATCAAACTATGTCTGGTATATGTTCTAAGGATTTATGGTGAAGGAAAATTTCAAGTGTTGGAATATTTACATTTTAAGAAAAAGTGAAAAATGCAACTTCAAGGCCTTCCGGCTGGAATTGAACCAGTGACCCTGCAATGCTAGTAAAGTGCTCTGACCACTGAGCTACAGAGGCCTTGTATATAGTGGTGGTAATGCCGGGATACAATTTTGGGTATATTACAAGTAATATTTTGCATTTCACTCAATTAAACTACATGTTCTAAGGATTTATGGCAAATGCCAAAATCTTATCCCGGGATTACCACGACTACACTATATATACAGAACTTGTGACTAGGCTCTTGGCAATGGCCTCATTCCAGCCGTTGAAGTTGCATTTTTCGCAACTGGTCCCGGTTTGGCCTTAAAATGTATATACTCCAACAATCGAAATTTTCCTTCACCATAAATCCTTAGAACATGTAGTTTAATCGAGTGAAATGCCAATTATTACTTGTAATATGTCTGGTATATCTGTATTACCAATTTTCAGTTTCATTCATATATTCATACTTTTTCACATTATGTTAAATAATACACTAAGCTAAGGCCAGAAATGGGCAAGCAGTGCTATCCCTGAATACGGCTGCTTGGTCGTCTTAATAGCTGCCTTGAAGAACTGTCATTCAGAAGTCAGTATCCTCACAACTACCGTATAGATCACAATAAGACTACCTATGTGTAAAACTCCAACTAATGGCTTCCAGTTCCTCTAAACTTCCAGTTCCTCTGAACAGTGTGCCCAAAGTGTGGCTCAGCCCAGAGTTTGGCTGGTGCTCTCTGCTGCTGTGGTTGATCAACGGAAGATCTTTTAGTCTTTTAATTTTTACTTTATTTTTATTCCAACATCTGGGACCGCTATAATTGGCGTATGCTGTTGCGGCGACCCTGCCACATTTCTACATTTTTTTTTTATTCTTGTAATTTACCAGTGCAAATCCAATAAAATAAAATAAAAATAAACTTGCCACCGCAATGCCTTTATTTCAATGCCATTATAGGACTTCTCACCTTGCATGTGTAAATATGGTGAAATAGCTGTTGCGCATCAACTATACACCCTCTAAACATGTTATGTTGGAACCCAATGGAGCACTATTAGTGCGACAACTGGCAACCCAACAGATCGTAACTTCTGGCCATAACAACCACTCAATGAGTAGTTGAATGGAACAAGTGTTTTTTACCATGTCAATGGTTCTTTGTAATCGTGCATTTTTATAGCAACAGCGTGGTGCCCTAATTTTGCAAAAATTTTGATCAGAAATCACCGGAAAAGCAGTTCTGGCTTTGCAAAATTAATTTTGACCCCCTCTAGTGGAACGCCTCGAACATACACCACAACGTGCTCATTCTTCATGTGTGCCCCCCCTTTCGAACAACCCTGGATCCGCCAATGAAGAGGGGTGGAGGGAGGAATAGCGAAAATGCGTGCGAGGCTACGCAGGCTATAGTATATGTAGGCTAATCAGGTTGCCAAGTGAATCAAGGGTGATAATAATTTAAATAAAATTATAAAATATGCAATTCAAAGTTTGTATTTTATTTAACATTTGTTATTCTGCAACATTGTAAAGCACATAATTTAAATGGTATATACATTCTAATCTTCCACTCTAAATATAAAAATTCATTGATTCTTTAAACAGCACTAGTTCTTAATTATATAAATGTGTCCACAACAATATTAACAGTCATTGGAATTTGCATATTTGCAATTTCCATAGGCTGTAGGCAGTAGTTTCTTATTTGAATGAATCTTTGTTATGTAGTCTAAACTATGCGCTCGTTACTCCTCACTCTGTTCACAACTTCTCTTTACGTTACTCTCTCTAAGACTAAGATAACAAAGTCGCTTACCTCTTGTCTGTTCTCTTTTCATTTTGTAAGCTTCCCTTGGCTTGTAAGTTGTAATGACTATAAATGGCGTTTCTTCTCGCTGTTTTCGTCGCCTTTGTTCACTGTCTTTTGACCAAATAGTATCGCTGTGTTGTTTGCATTTCTCCCTTCTCTTAGCAAGCCATATTTCACGTTGCTGGCTGCTGTTTTCTCTGTGCTTTTGGCCACGGCTTTGACCTTGAGTTGTGGCTTGTTTTTTAAAGACGACATGTTTTTCCCGCCTCCCGATGTTATCCTCCTCAGGCTTCGGCAGCTCGGCCAATCTCGTTCCCAGCGTGGCGCAGGTTAGATAGTCTCACAATTGTTTATAGTATATTACGCACTAACCGAGCCATAATACAGTATATTATACCACATTACGTTGAGACTATAATACAGTATATTATACTACAATATTATGTCTTCTCGGAGTTTGCCTAATTTAAATGTATCATTGACGCATTTTGAAAACAAAATCCAAAAGGAAGGAACTAGGCGGGAAGTAAAGAGAAATATAAAAGCTGAACCAGTTGAGGGTTAAAGAGAATGCACTATATACAAAGGGAAATTCTTTATTTTATTGTTCTATAAAACAATACAAATTACTTTGTTGACACAACAGTTAACACAGTTAGATTTTAAGTCGAACTGTCACCGTGCTAATAGTGCGTGCACTTTCTAAAACATTTGTTTTTTATGTCCAGTGCAATTTCAGTTCTTGGATTTACGCTAAACGACTTTTAAACTAGCTTAATCTTAGCTTTACTTTGCACTAAAGTATCAAGACAGTGACCGTAGATCAGTTTTTTCTCTTTTTTAATTGTTTTCTTCTTGAGCAGTGGCATTGTCGCTGCTTACTTCAATTCGTTTTTTCTTCATTCTTTCCTTTTTCATCCCTGTTCCATCCATTCATTATTGCTTCTTTCGTTTATTACTTCCTTTCTTGAATCCTCTTTCCTTCCTTTGTCCCAAGGGCATGGTACCAATTATTCGATCTAATTCGGCTACCTAAATACATATAACTAAATCCCACTTTATAGGACTCGTGTTGTTCTCATACGGGCATATCTTTGTCCAGCTCAAAGATGAGATTGCATTGTTCAATGAGATCTTCGCCAGTGTTCCCACCAACTTTCTCCAACAGTTGTTGTAAAATAACTTTCTTTCGTTGCAATAATTCGTGCGATTTACCAGCTTCAGAGAGTCTCTCTTCCAATTTACCAACTATTTCCATCAAGTCCATGTTTTCTTTCTGAAGATGCGAGACTACATGGTTGTATCTTTCTACTCCTTCTTCCGCCTCTTTTATCTGATAATCAAAATAACAAAACCGTTACATCGATTATTATATATGCGTGAGAAAACTACTGCATTCTGATTCGTCAAGTTCAGAGTGGAATTATTATATTAATTGCACTCTCCAGTGCAAATGTTTTTCCAAAACAAAAAAATGTTTTTTTGAAACACAACTTATTCTGGAGCCTCTTAAAGTTCGTAAGTTTTGGGATTTTCCATATTTTCATGTGATCTTTGGAATCTCTTGCCGAGAAGAATCGTAATATATCTTGTCGTCCAAAAATGTCATCTTCATGCCTTTTTCCCTTGCTAAAGTTGATTTACTATTCACATGAAATGACGTCAAAGCAGGGACACGCGAAGTGATTGCACAATAATTCAACAGTGAAAGAAAGTTTGGCTCTGAATTTTAAACACACTTGTTTAGTCAAAATTCGCTCAATTCCCAAACTTTCTTTGTATTTCACTGTTGAATCAATGTGCAATGTTTTTCCGTGTCCCTGCTTTCACGTCCTTTCCTGTGAATAGTTAATCACTTTAGCAGGGCGAAAGGCACGAAGATGAAATTTTCGCACGACAAGATATTTTACAATTCTTCTCAAAACCAATATTTTATTGTCACTAATCTATCGGTGTTTTACAAAAAAATAATATGTGAAGATAGCGTGTAGGTAAGTAATTAGACATCCTACACTTCGATTGGTTTATTTCATTGATTTTTCTCGACGTCATACTCACATGTATGCAGATTTCGTCGACATCGTTTGTTTTCAAAGTACTTTGGGTGAAATGCATTTCTTCTTGTTTTAAGCCCAAAGAACGGCTGTGAATATTCCTCATCTGCTGGCTATTTGCTTCCACCTAAAAATTCACATCAATAATCGTCAAAGTAATTGACGTAAGCGGAGCTCTCAAACCAGTAAGCGGAGCTCTCGAGCCTTTCTTCCCACAGTAGATACTAGTCAGTGGTTGCAGATGTACATTTCCCGTAAACGTACTTTATCATTCAGCTCTTTTATTTCGTTCTTGATTTCTTCATAAAGCTTGTTTGCATTTGACGACTCTGATTTTGCAATGAAAGTTTTCAGTCGATCAGCGATAATATTTAGCTGGTGTTGTTGACAAGGCTCGTTCTGCTGGGACTTGATCTGTAAAGAATATCATTGTTTCAGAAAAATATTATTGTTGTTACTGTTTTGGGTATGTTGATTATGTCACGTTATCATTGTTGTCGAATGTTCTCATTCTCGGCCCTGTTGTTGTTGCTTCTGCTGTTGTTATTGCTGATGCTGCTGCTGTTGTTGTTGTTGTTGTTGTTGTTGTTGTTGTTGCTGTTGTTGTTGTTGCTGCTGTTGTTGTTGTTGTTACTGTTGTTGTTGTTGTTGTTGCTGTTGTTGTTGTTGTTGCAGTTGTTGTTGCTGTTGTTGTTGTTGTTGCTGTTGTTGTTGTTGTTGCTGTTGTTGTTGTTGTTGTTGCTGTTGTTGCTGTTGTTGTTGCTGTTGTTGTTGTTGCTGTTGTTGTTGTTGTTGTTGTTGTTGTTGTTGTCGTTGCTGCTGCTGCTGTTGTTGTTGCTGCTGTTGTTGTTGTTGCTGTTGTTGTTGTTGTTGTTGCTGTTGTTGTTGCTGCTGTTGTTGTTGCTGTTGTTGTTGTTGCTGTTGTTGTTGTTGTTGTTGTTGTTGTTGCTGCTGTTGTTGCTGTTGTTGTTGTTGTTGTTGCTGTTGTTGTTGCTGTTGTTGTTGTTGTTGTTGTTGCTGCTGCTGTTGTTGTTGCTGCTTGCTGCTAGTATTGTTGTTGTTGTTGTTGTTGTTGTTGTTGTTGCTGCTGTTGTTGTTGTTGTTGCTGCTGCTGTTGACGTTGTCGTCGTCGTTGTTGTTTCTTCAAAAATCAGTGACACTACTCACTGTATCTTGGACTAAGTGTAGTTCGTTCTGATATTCCATCGTTTGCATTTCCATCTCATGTTTCGCTTCATGAAGATGTCTTTCCAACGTACTCAACTTCACTTCGAGAGAAATGTTTTTCTGTCGCAACTCTTGCATTTGTTCTACGTTATAGTCTACCAAATCCATCTAAAACAACATAAAGGGAATTATGTTTTACGTTTTCTCGATGTTCTGGTAGAAATATATTACAACACAATACTTGAACTAATATATTTTCTTCTATATTATATTTTCACGCTCGTAAAAAGGGATAACGGGGGCACGCGAGAACGCGAGGCGGTACCGAACACTGGTACATTTAACCATAATTCCTTACGCGCAGTAAACATAGAATCTCGCAGAAATAGCAGAAGATAGAGTTTCAAAAATATTAAAGTGTCTATCTCACGTTTGGAGATTTTACATATTCGTAATATTTGGGTCTTCCTGAGCAAAATCATAATATATAGTCAGCCGAAAATTTCATCTTCATGGAGTTTTTTGCTGTTAAAGTGACCGGATGTGATGTCACAAGAGGCATTCCAAACCAGTTTTCGTTTGTTACTTGCCACAAAAATGCCTCTTGTGACATCGCATCCGATAACTTTAACACCAAAAAGCTCCATGAAGATGACATTTTCGGCTGACAATATATATTATGATTTTGCTCAGGAAGACCCAAATATTACGAATATGTAAAATCCCCAAACGTGAGATAGGCAATTTAAGACCCTGTGGCACACAACCCCTCGCACCGCATTGCTAATTTGAATAATCTGAATTATTAATTAATCATTATTAATTAATCATTATTAATTAATTCATATTAATTAATTAACTAATATTAATCATTAACAAGAAATCATATTAGCAGTCATTTCAGAAATAAATTCTGTACCTTTGGTGAGAATTCTTGGCTTGAAGTAACTTTCGTTGCTTCGCTAAATACACTTGCGCCATCATTGCTCTCTTCCTTTTCTCCCCTTTGTACCAGTCTCCCTGATTGCTCTAACCCTAGTTTCCGGTACTCCAAGTTCGTAATCTGCACGTCCAAATCAGTCCTTCGCACCTTCATCTCTGTTACCTCACTTGAAAGTTTTGATTTCTCTTGAGCTAGTCCTTCGATTACTCTATGCAAGCTTTCGTTTTCGTGACGCGTACACTGTACACCATAGTCCTCAGTGGTACCTAAATATCCAAAGCTCACCCGACGATCCGCGGCTGCAGTCCGTTCGCCGCCATAGGTCCTGCAATCAATGCCATCCCCAGACTTTCTGCGTAATTTAAAAAGGTCAGCTTCCAAGGATAGCTTCTGTTCTTTCAAATCTAAAACCTGTCTCTCCAGGTCGTCTACTGGAGTTAATACATAGTCTTTGTTTTGGTTGAAATTCCACGAAACAGGTGATGCCTGCCCGATTAAAAGACGGGTTTCCATACCTGAAACATACCTATCCACCCGCTCCTTTCTCGTCTCCAGGATCTCGAGTTCGCGCTCCGCGATACATTTCGTTTCTTCCAAGGTAGACAACACGTCGCGTAATGTTGGTACCTGGCTTTTGAGTCTCATAACTGCTGCATCCAAGTCCAACCTTTCTCCTCGTAGCGTCGTCGTGTCCCTGTCCTCTCGGTACTTCGCGTCGACAACCATCGCCACCTCCGACTCGAGTTCGGTCTTCTGTCGTAAGAGCGTCGAGATTGTTTTCTCCAGTTCCAGTCTCTCTCTCTTCAGCGTCAACAAGCTGTCTTCCGCCATTATGATTTCCGCTTCGACTATCTCTACTTTGCTGTGCCCTTCGTTTTGAACACCGTGGTACATCGATCGGATACTCTCGCAATTTTCACGCGTTATTATGAGCTCACTTCGCAGCATTTCGATCTCCTGTCGTTGGGCGCTCGTCGTATGCTCGACGTTTGTCGCCGAGTGCTCGTTAATCTTCGTCTCCAGCTCAATCTTATCCGTCTTCAAAGAAAACACAGCGAGTTCTATTTCTTTTCTCTTCTCCGCAAGAACTTCAAGGTCTTTCGCACACAGCTGGTGATTCTCTTCGGCTGCGTTTACACTGATATCTAAATTCGTCTGCTTCCGCTCGAGTTCCTTCACGCTTCGGATAAGCTCGTCCCGTTCTCGTCTCAGTCTCAAGATTTCTTTCTTGACGTCGTTGAACTCCAAACACACATTCCCGTCCATCTCTCCATCTTCCATCCACGTAACTCTCTTTCTCGTCACGTCTCGTACACCTTCGTCCATTTGAGAAATACGCTGTTCCAGAATCTCGCTCTCTTTCTGCAATTCCTCGATACCACATCGAAGCGCTGCTTCATCTGACTCCATCTTCTCAATTTCATCTCGCAAGTCCTTTTTATTTGTTTCCAGTAACGATATTTCCCTCCGAATCTGTTCCTCTTTCGTGTCCAGCGATTTCGACGCGTTGCGCCTTCGCTCCTCATTCTCCTCCTTCGTCCGATTTTCCTCTTCCATGAGAAATTCCAACGCACATTCTAATTCTGTTTTTTGTTTTTCCAAAACAGATATCTGTCCTCGAATGATCCTCTCTTGTTGTTGGCCGTCGGCCACGGAATCCTCTAGTGTTTGTTTCGTGCATTTTAACTTCTCCATGTCATTTTCCAAATCTTTTTTGATCGACACGAACTCTAGAGACAAAGCCTTGTTATGTTCGATTTGTTTCATGGCCTCTCTTTCCAAAGCTTCGATGTCTAGCTTCAATTTTTCAATCGTCATTTCGTATTCACTTTTTGCGCGCTTCAACTTATGAATTCGCCGTTCCAAAGTTGATCTTCTCTTGGCCCGTTTTGCCGACTCTTTCTCAGACACAGCTTCACCGGAATCGTCCGCGCTTGTAAGAATCGAACCACTCCCATCGCTGTCACTTCTCGTCATGTTTAATCGTCCGGATACTTCTTGTATACTCGACTGATGAATTTTAAGCATTCTCACTTCTTGCTGTAGTTCTAGTTTTCTTAATTTCATGGAATTGACCTCTTCTTCTCGCTGCGACATCTTCTGTTTTGTTCTTTGAAGTTCAATCAGTAACTCTTCATTGGTTACCTTCAAAACCGAAAGCTTGCCTTGATTTTCTGATTTCTCTCTCAACAAGACGCCATTCTCTTGCTCGACCTCGACTTTCTGTCTTCTCAAAGTTGATAAATCCTCTTTTAAATCGTTACTTTGTCGCTCGAGTACATTTATCTTATTTTCGCTTTCCATTCCTTTCATTTTCAAAGCACTATTCTCGATTTCTTTTTGTCCAAGAACTTCATCGACTTCGTTCAATTTTCCTTTCAACGCCACCTCCCTTCTGCCTCTATCTTTGACGTCTTCGAACATTTTATCAATTTCGTCGTTGAGTTTGCTCACTTCACTCAAAAGCCGTTCCTTTTCTTCCTTTACTTTACGGGTTTCTTCCTGTCTTTTGTTCAACATGTCTAGCTCCTTTAGTAAATCTTCGATGCTCAAGGTTAGTTCCCTTTTGTTCTCTTCAGAACATTTCAAATCATGATGAAGTTTCGCTATAATTTCCCTTGACTCCTCGCGTTCTCTTTCGTTATTCGATCTCAACAAATCTCCTTCGCTTTCGTGAATATTGCTAGAATGTTGTTGTTTGAGAATCGCTTCCTGAAGCTGCGCTTTCAGCATCTCTTTCTCTTCGATTAATCCTTGCACAAGTTCGTCTCGTTGACTACAAGCTTGTTGCTCCAGCTCGTAGTTCTTCTCTGCTATTTTCTTTAACGTTTCGTTCTCCTTTCTAAGCGAAATCATCTCATTGTCCGTGGTTTTGGCCGCCTCCTCAAGAGTACATTTCTCTGTTTTCAACAACACGGCTACCTTCTTTTCGTACTGAACCAAAAGTGTTTGTTTCTCTGTTTCAAAACGAACCTCGACCTCGTTCATTTGGCTTTCATAGTTCTCTTCGGTTCTCCGTCGTTCTTCTTTCATGACCATCTCTAAGTATTGCTTCTCCCTTTCCTTCGTCTCGACCTCCTCGCGAAGGCTCTGATTCACAGATGTCACCAAGCTGATTTCGCTCTTTAGCTTAACCACCAATTCCGATTCAGTTTTCTCTTTTTGAATGCGCAATCGCTGCTCGATATCTTTAACTTCACTCTCAAACTTCGCAACGATTAAATCTTTCTCTTGTCTAAGACTCTCGTTCAGTTCCCCAATCTGCACAGTCAACAACTCAATGTCTCTCTTATGCTTCTCAATGACCTCCCCGAATTTCTCCTTCTGCTGTAGCATTTCCGATTCGTATTTCAGTTCGCTCTTCGACCGATAATCTTCCGAATCCATCCGAAGCTTACGCTCGTAATCAGCTCGTCGGTTTTCGTAAGTCATCTCCATCTTCTCTAGTTCATGTCGGGTCTTCACTTCGGTTTCTTTCCTCTGATATTCAAACTCTAGGTTCGTCTTTTTAAGACTCTGGAAGCTCTCCTCGTATTTCCGTTTCACAATCTCGGATTTCCGCGTAAATTCTTCCTGTAAGCTGCTTCTTAGTTGTCGTTTCTCTTCGGTAAACCTGTCCTGTACAAGTTCTCTCTGCTGTTCTAGCCTGTCCTCATAGTCGAGATCGGGTCTGATCTGACTTGCCAAACTACCGCTGTTCACACGCATTGCGTGTCCATTCATTAGTTCTAAACTGACACCGTAGATCTCTTTCTCGGTGGAACTTTTAACACCCATACTCTCCTTCGAATTGCTAGAGTTATACGTGTAGAACTCTGGCGTCCACGCATTGCTCTGTTGTACATCTAACACAGCAGAACCATCGTGTCGTCCTTTGGGGAAATGACTGTAATCCCCATTCGAATATTTCGCCATCTTTGCTTGATAACCGAGTCCTACGGCTGCGTCATTCTGCACAACGACCCCATTAGTAACAACCCCATTATGCAATTGATTACCTCCAGAGTTATGATACGAGTTGACTGACTGAGTATTATGGGCGGAGTTGACTGAGTTGTTCTTAAGGAAATGAGAGTTCGTTTGCTGCTGATAGAAACCAGTGTTTCTTAAGTCTTGGTGAACACTCGTACCAAGCGGACTGTTTCCATTTTGAATGTTTGAAGCGGCTAGATGTGATGACATTCCTCCATTATTTTGTCCTAACTGAACGCCAGAACTCGCAGCTCCAAAGCCATTCAAATGGCCGTGGTTTACAATTTGTGGCGCATAACCCCCTTGTTGTTGAACGTTGGGTAATTGCCGTTGTTGTGTTTGAGCTCTAGGGTATGGTAATGCTTCGTAAGGTCCTTGCTCTGCATGACTAGCAGACATCAACTTAGTCGTGGAAAGATTCTGAGAACTTTGATCATAACTTCTGCTCACGTGGCTTCCAAAACCGTTACGTTGTTCGACACCGTTCACTGTACTACCGTTGTGGATTAAACCGTTGGTTTGCGCATGCCCAGATTGCGCAACGAAACCGGCTTTGGTATGACTCTCGCTGGCGCCATATTGGAATGAGTCTGCGCTCGTCGATTGTGCGATAGACTGCTGCTCCACATTGTACGTTTCCAAGAATTTATGTTGCTCTTTTGAAAAAGTCTCCTTCAACTGCTCGATTTCCGCTTTATGGCGTTTTTCTAACAACTCTTTCTCAAGTTTGAATCCGGAATGATCGTCCGATTTTGAATTTTCGTCGCTCGATTTCTCTCCCAGATCATCTTTGTCTGTCTCGTCCATGTTTACTGGTCATGCAACTCTTGGAGGAGATGTCTGTGAGAGAAAAATATGATTTTTAAGACCATGCTAATGTTACAAGACTAATTAATAATTCATGAAGAAAAAAATATATATATATAAATATAAATAAATGTGAATTATATATAAATATATATATATAACTTTATAACTTTTATTCCCTGCGATCCGCCTTATCTAATTTTCAATTTTATTGAAAAGAAAAGTCTTCAAATTCTTCTTAAATATATCTACAGTTGTAATGTCTCCACAGGCTAAAGGCACATGAACAGAAAGCGTGGGTTCTATACCAAGGGATTTCAAGACCCTTTCCTTTTTAGTCTATGGTAAAAACCATATACCATGGACTAAAATCGTCCTAAAAGCATCAAAATCACAAGGTAAAGTTCAATTGTATCGAGATTTCATATTAAGTTATATTAATCCGTTATTGTTTATTTTAGGAATTAGAAATAATACGAAATGACTCAAGAAACCCTTGTAATCGTTTCTCATTCATAGCAACTAGAACCGATCATTATCATCTGAGGAGTGGAGGAAGAAAACGCGCCCTAAATTATTTTATAAGAATTACATTTTAAAATAGGATTAATTTAATTTTTAATTTTTATATTTATTTTTACAGGTCCTTGAGTGATAGCAGCTAGCGTGTGCTTGGCTGACCAAGCTAACCTGTATAAATATTGTATATTATTATTATTATTATTATGTATGCTACACAGGCTCTGATTGGTCAATACCCGTGTTTGGATCAAGCCATCCAAACACGGAAATTTCCCGCCAAATATTTCCTTAAGGTTTTGCTGCTCGCGTTCTCTTGTATTATTTTATTTTATTTTATAAAAGAAATACCTAATGGTTTTTCCGTGTTTGGATATTGTGATCCAAACACTTGGGAAGTTGCTCGACTTTCGGAAAGCTATAAAACACTCGCCAAGCGACTCGTGTTTTTTTACGCTTTTCTTCAGTCTCGTGCAACTTCCCGCGTGTTTGGATCACAGTATCCAAACACGGAAACCATTAGGTATTTCTTTAATCTAGAACTGTGAAGCAAATACTTTGTATTTTTCATACTTAATAAAGATATTATACGTTAATATACACACTGTTGTAGTGAATGTGGGAGAGCTCGGAGTAGACAGACGATACATGGACGATCGTCAAGCTCGTATCCTCAGAAAAATGATTCTGAGTCCCGTACAGGAATCGAACCTGTAACCTTCTGATTGCCGGTGAGACGCTCTAACCATTGAGCTAACGAGACTCAGATGGAGAGCGAAGGTTACAATGATGTACTGATTCGATTGATATATGTACTACCTATACGATACGAGCTTGATACGAGCTTATCGTCCATGTATCGTCTGTCTACTCCAAGTTCTCCCACATTCACTACAGCAGTGTGTATATTAACACATCCAAACCTTACCGCTATATAGTGACTGCCGCATAGGCAGTACATATATCAATCGAACAGTACATCATTGTAACCTTGAGTCTCGGTGGCTCAATGGTTAGAGCGTCTCACTGGCAATCAGAAAGGTTACAGGTTCGATTCCTGTACGGGACTCAGAGTCGTTTTTCTGAGGAAATGAGCTTGACGATCGTCCACGTATCGTCCAAAGATATTATAATTAAACAATTATTATTATTGTTAAAATACCCGTGCTGTAACGTGTAACTTTTGCAGTATAAATGTTAATTCACTGACTTTTACTGTATATAGGAATAAATACTTCATATACCAGAAGCAAACGAGATGCTTATAATGTTTGTGTAGATCCTGAGGAGTCTCCTCAAAGGGAGGTTGAATGAGGTCTTTAAAAAGTTCAATTAAAAACATGTGGACAACGTTTCGGACGATGTGTCCTTTTGCATCGTAAGTACTCTTACTTTAAGTATTTTCAACACATTGAAGTTCTCTTATTTCTCCTTTTCATATTATATCCAGTTCTTTTGAAAACGTAGCAGCTTCCATATTTATTTTTATTAAAAACATGTTACAAGTGAGATGATCAACAATGATCTGTTCTACAATTCAAGAACATGAAAACTCGCTGATACTCGACTAATACTTAAACTCATCAAACTGCAATCGACGGTCTCGTTATATAAAGAATTTGAACGTTTTTAGATCTGCTTCGATGACAGCGAATGTTGGTGAAACTTTTTGCTGTTGTACAGCGTCGATATACGCCCAAAACACAAAAGATTGATTTTGCAACCGCTATGAAGACCAAAGTGTTAGGAGTATTTAGGGAACATTTTGTGTGTGTGTGTGTATGCATGTTCGGAAACTCTTAGATGTTATGGTAGGAAAGATTCGACATCGTTTCCCTTGAACAAGCTATGCAGCTACGATGACGATGTTTACCACACTACGCGAAACGAATGATATACCACTCAAGCTAATTACGTCGTTAATGAATCATACCTGGTGCTTTCATATTTCCATTATCTGCAGTATCCAAATAGTCCGTGGTTGTTCACCTCATCTACAAAGGATATTATATTATGTAGGTCTTTAGTTTTCGTTTCGAATGGCCAAGAATGCTTTCTACTAGAAACCCCGAGGACGCTTATTTACATAACACAAAAAAACAACCTGTTCTTCAAAAAACACCTGTTAGAGACTAGGAATACATTAACAAGTTTTCGCCAAGTATGGTATAAGAATTTCTGCGGTCCGTAAGAGGGGATGGTACAAAGTTGAAATGGATCATAAAAGGACAAGGTTAGCCAACCGAAGATTCGAAGCGGAGAAATATCCAGGCTTGGACTGAGAAGGGGCCCGTCTATGCACGTGAACAGGCAATATTTGGAATTTGAGAACCGAATCCAGAACAACAAATAAGAAAAGAAAGAAAAATTATTTCAGAACACTTTCAACATTTAGAACATAACATTTTTAACATTTCAGAACAGAAGAAGCTGTTCCATTTCCATTTCCGAGGACTTTGACGCAACTTTTTGATACACTGCCTCGTTATCAACAGCCTTCAGTAAATCAACTTGTACAGAACAAATCAACACTGCTTCCAAATGGTGTTGACTAAGCTGAAGCAGAGATCTCAGTCGATTCTTGATGAAGCTCAACTTTGAGAATGTTCTCTCGCAGGACTCAACTGGGCATAGACATTGGGTGTGTGACATTATGGGTGTGTCTGGCCAGGCCAGTCCAAGCCTGGAAACATCTTTAAAAACCAAGAAATATTTCAGATCAAGACGTGTTATTTGTATTTTGTACCACCTCAAACTTATCGCTGCATGGAGTTGATAATTGCGAACACTTTAAGTGCGATAATTGCACTTTAAAAAGTAGGTACCAAATAACTACGTTTAGGGAACTGTCATTAATTCCACCGGGAGGGGGGCAGAAGGAAAACTGAAAATTCTTGTTAAAGTTTCGTGACCCAACCAAATTTCCCTGGATGGTTTCATGACCCAACTAAAGATTATGTGGTGAAGATTATCTGCTAAGAGATGTGCGATATTTGAACTCCCATACAGATATATTTTTACAATGTTTTAAATGTGTGCTGAATCTGAGTAATATATTAGCGCGAATATTTTCATATATATATATATATATATTTAGCAAATAGATTCCATTTTGCAGTTGTTTTGAGAACCCTTTGCCCCCAGAAATTATGTACATGTATATATAGTTTGCATTTTAGTGGTAAGAGTTCAGGAATGCGAAAACCCGGCTGAAAACAAAGTTGATTGTTTTCCTTGCTCGATATGGCAGACTACCTTCAGTTCCCAGCACTCTTGTGTTGTCGGTATGAATGAAAATTGAAAATTTAAGATGTGCTGGGCCACGAAACTAAAACAAAATGTTAGCAGAAGGTATGGGAATCCCATCTGGGATAAGAAAGCTAATAAACGATTATTCTATCTCAGGGAATGTCGCAGAGACAATTTACCGACTAAAGTGGGCCTCACATGTTACGAAAGAAAAATTAGACCTGTATTAGAATATGCGGCCGCGATATGGGGTGTTCTGCCACAATATCTAAACGAAGAGATAGAGAATATCCAAGCTAGAAGTCTGAGAATTTTGGGTTTACCCAGTAAATCTCTCCTCCTCTTATGCAGCGACGAGACAATTTTGCAATTCAGGAGTATGAAAATATCCGCAAGGATATAACGCATCCATGTAATAAACACATTCCTAGTCTTATAACAAATCATTATGACTTAAGAATGGGAAGGGCTCACCCACATATCTTCTCTCATACTAAAAGACATGAACGATAGTTTATTCCAAGAGCAATTTCCTTATTTTAACCAAATTTAGTATCTGATCTTAGCTGTAAATATTTAACCAAACTTAATGAGGCTAAGCCACAATCACAGCGTGGTATTTTGGTCACATGTATAGCTTTGTAAAGCTCAATGAAGATTCAATACTGATTAGACGATCTTTAACAAAGTTATGAATGCTTATTAGGACGATCTTTTACAAAGTTATGAATACTAATTAAGCCTATAGCATCGTTCACTGGTTCATTTCACAAGTACGTTTTTATTTTACGTCAGATCTGTATGGGATTTACAATGGCTCGCGGTACAGTATACGCACTTGCATTTATAAATGCCCATACAGATCTGCCGCTCGTATTTTATCTATTACTTAGTAATTGATTTTAGCTGTAAGACATGAACTATCGTTTATTCCTAGAGCAATTTCCTTATACCAAATTTAGTACCAAACTTAGTAATTGATTTTAGCTGTAATAGTTCATTTAAATAGTTTTTCATAGTGTATTGGGTTGTAAATCCGTTGTATTTTTAAACAAAAGATGGATTTTAATAAATTATTATTATTATTATTATTATATACCAAATTTATGATCCCGAATTCATTTTCTGAGTGATAATGGCTCAAAGATACAGTAAAAACCCGCATAAAAGAACCGCTATTTTTTGACGTCAGGCTGAAGTGGTTCTTATATAATGGGTACTTAGTGAGAAATCAGGCCGAGTTGGTTCTTAACTGGTTCTTATTTCTAGTCAAAAACAATTAACAAATTGCAAAGTGCTGACTTAAAATTACTTAACATATCAAAGCTTCTAATTTCCAGCAACTGATTTCCAGCTTCTAATCTCCATGAGTCACCGTTTTGGATTTTGGCAATTAAGTAGCAGATTTCGGTCAGATGATCTCTAAGCATGCACGAGTAGGTTTATATTTATTTAGCAAATCAGTAATATAAACAGGCGCCTGGCCATGCAAAGCCTTGAAAGTAATTATTAGTATCTTAAATACAATCCTTGATCTTGGCACCGGCAACCAGTGAAGATTACGAAGCACAGGGGAGATATGCTCCGATTTTTTAACCCCTGTAACAAGTCTAGCAGCTGTATTTTGAATTCGGATTTTGAACGACACTTGGACTGCGCTGTTGTTAGGTTAGATGTCTAGTCGGGACAAAATATTAGTAATTTGAGTTAGTTTCGTTCACGAATAAACAGTTCTATGTTAGCCAAAAGAAATAACTTTTAAAAGTTTTTGTGGTGACGCAAGCACATGCTTGCGCGCGCGATTTCGTTGTAATTTGTTGACGTGTACAAATAACTTTGTAATTGTTGTTTTTATCAGTTCACGTTTAGTCATATGCTTTGACGAAGTCCTGAGTTTACGGGACGAAAGCTCAGCGAATTTTATCTTTAAAATAAACATGGTGTATAACCGCAAACGTTTGATTTTATGAATAGCTTTGTTGTGGGAGCACATTCTATTTCGACGATTGCGTGCGTGTATGACTCACGTACGGAAGGCGCGCGAAAAGTTGTTATACAATGTAACCACAGACCGCCGCTAAATTATTTAGTGAGCAATAAAAATGCCCGTCACGATACTCTTTTATTCTATACTTAACAGAATATTACTACATATAACTGCTTATCAACTGAATCATAATTCAAATATGCTCAGTAAATGGTTATACAGTTAAAACCCTGTGTTAATTTGCGCGTGGTTTATGCCAAGAGCCAAGGTAGTGTTGTTGATAGTTTGTGGCCATGTCTTTGCGTGTCAGGACAGATCCCAACTTGACCAAAATACATAATAGTTTTTGTAAGGTAATATATATAGTAGGACTCAATTATGTGTTTGTCTATCTCTATGTCTATGGCTGATGTTCATATCTTCATATCTATGTCCATGTGTTCGTGTCTATATGCTGCACATGTTAGTGTCCTGTGTACAATATCCACGTTCAAGTCCGTTTTAGCTTTATGACCGAACATGTCCATATATGTACATGTCCAGATTTATGTCCATATGTACTAACTTTCGCATGGTTTATGGCAAGAGCCAAGGTAGTGTTGTTGATAGTTTGTGGCCATGTCTTTACGTGTCAGGACAGATCCAAATTTGACCAAAATACATAATAGTTTTTGTAAGATAATAGTCGGACTCGATTATGTTTGTCTATCTCTATGTCTATGCATGTCTGACGTTCATATCTATGTCCATGTGTTCGTGTCTATATGCATGCTGCACATGTTAGTGTCTATGCACATGTCTATGCATGTGTATATCCACATTCAAGTCCGTTTTAGCTATATGACCGAACATGTCCATCATTATATATGTATACATGTCCAGATTTATGTCCATATGTACTAACTTTCGCATGGTTTATGCCAAGATGCAAGGTATTGTTGATAGTTTGTCTATGTCTGTCTATGTCTATGTCTACGTCTATGTCTTTGACTGTATCTATGTCTTTGACTGTATCTGTCTATATCTAACGTTCACACATGTGTTCGTGTCTATGCTCATGCACATGTGTACGACTATGTTTGTCTATGTCTATGTCTATATCTATGTCTATGTCTATGTCTTTGACTGTATCTATGTCTTTGACTGTATCTATATGTCTTTATGTCTTTGATATATCTGACTATAAGCTAACGTTCACACATGTGTTCGTGTCTATGCTCATGTCCATGTGTACGTCTATGTCTGTCTATGTCTATGTCTATGTCTGTCTTTGACTGTATCTATGTCTTTGACTGTATCTATATGTCTTTGACTGTATCTATGTCTTTGCCTGTATCTATGTCTTATATTCTGACTATAAGCTAATGTTCACACATGTGTTCGTGTCTATGCTCATGCACATGTCCATGTGTACGTCCATGTACGTGTATCTTTTAGCTATGACCATCCGTGTTCATGTCTATATTTATGTCCATATATGTTTTAACTTTTGCGTGGTTTAGTGCCAAGATGCAAGGTGTTGTTGATAGTTTGTGGTCATGTCTTTGTGTGTCAGGACAGATCCCAACTTGACCAAAATAAATAATGGTTTTGATAAGATAATAGTTAAAATTAACCCGACTCAATTATGTGCTTGTCATATACTGTATGTCTGTCTATATCTGTCTGTCCATGTCTATGTCTATATCTATATCTATGTCTATATCTAAGTCTATATCTGTCTGTATACGTCTATGTCTATGTCTTTATGTCTGTCTATGTCAATGTCTGTCTTTATGTCTGTCTATGTCTATCTATGTCTATATGTCTGTCTATGTCTATGTCTATGTCTATATCTATGTCTATGTCTATGTATACGTCTGTCCATGTCTATATGTGGTTGGTTACCTATTTGTCTTGGAATAATTTCCCAAACAGTGTAAAACACTTACTGCTCAAAAGATATTTAAAAATAAACATTCTGTGCCCAACTCATCTTCTCATCATGCTTTCAATATCGACCCACCAAAAATTTGGTTTCGTTTGCCTTATCTCGGAAGAAGAGGTGAGAACATAGTTAAAAATTGTGTTAGTAAAATTTGTCGTCGTCTTAAAGAGCTGACTATCAATTTCGTTATCATTTAACACTAAATATATTTTTATTTTGTTTCAAACAATGATAAAATTGCCGACAGGTCACGAATTAACATTGTTTACCAAATCTCTTCTCCTGGTTTCGGTCACAGATACATTGGAAAAACTGAGAACATGCGCAATAAATATCTGATTTAAATTTTATGTTTGACCGACTGGTCGGCATCCCACTAATTGTTATAGTTCTCATTCACCATCTCTCAAACTCCAAATTCTTAATATTTTCAACAATTTTCCGGAACAAGTTTCAATAATAAATATTTGGAATTTCACTCGATTAGAGTGTATGTTCTAAGGATGTAAATAGCGGGTTTAGCTCCTCTTTGATGATGTCATGATGAAAAGTTAGCTGCGGATGTAGTTGGTCAGCGGACTTCCCAACCTTGGGAGTACTCCTCAAGCCAAGGGGCTAGCACGTTCGACATCTCAGTGCAGCGTGTTCCTCAGCGTTGCTGCCTGTTCCGCGATCTTTGCTTGCACGCCATTATGCTTAGCCAATTGGCCGCCAATTACCCGAGCTAGCCCGTTTTGCTGAGATGAGTTTCATCCTGTGATTACATGAGAATTATTAGCCCTCTTGGTTGAGCTGGCGCGCTACTCGAGCGGGCTCGCCCGAGTTGCAACGGCTGCATTTATTTTCCCACGATAGAGTCCCACTTTTGCGGGAAGGTTTTCAATTTATAACCTACACACGACAAACAGGTGTTTCGAAATAAAAAGTTGTCGAGAAAAACTGAGCTTCTAAACTTTAGCCTTTTCTTTCCAGCCCGGGTCAATCGCGTTTATGGGAATTGAGCCAGCCCAGGTAACCGAGATACCGGTCACACAAAGCGACATCTCGGCCAGGCGGGCTGGCCCGGTGCTCATGTAAGCGCAAGATGATGATTTAACAAGACATAGTAACAACCGCACGATCTCGGTAAAGTGGGCTAGCTCGGGTACCCACCCCGGTTACAGCGAATTCAAAATACAGCTGCTAGACTTGTTGCAGGGGTTAAAAAATCGGAGCATATCTCCCCTGTGCTTTGTAATCTTCACTGGTTGCCAGTGAGATCAAGGATTGTTTTTAAAATACTAATTAATGTTACCCTGGGGATGATTCGGTACATGGAATCGAACGATTGGGGTTACGTAATCTGTGATACGTAATCTTCACTGATACTAATAATTACTTTCAAGGCTTTGCATGGCCAGGCGCCTGTTTATATTACTGATTTGCTAACTAAATATAAACCTACTCGTGCTTTGAGATCATCTGACCGAAATCTGCTACTTGAGCCAAAATCCAAAACGGTGACTCACGGAGACAGAACATTCTCGGTTGCAGCACCAAAACTATGGAATTTATTACCACAGGAAATTAGAAGCATTGATATTTTAAGTAGTTTTAAGTCAGCACTTAAGACTTTTCTTTTTTAAAATTAATAGTTTTTTGTTCATAGTGGTAATATATGTAGTAGGCTTTATCTTATGAAACTGTAATTAGTTTTTATAAGTAACATTAAGAATATATTGTTGTAAGAGCATTGAGACTATTGTATAATGCTCCTAATACGTCTTTATTATTATTATTATTATTATTATTGTGGTTCCTCTTTGATGATGTCATGATGAACATTTCTCGAACTATCGCTTTTTGGCAATGTTTTAAGAGATGACATCTCCGAAACAAATTAACCAAATAAAAACTGTAAAAAGACCTAATCAGCTATTTTTACGTCCTCAGGGCTTATATTCTTACCAGCTGATTAAAAATTTAGCTGCGGATGTAGTTGGCCAGCGGACTTCCTAACCTCTTGGGGAGTCCCTAAGCCCCCAACGAGCTAGGACGTTTGGCATCTCAGTGCAGCGTGTTCTTTAGCATTGATGCCTGTTCCGCGATCTTTGCTTGCAGCCATTATGCTTAGCGTTGGCCGCCTATGGCACCTACCTCCAACACAACGGATATCTAGCAGTTTTAACTTAAATGGTTTGATTACCTTGTTAACAGTATAATTTTGATGATATATTTTGATGTGATTTAAAATTATTTCGTTTTAATGGTATTTGATTACCTTACCGTATTCCCTCCATTAAATTTTGAAACAATTTGATGCGGCGTTTATTAGAGGGAGGCGTTTATTAGAGGGAGGCGTTTATTGGAGGGAGGCGTTTATTAGAGGGAGGCGTTTATTAGAGGGAGGCGTTTATTAGAGGGAGGCGTTTATTAGAGGGAGGCGTTTATTAGAGGGAGGCGTTTATTAGAGGGAGGCGTTTATTAGAGGGAGGCGTTTATTAGAGGGAGGCGTTTATTAGAGGGAGGCGTTTATTAGAGGGAGGCGTTTATTAGAGGGAGGCGTTTATTAGAGGGAGGCGTTTATTAGAGGGAGGCGTTTATTAGAGGGAGGCGTTTATTAGAGGGAGGCGTTTATTAGAGGGAGGCGTTTATTAGAGGGAGGCGTTTATTAGAGGGAGGCGTTTATTAGAGGGAGGCGTTTATTAGAGGGAGGCGTTTATTAGAGGGAGGCGTTTATTAGAGGGAGGCGTTTATTAGAGGGAGGCGTTTATTAGAGGGAGGAGTTTATTAGAGGGAGGCGTTTATTAGAGGGAGGCGTTTATTAGAGGGAGGCGTTTATTAGAGGGAGGCGTTTATTAGAGGGAGGCGTTTATTAGAGGGAGGCGTTTATTAGAGGGAGGGGTTTATTAGAGGGAGGCGTTTATTAGAGGGAGGAGTTTATTAGAGGGAGGTGTTTATTAGAGGGAGGCGTTTATTAGAGGGAGGCGTTTATTAGAGGGAGGCGTTTATTAGAGGGAGGCGTTTATTAGAGGGAGGAGTTTATTAGAGGGAGGCGTTTATTAGAGGGAGGCGTTTATTAGAGGGAGGCGTTTATTAGAGGGAGGCGTTTATTAGAGGGAGGCGTTTATTAGAGGGAGGCGTTTATTAGAGGGAGGGGTTTGTTAGAGGGAGGCGTTTATTAGAGGGAGGAGTTTATTAGAGGGAGGCGTTTATTAGAGGGAGGCGTTTATTAGAGGGAGGCATTTATTAGAGGGAGGAGTTTATTAGAGGGAGGAGTTTATTAGAAGAAATACGGTGGTTGTTAACAGTAAATTTATATTTTGAAGTGATTTAAAATTATTTTATTGTAGTATTTGATTACCTTGTTAACACTAAATTTATATATTCTTACCTGATGAAAAATAGCTTCATTTTAATGGAGTCTGATTACCTTGTTAATTACAGTAAATTTATATTAGAACAACGAACTTATCGTGGTAACAAACTTAAATATAGCGTTGTACAACGTATATACCATGGTGATTGGTAATAACCTCAGAACATTCTGAAACTGCTTATATATAAACACAATGAGTGATTTAAAATTACTCTATTTTAATGGTATTTGATTACCTTGTTAATAAATTTATATTCTGATCTGATTTATAATCTCATTTTAATGGTGTTACTGTATATTCTTCATTACAATGAGTTAAAAGTGAAACACAGTGCTAGTATGATTATATTTTACACTCTTAAAAGTTACAGTTATAGATTATATTATGGTGAATATTGAAGTTCCAATATATATATATATATGTATATATATATATATATATATATATATATATATATATATATATATATATATATATATATATATATATATATATATATATACGATGAAAATATTCGAGCTAATATTACTCAGATTCAGTCCAAAAAAAGGTATGGGAATCCCATCTGGGACTCAGAGATACACCAAATATATTATCCTGAATTTATTTTCTGAGTGATATTGCCTCAAAGATATTCCTCGTATTGGACTTATAAAAAATTTGATTAACTTGAACCTATTCCTAAGATACATATGGTTTTCATCAATTAAAATCTAACATCTATTAAAAGTTTAACACATACATCTAATAACGTTAAGTTAATTAATTTAGTTAATTAAGTTAGGATTAAATATTTAAAGTTTAACGTCGAAAAGTTACGTCTTTTTATTTAAAGTTGGTGCTATTTTAAAAGTGTAGTCCCAGGTGATGTTATATATCGTGTTATGCTAACTTCGTATTTTCAATTGTGAATTGTCTTTTTTAACATTTATTCGTTATTCTCTGAGTCGCTGTTGCTATTGCTACTACAGCAACTCATGCTGCTATCTTTCTCTCCTGTGGGAGACATATCCACCTTTTTCTGCTGTGTCGAGCCTACTGCGATGGCTACCTTTAGTTCCCGATCTTCCGTGATGTCCAGCTGCTCTTGAGGAGGGTCGACACAAACCGCTGGAACTTCTTCTTTTTCTTCTGCGAAGCTAACTTCGAGTTCTTTCCGTGGGGTAGATACAAGGTGTGGAGGATCAACGCTGATCTTCGGGACCTCTTGACCTCCTTGGTTCCCTCCTTGATTACCACCTTGGTTACCTCCTTGATTCCCTCCATGTCCACAGTGTCCCTCCGTCCCAAGGATATTGTCGTCAATATACCCATCGTATCCCACACCGAGAAACTGTCCATCCCCCAGATATCCCCCGGGGCCACCTCTGTAACCCGGCAGTCCTCCACCGAGGCCTGCATACGAACCAGCCAAAACACTTCGGCTGATGCTGGTGCCACTGTAACCGGCCTGGATACCATAGCCTGACATTCCTACCCTGCCGGGAAGACTGGAGCCGCTGCCAAACGGTTGTGACATAATGACCCGTGGTCGGCCACCGAAGGAAACTCTGGTCCCACGACCAGCCAGAAATTCAGCTGACAAGCTCCGTTGATGGAAACCACCACTTCTACTTACAGAAGTTGAACTGAAGGTATCGACAAAGGTCTGCTTCGAGGTTAGGTTGCTACCGATCGGAGAGCGATCCGACGGATCCCGAAAACCCAGCGAACCATGACCGACACCCAACGTCGTCCTACCGTCGACCACGTTCCGCGACAAGATGCCAGTGTTGCTCGGGCCTAGGAAAGATCCAAGGGAGGGGTCTCTCTGGCAAGATAACGGGAAACTGCCGGAAGGAGAGCCCCCGGTTTGAAGAGAAACGATGGCAGTTCCAGGGAGAGACGAACTGCCGTGAGGTCCACCAAGTTGCGGGTACGACCCTCCGGTAGGAGATGATATGAGTCCAGAACCCGGCAGGAATGCCGAACCCGGAGCTCCACCGGTGTGACCTGGCATAGCAGAATTTCGGTCTGTGGGCAAATTGCTGTACGGTAGTCCAAGTTGGAGTCCACTACCCGGAGCTCCACCACAGGTGCGACCGGGAATAGCAGAATTTCGGTCTGGGATCAAATTCCCGTACGGTGCTCCTCGTTGTGGGTAATTTCCAGGTGACAATGAACCTGGCACACCTTGCCCTCCTCGGCTCGGATAGGCTCCTTTCGTTGGGGACGAAACGTCACCTGGAGACCGGCCATCTGGGGTACGACCCCCACCAAGTGGGGAACCTCCGCCGGGTACCCGCTGACCAGATGTACCGCAGATAGGATAGCGTCGATCAGGGGATCTGCCTACTCCGCCTACTCCGGTTGGTTGAGATCCAGCACTTGGTACCAGGTCATCGAGAACACTTGGTCGGGTAGGACTACCTGAACTGCCGTAATATCGACGTGGTTTATCCTAAGAAAAAGAAAATGGATGAAAAAAATACATACTCTAGCTTTTCTCTAACCTTGAATATATATATATATATATATAGAAAGGATTTATGGTGAAACAAAATTTCGAGTGTTGGAATACATACATTTTAAGACCAAACCGGGACCAGTTGGAAGGCCTTGAAGTTGCATTTTTCGCAACTGGTCCCGGTTTGGTCTTAAAATGTATGTATTCCAACACTCGAAATTTTCCTTCACCATAAATCCTTTCAATATATATATATATAATTTCTCTTCGACACTTTATTCTAGGAATAACATCATTGAGTTACAAGAATTTACGAGAAACTGACCTTTTTAGTATGCGCGATGGCCAGATGTTTGTTTTGTATTTCTAAACTGTCCAGTTTTGCTACCAATGTGCGTAACTCTGTCTCTAGACGAGTATTCTCACCCACAAGACGAGTACTCTCAGCCTTAAAACGAGTACTCTCAACCTTAAGACTAGTGTTCTCAATTTCTAGTCTTTTTAGTGTTGTCTCTTGAACTGACTTTTGCATCTGTGCTAACGGGCCATCTTCACCAGGCACCTACACAAAATGTTGAAAAAAGTACATCGATTTGTGTTCGAAGGAGAAAGAAGCTATTTTACTAATTTCATTTTTAACGCCAAAGAAACAAAACAGTCGGTGAAGAAATCGTGTTCTGTATTTTTCCCTCTTTTATTTAGAAACACATTTGAGAGATATAAATTAACTCATTGATCAGACATAGTTTGACGCTACTCCGGCTTTAAAAAGTTTTTTGAACGTTACTTTAAAAGCTACTGTCCGTGACCCAACGTTTCGACACTCCAATCTAGTGTCTTCATCAGGAGTGATCGTTGTAAAGTTAGGATCCCTATTTATACCCCTCAAAGAATCCACTCATCCGCGGTTATCAATAGCACCCACGCCCCATTGAATCGCGATGACGGTGGTTTATTACCAGATGCTTATTTGAATCTTGTTAATAGATAACGTCATCATCGGTTCTATGAGGGTATAAATAGGGATCCTAACTTTACAACGATCACCCCTGATGAAGACACTAGATTGGAGTATCGAAACATTGGGTCATGGACAGTAACTTTTAAAGTTACGTTCAAAAAACGTTTTAAAGCAGAGTAGCGTCGAACTATGTCTGATTTATCACCTGGTTGCGTTGGGAAATTATTTGTTAACTCATTGATGTTATTCATAAATTTCGTAAATAATGTTGAAAATACCGTCAGTCCGTCCGTCATAAAAACAATATCTCGTTCTCATATTCTCTATTTATAACTTACACGCTCATCATCTCCAGGCTTGAATATTCCTTCGAGGTTCAACCCGAAACCACCCCCAAGTTTGATATTCTGTTTTTCATGCAGCAGTCTCTCTCGTTCGCGGTCAAGCTCATACTGAAGCTTCCCCTTTTCTTGTCTGAAGTTGGCCCTTGCCTCGTTCCTCTCCCGTCTTAGTTCCTCCAATTCTCGTCGAAGTTCCTTGATGGTGTCCTCAAGTGGTCGCCGCTCTCTCTCGATCCTCTCTGCATACTCATGCTGCAGCTTCTCGAGGACGTCGCGTTTGTAGTCGCTCACGCTCTTCTCGAAGGCGTCCTTATCTCCAACGAACACAGAGTTACTTGTGATCTTCATTTGGAGCAGCCGCCGCTGATCTTGAAGACAGTGCACCTCGCGACGAAGATCGGTCATAGTACTATCAAACTTCTTCTTTTCGTCGGTCAGCTTCTTGTCGAACTCTACTTCAATGGTGACATGCAACCGGCCCCTCTCCAGTACCCATGTATTCTGAAGATCCGCCTTCTCATTTTCAAAGCTCTTCACCATGAACCGGATTTCTTCCGTGTGGTTCCTCTGCAATTTTTGAGTCGTCGCCTCGAGTTCGCGGATCTTCTCATTTAGCTCGTCGATGGTTTTTTCAAACGAATGTCTCTCCTCGTATAACATTACCTGGCTCGTGTGACTAATGTTGCTGCTCGTGTGTACCGAGCTAAGCATAACCGCGTTACTCGCGTTGGTGCCGTCTCGCGAGTCGCCTCTCCCACGCTCGATTTGCAGGCGGAGCTTGTCGATCTCGGCTTTGTAGTTCTTGCGGATCTCGTTGCGTTCGTGTTTCAGCTTCGCTATTTCTCTCGTCATCGCTTGAACGGAAATTTCAAGCACTTTTTTCTCGTGAACCAAGCGCGCTTCGATGGTTCTCTTGCCTTGTTCAAGCCGCTTCAATAGCTCTTGTTTTTCTAGCTCGAAGCCCTGGGCTTGGTCCTTCAGTTGCTTCTGTAACTGGCGGTTTTCTGCCTCGTATTTGGACATGTAAACCGTGGTGTTGCATTCCTCGTAGGTGGAACTCGACTGGCCTATTCCGCCAATTCCGCCCATTCCGCCAATTCCGCCCTGGCCCATTCCGCCCTGGCCCATTCCGCCCTCTCCTCGTTCTCTTTCCAAACGACCTATGCAAGGCAAGGAAAGGTAAGGTAAGGAAAGGAAACCAAAGGAAAGGAACAGAAAGGAAAGGAAAGGAAGAGAAAGGAAGGAAAGGTAAGGAAGTGAAAGGAAAGGGAAGGAAAGGAGAGGGAAGGAAAGGAAGCAAGGGAAGGAAAGGAAAGGAAGGAAAAGGAGAGGGAAGGAAAGGGAAGGAAGCAAGGGAAGGAAAGGTAAGGAAGGAAAGGAGAGGGAAGGAAAGGAAGCAAGGGAAGGAAAGGAAGGGAAAGGAAGAGAAAGGAAAGGAAGGAATAGAAAAGAAAGGAAAGGTAAGGAAAGGAAGTAAATGAAAGGAAAGGAAAGGAAGGAAGTGAAGGGAAAGGAAGAGAAAGGTAAGGAAGTGAAAGGAAAGGAAGGGAAAGGAGAGGGAAGAAAGGAAAGGAATGAAAGGAAGGGAAAGGAAAGAATAGAAAAGAAAGGAATGGTAAGGAAAGGAAGTAAATGAAAGGAAAGGAAGGGAAAGGAAGGGAAAGGAGAGGGAAGAAAGGAAAGAAAGGAAGGGAAAGGAAGGAAGGAAGGAATAGAAAAGAAAGGGAAGGAAAGGAAGGGAAAGGAAGGGAAAGGAAGGAAAGGAAAGAAAGGAAGGAAAGGAAGGGAAAGGAAGGAATAGAAAAGGAATAGAAAAGAAAGGGAAAGAAAGGAAGGGAATGAAAGGAAGGGAAAGGAAAGAAAAGGAAGGAAGGAAAGGAAGGGAAAGGAAGGAGGGGAAAGAAAAGGAAGGAAGGAAAGGAAGGGAATAGAAAAGGAAGGGAAGGAAGAGAAGGAAAGGAAGGGAAAGGAAGGAAAGGAAGTGAAAGGAAGGGATAAGGCAAGGAAACCAAAGGAAGTGAATAGAAAAGAAAGGAAGGTGAATAAAATAAATAAAACAAACCTAGAAGCCGTGCTTTTTCTCGCTCCAATTCATTAATAACCTTGACGTACTTATTATCATATTCTCTCTTCAGATCGTCGCGTTTTGTCTCCACATCTCGATCCAGGCTCTTCTTCAGTTGCCGTTTCTCCTCGCCGAATTCGTGTTCCATTCGATCTTTCTCACGAGCGAACTTCAACTCCAGATCTCGAAGCTAAAAACGCAATGATATTTTTTGTGCCCAAAATGAGAGCAGTAGATGATAAAGATAACTACAAAACTATAGTGATCAAATAAAAAGTATATCAAATGTGCAAGAAACTACTTTAGAATCTAGTTATGAAAAAGCGATTATAAAATAACCGGAAGTAAATGCGTGACTACACACGCTCTGATTGGCTACTGAGCCTGCTTTATAATTCAGTAAAGCATAAGCTGTCGCCATCTCCCGACTAGATTATGTCGTTTTTGACGAATTTCACGTCGTTTTAATTCTATTGTCACTCACTCACTCACTCACTCACTCACTCACTCACTCACTCACTCACTTGCTTGCTTGCTTGCTGACTTACTCACTCACTCACTCACTCACTCACTCACTCACTCACTCACTCACTCACTCACTCACTCACTCACTCACTCACTCACTCACTCACTTACTTACTTACTTACTTACTTACTTACTTACTTACTTACTTACTTAATTACTTACTTACTAAAAGTGCGACAGGTGCATCATAAGTGCGTCAGGTGTATACAAAAGTGCATCAAGTGCATGTGCATCAAATGTATACAGATGGGGCTCTTCTCACCATTGTAACCTTTACCTTCTCTTCAAGTTCATTCTTTTGTTTCCTTAACGTTCTCAAAGTGTCTTCGAGCTCATCTTCGGTCTTCTTCATCTTGTTACGCTCCATGTCGAAGTCCATCGCCATTCTGCTTTTCTCCCTTTCGAAGTTCCTCACCGACTCGTACTTCTCGGTCTTCAACTGTTCGATGTAAGAATCCTTCTCTCGAATGATGCTCTGAATATCGTCGCGGCCGCTAGACTGGGGAGCAGGGTAAGGCGCGGGTGCAACGACCTGGGTCGGACCGCCGGATGGCCAACCACCTTCCTTCCTTCGCATCTGCTCTTCGATATCGAACATCTACGTGTGATAACGAAAACTACATTGTAAAAACAGATTAGTTGAAACAACTAGTTTGATAGGTAATTGGCTCAGATTTATAACCAATTTGAATGGTTAAATCATCCTAGATATTCTTTAAGACATAAGAATTACTATTTATCGAACCTCGTTATCATGCTAATAGTCATATTAATTGATTTAAAATGTCCCTTTTCCGCTTCAGTACGTTATTGTAATTTTTAGTAAGTAATTGGTTAGCTTATCAAATGTAATTCAGCGTATGACGCAATATATAAATTATTATTATTATTTTCAGTTATCGCGCAGCTCATTATCCTTAGGTGTCTAGCACATATCTCAGTATTCTTGCAGTTCGCAACAAACAAGCTTTTTGAAGTATCTGGAAATCAATTCTAATGTATACTTTTCTACATGACACTTTTCTACTTTTTCCTTTTCTTTCTGCAGAACTCTTGTATCAAATGGGCATGTAACATCTATCAGTGCGCAGCATCTCTTCTTTTTATTTAGTACTAGTATATCTGGACGGGAATGTTCTATCTTATTATCAGTTTGGATTTTCATATCCAACAGCAGTTTTACATTTACATTTTCAGTGACATTTTCTGGCTTATGCTCGTACCACTTTTCCGCATGCTCCAGCTTGTATTTATTATTTTTTTCTTATTTATTTATCTATTATTATTATTATTATTATTATTATTATTATTATTATTATTATTATTATTATTATTATTAATAATCTCGTTACATTTGCGATCAAAGCGAGATTGAGTATTCTTCCAACGAACTTCACCGTGTACCTATGGAACCGAGAAAATGACCCGAGATGTCCGTTTTGTAAATCGCATACAGAATCTATTGCACATCTTCTGAATGGATGTTACACACAGTTTGGAAAATTTTATAGTCGTCGACATAATCGAATTGTTGAAAAGTTAGCTGCGTTTATCAAGATGGTCAAGCCACGAGTTCCTGTGTACGTTGACAGGATGGCCGAAACAATATTTCCTGAGTTTAAGACTGAGCTTTCTGAATTACAACATCGTAAAGTTGATCTTGTCCTGGTGGATAAGTCGGAAAAAAGCTGTTATTTGGTGGAAGTTAAAGTGTGTTTTGATTTGTATTTACAACAATCTTATGACGAAAAAATCAGTCGCTACCAGGCCTTAGTTGTTACGCTAAGATCACATCATTACGATGTGAAGCTGCTGGTAATGTGTTTTGGTTCTCTTGGACGCGTAAAGCAGGACGTCTTTGGAAGTCTGCGAAAATTCACTGACGATAAATGCGAAATTAAATCAGTTATGAAATGGTGCTCGATTTCTAATATAATTGGAGCAAACTATATATGGCGACATAGAGTGAAAAGAGTGATGAACTTGTAAACTGTAGATTAGATTAAATTAGGTCGTTCATTAAGTTGTTGGAGGATGGACTAAACTCTAATAGAACATAGAGTATATCTTGTAAATAGTAGATCCAATGGTTGTTTGTCCATATACCTAGTATTTGTAAACTAAGCAAGTTTATAGTTTTGCTTGGATTCTAGGTCAAATAAAGTATTAAAATAAGTTTTGCTGAAAGGCTACCAAGTGTTAAAATAATTTTAAATAATAAAATAATAATAAACCTTCCGTCGCATTTCGTCTTTCTCTCTTGTAAACTGTTCGGCCATCGCGTCCTTCTCTTTCTTCAACCCGTCATACTGATCTCGTTTCTGTGACTCGATCCTGTTCAGATCATTCTTGAATCGCCTCTCGGTTTCGTCGATCATACGCTTCCATTCATCAGCCTGCTTCACGTTGTCTCGCTCGGCGTCACCTCGGACAGATCCGGCGGCCATTTGCTGCATTAGGAATTCCTTTTGCTGGTTGAAATGCGAGTGCATCAAGGACTTCGAATCCTGCATACCGTCCATTTCGCGTTGCAGGTCGCGGAAATTCTTCTCGGTTTGACGATTCGCGTTTATTTGATCTTGGAGCTTCGCCTCGAATTCGTATTTGATCTTCATCAGCTCGTCGCTGCCTCTGCGGCCGTCTTTGGTGTGAGTGACGGTGGTGTCGTCACGATGACCGCCGCCGCCTCCCCCACCTCCTCCCCCACCTCCTCCCCCACCTCCTCCCCCACCTCCTCCCGCACCCTGGAGTTTCTTTAGCTGCATGGTGAGGTGGTCTATCTCCATCGTTAGTTTCCTGTTGTCACGCTCCATGTCTTGCACCGTGCGATTCAGGTTGTCGGTGTCGGCGATGAGATCGCGTTGTTTACGATTCAGCTCGTCATTCATGGCTTTCGATGACCGCAGTTCGTCCGCCATCTCTCGGTTCTTTCGTTCGAAGTCGCGGTACCTTTAAGAAAATGGAGTTAGTGTTGACAATGAAGAGATATAACAACTTATCTACGTGTCCAGTATGTGAGTTACTCCCCTCAAAGATAGAATCACTGTGTATGGCAGGTTGATATTAATATTTCTTGAGATCGGGATCATCAGTGGCTACTTCTAACTTTCTTCAGTTCATCAATAGCACCTTTCGGAGGATGTTGGCTGTGCCTAGTGCACCGACTGTTGTAAAATGTTCAAATCATATGTGATATCTAGTTGTTTGAGGTAGGACTGCAAAGCCTTTGGTACTGATTATAATTGGTACTTCCACCGTCTTTTTATTCCACATTCTAGCTAGTGTAGTTGTCTAATTTTAATTTGTGGAATTTCTTCTTCACCAGATTATGATCGCCGGGCTTTGCCACATCTTTTACACTTTGTACACTCATTCTTCTCATTATTATAATTATTATAATTATAATGTTTATAATTATTATAATTATTATTATAATTATTATTGTAATTATAATAATTATAATAATTATAATTATAATTATTATAATTATTATTATAATTATTATAATTATTAATATAATTATTATAATTATTATAATTATTATAATAATTATTATAATTATTATAATTATTATTATAATTATTATAATTATTATTATAATTATTATAATTATTATTATTATTATTACTAACTTCAATTGGGTATTGAAGATATTTTTGGATCCCAATATGTTTTATTCTATGTGAATCGTAAAAACCTTTCTTACCTTTCTATTTCAGTCTGAAGGTTTTCAAACTTGGTTTTATTCCTATCCATCTCATACTCGAGGTCTTTTTTCATCCGTTCAAACTTATCCCTATCTTCTTCGGCAATCGCCAACTTTCGCCTGATCCTCGTGATATCATCGGAACTATCCGACGAGCCTCCACCTCGTCCGACGTCGCCCCGGTCTCCGTCGCCGTCTTTCTTCGACAGCAACAAGTTCATCTGGTACAGCAGTTTCTTGTTCTCTTCCTCAAGATAATCACGTCGCCTGTTATCGTCGCCAAGGTTAACGCTGACGTCCCCGCGACCACCCGTACCACCATCACCAACACCACCAGCACCACCAGCCCCACCCCCCATGCCAGTACATTGGGAAAGCTTCCTCTTCAGCAACTCGATTTCATCCTCCAGTTGTTTTCGTTTCTTTTTCTCATCTTGAAGCTGTGCTTTGAATCGAGCATTTTCTTCGTGGTACTGACGAAGAATGTCGACTTTCTCAAATTCGTAATGTCCCTTGAAAATAAAAATAAACAATTGGAAATAAACAATTGAAGATATTTCATGACGAAATAAACATCAAATGTTGTATTAGTTTTAAACGCTTAACTCTTTCCCTACGGCTGAAAACATCAAAAATTGAACGACCACGTTGTTCTATTGATATCTCTTGAAATAACCATAACTGTTGCGAAAGCTATACATTTTCTGGAAGCCCAATAAACCGGCTTTTACTTGTTCTTTTAAATTTCCCGAACAAAACACATTATGTTAATATAAATTAGCATTAATTATCATAAATCAGGTTGAAAAATTTACATTTTTCTAGAAAAGGCCATCTTGCACGCCCGCGTAGCATCTTGAAAACTCAAAATGCCACCAATCGCAGAGTTGTTTATGAAATCAAATCAAACTTGGCGTGTGCGTGGATTTCATGTTCCTGGCGTTTGTCGAATTTCAATTTTTAATCTTCCGTTACCGCGTGCCGTGTTTTTCGATTGACGACTTTGCGGGTCTTCAACGACTCGTTTTAACTGCGCCGGTCGGGAAAGAGTTAAAGGACATTGGCAACAAAAATTAAGTTTGTCTAATATGAAAGAACTCGTGAAATGATAGAGTAACACCTTTTACAACTTTCCCGTATTTTATTTCGTTTTTGAAATATTTCAGTTTGTTTGATATGTAAATGAAATGGTCTCTGACGTCATGTACAGGGTAGAGAATTTTCACTCATTAAAATATTAGTTCCATCTTCAAGATTGTTCCAAAAATTTACTTGAAAATGTGCGTATAATAACTCCTCATGACAATGAACGTTGTAAACGTAGCAATCACTGAGATATAAGAGATTTTTAAATGTGTGAAAATTCTCTATCCTGCACAGACGTCAGAGACCATCTCATTTACACATCAAACAAACTGAAATATTTCAAAAACGAAGTAAAATACTGGAAAGTTGTAAAATGTGTTACTCTATCATTTTGCGAGTTCTTTCATATTAGACAAACTTAATTTTTGTTGCCAATGTCCTTTAATTAAAGAATTTAAGAACCTTGATTTCATCTCTCTCGCGGAGAAACTGCGTCTCGATGGCGTTCTCGCGCGTCCTCAGGTTGTCCAGTTCGTCAAGAAGATGCTGGATATCACGCGTTAGGTTTCCTTTCTCGCCCATTTCCATCGTCAGGCGATTCTGTAACTCTGTGATGTCAACCTTATATCGGTCGTCCAGGTCCTCCAGATCCCGAATAACCTCATTCTCGTTGCTTGAAGCGGCATCAAAACGCATCAGGATCTCTTTCCGTTGACCGTCCAGATCTGCCAGATGTTTCTGAAGATGATTGATGTGTTCTTCGAGCTTCAAGTTTCTGTCAACTTCGTTCAGGAGCTTTTCACCGAGGTTGCCGACTTCGTCTGTGAATTTGCCGCGCAGTTCCACCATTTTTCGATCGTATTCGTCAATCATACGCACTTGATCCTTTACCTAAGTAAAAAAGTGGAAGCCATCAGTTAAACAGGCGTTATACTAATTACGAATCATACAAGTTAGAAATCGAACAGGTTGTAACGACGTTATTGGCTGAACAATAAGTTTCATCCTTCGTTTTATCCTTCTCAACTTCGTGTAAAAATTTAAATTTCAAATTATATTGTAATTTTCAAATTTCAAATTTCAAAAAATTTCAAATTATGATGTAAAAATTGGAAGATCTTGACATAAAATGTGGAAAACAGACACGAATGTAAGGATAATAGTTCTAGCATCACTTAAAGAAAGGTACATGTACTCTTTGTATTTGGTCTTATATTATGGGAATTTTTAATAGTCCTAAACAGGGTATATTTTGACAGTAATTCAAGTTTATTAAATATTCACAGGCGAATATCTGAAATAGGGTATGCTTTTTAAATATTTATTTTAAATCCTTTTTATTTACCCTTTTTGTCCAAAATTGAATTTTTACTGTTTAAGTTAAAGAGTGCCAGGTTTAAGGTCCTCAGTGACCCCAGGCAGTACTAGTGCCAGTGTGCCACCACTACTTCCATTGCTATGCGAGGTGGTGGTGGTGGTGGTGGTGGTGGTGGTAGTAGTGGTGGTGGGTGATCACGAGATAACCAGGGCCAAATGAAGGACCATTTCTATTAACAGCAGGACACTAAGATATCTTTTTAACCTGCTACTGCATAGACCACTTTCATAATGGCGAGTTATTTGAATATTCGTATAACTTTCGTATCATTTTTAATTTTTTATGCCAACGGCCCAACAAGAACGTTGATAGAACCAGATTAGAATTAACTGTGGAATTTCGATGAGCCTGTAACTAGCATAAGACAGCGGTTTCTTAAAGTAAATACTATAAGGTTCGATTCCTTTATTTAGCCGCAAGTGTAAAATATACAAGTCGCGCTATCAAGTCTTCTTACCTTATCTTCCAGTTTCTGAACGTGTTCTCTCAGCCTCCATTTCTCATCTTCCAGTTGTAGTTTCCCATCCTCTGCCATCTTATTTTGATAAGCAATAGTCTTCTCTAGCTCAGTTATCACAATCTGTAAACTGATCACTTCGTTTTCCAAGGAGCTCATTCGCCCTGGATGATCCTTTCCATGACCCTTGTCGTCTTTACCACCATCTTTAGAATCCAAAGAGTCCAGCAGTTGCTTGAATTCTTCGTTTTCCCGATGAAGTTCGTCGATTTCATGGTTGTATTTATCCGTCGAGTCATCAGAATCCTTCTTCCTGCCATCTGTCTCATCGCGCTTGTCGTTTTTGTGGCTACCATTAGCGAGCAATTCTTGGATCTGTCTTTGGAGTATGTCGTTCTCGTTTCGGAAGAGCCTTGCGTCTTGCTCGTATCTTGTGATCACCTTGGCAACATCGTTCAGCTTGTCGTCGAGGGTTTCCTTCTCGTGTCTCAGGTCTCGTAGTTTCTTCTCCGCGTTCTCTCGCTCGGCTTTCTCTTTCCTGTAGCGACCTTAAGCAAGCATAAACAATTTTTTGTAATTAGTTCATTTGTAGATATTTGTATACACCACTCAAAGCAAGAGCACTCAAGTTTATTATTATTATTATCATAATTATCATTATCATAATTATTAATTAGGGCCATAAATCATCTGAGTTGTGTTACGTGCTATATACCCTCATTAAATAAAGTTTCATTCATTCATTTTCATTCATCATAATTATCATAATTATCACCATCATAATTATCATAATTATCATAATTATCATAATTATCATTATCATAGTTTCATCATAATTATCATTATAATTAAAGGACATTTCAACAAAAATTAAGTTTGTCTAATATGAAATAACTCGTAAAATGATAGAGTAACACCTTTTACAACTTTTCCGTATTTTACTTCGTTTTTTGAAATATTTCAGTTTGTTTGATATGTAAATGAGATGGTCTCTGACGTCAGGTGCTGGGCAGAGAATTTTCACTCATTAAAATATTAGTTCAATCTTCAAGTTTGTTCCACAAATTTACTTGAAAATGTGCGTATAATAACTCCTCGTGATAATGAACATTGTAAACTTAGCAATCACTGAGATATAAGACTTTTTTAATGAGTGAAAATTCTCTACCCAACACCTGACGTCAGAGACCATCTCATTTACATATCAAACAAACTGAAATATTTCAAAAACGAAGTAAAATACGGAAAAGTTGTAAAAGGTGTTACTCTATCACTTTATGAGTTCTTTCATATTAGACAAACTTAATTTTTGTTGCCAATGTACTTTAACATTATTATCATCATCATAATTATCATTATCATAGTTTCATCATAATTATCGTTATCATAATTATCATTATTATTAACATTATCATCATCATTATTCTTACCATCCAAGTAGTCCTTCTCGTCCAAAACTCGTCTATATTCCACGTCTGTGTAGGATACAGATACATTTGTCTCGTGCTTCGAGATATTGATAGACGTGTACTCCAGATCCGTCACACCCAACCGCATCTCCTTGTTCTCCTTCTCCAACGTCTGCACCTCATCCTCGTACTTGGCAAGCAGCTCCACTAACACGTTGTAACGTTGTTCAATGGAATCCTTCTGGTGTTTCATTTCGTTGTATTTCTCGATGCTAATACCAAGTTCCGCCATAGTGTCTACATAACAAGGTGCCGTCGCATAAGTCACGATCGTTTGTGGCTGCGGCGCGGGATAAGCTATCGGCCGAGGTGCTGGAATCTGAGCTGGGAACGGATCGGACGGACGCGTGCGCAGTTCTGTGATCTGCTGGTGCAGGATGCGTATCTTCTGCTCGTAGGTTTCAGATATTTCCCGACATTTCCTGGATATCGAGTCCTTCTCGATGTCCACCCGTCTGTATTTTTCCTGGATGTCATCGACCTCGCTCTTTATTCGATGAAACTTCTCCTCGAACTCGGTCTTCTCTCGCTTCTCGTATTTGTACTTCTCTTCGAAGTTATCGCAATCGGACGTGAGGCGACGGATCTTCTCCTCCAATCCGGACACGATGTTATCACCGTCATTGAAAGTGTTTGAGTCGTTTTGTTCCCTTCGAAATTTCGAGAGTTCGTCTTCGAGCCTTTCCACGTCGTTCTTCTCACGGGTGAGTTTCCCTTTCAATTCCTCGACGTCTTCTTTGTAGCCCTTGGAAAGCTTCTCGAATTTCGTCTTCTCCATGTTCAACTGAAAGACGTTCGTACTCAATTCCATCACCTTGTCCTTTTCCGTCCTCAATTTGTGGTCCAGATCATCGCCAGTGTTGTTCAATTCCTTGACTTTGCGTTCAAGTTCCCTGATCAGTTGGAGTTGCTTCTCGTCGTCTTTCGACTCCTCACCGATCAACACACGCAGACTCTCGCATTCTCTCTTCTCCTTTTTCACTTTCTCGTTCAATGCATCAATCTCGATGACATACTCGCGAGTTCTTCTCTCCAACGTCGCCACAGTATTCTCAATCACAATGATCTTCTCGTTGTATTCCGTGACCTTCTCCTTCTCTCGCTCGAATTTCGTTTGGAAATCATTCTCAAGTGTACTCGCATGACTGAGTCTAGAGCTGAGTTGATTCATCGAATTTCTATCCGTCTGGCACTGCTGTTGTGACCGCTGCAACTCCGACTTCAGTCTCCGGTTAACATCCTCTAAATTGTCACGTTCGCTTTTCACCTGTCTTAGCTTGGATTCCAGGTCGTCCACCTCTCCATCCTGTCGCACGCTCGACCTCTCTGCAGTATCGATCTCCACCTGAAGTACGTTCAACTTAAATTGCACCTCGTTGAAATGCTCTCTCTCTTTCTTCAACTTCAATTCGTAATCCTCTGCATCCCTTCTAGCCTCGATCCGTATTTCGTCTTTCTCGCTCTCGCATCTGCTCTCGATTTCTTTCATTTGGTTAATGTACCGATCCACGATATCATCCCGTTCCTTTGTGAAGTCCTCTTTGATCGCGTTGATATCTTCTTTCAGTTCTTGGATGTCGTTATTGATTTGGATCGTTTCCACAGCGAAACCCGGATCTACGCAAGGTACTGGGTATACAGAGGGTACTGGATATACACAAGGTACTGGGTCTACGGTTCCGACGACATCGAGTGCGTACCCCGGAGCCACTGGATCTACACCCACGGTTCCTACCACGGTCATATTGTACACACTCTGTTGGGATTCGACTACCAAGCTGGATTCTGCCAAGCTAACTTCACTAACAATGCCCACAGCACCTACTGCAGTCACCTCTGCGCCACCGATATTTAGTACGCCACCATCAATCTGACCCATCGGACTAACAGCCATTTGACCTACACCCATCGGACCCACTGGGCTAACAGCCATTGGTCCTCCACCCATCTGAGCAATCGGGCTAACAGCCATTTGGCCTACACCTACCTGACCTACTGGGCTAACAGCGATTGGTCCTCCGCCCATCTGACCCAATGGGCTAACAGCGATTGGTCCTCCGCCCATCTGACCCAATGGGCTAACAGCCATTGGTCCTCCGCCCATCTGACCCAATGGGCTAACAGCCATTGGTCCTCCGCCCATCTGACCCAATGGGCTAACAGCCATTGGTCCTCCGCCCACCTGACCCAATGGGCTAACAGCCATTGGTCCTCCGCCCATCTGACCCAATGGGCTAACAGCCATTGGTCCTCCGCCCATCTGACCCATTGGGCTAACAGCCATTGGTCCTCCGCCCACCTGACCCAATGGGCTAACAGCCATTGGTCCTCCGCCCATATGACCCATTGGGCTAACAGCCATTGGTCCTCCGCCCACCTGACCCAATGGGCTAACAGCCATTGGTCCTCCGCCCATCTGACCCATTGGGCTAACAGCCGTTGGTCCTCCGCCCATCTGACCCACTGGGCTAACAGCCAGACCCATCGGGCTAACAGCCAGACCCATCGGGCTAACAGCCAGACCCATCGGGCTAACAGCCATTTGACCAGGGGATGTTTGACCTAGTGATAATTGACCAGGAGGCATCTGACCACCCACCATCTGTCCACCCATTTGTCCACCACCCATCATAGCACCACCCATTTGTCCACCTCCCATCTGTCCACCTCCCATCTGTCCACCACCCATCATACCACCTGCCATTTGACCAGCAGCCATCTGTCCACCTGCCATTTGACCAGCAGCCATATGTCCACCACCCATTTGTCCACCACCCATACCAGGCTGTTGCTGTGCAACCTAACAAAATAGTAGAAATATTTTAGATGCATTTCTTAAAACCTAAGCTATAAAAATAGAAATGCAACGATTTAAATCATGTAAAATAACGTGGAAACGAGAGAACTTCTCTGAAAGTCAAGAATATGTAGGAATAATAACTTCTTATTAACCGAGAGCGCGGTCATTACGGGAAAATATCAGTCCGAGGTCTTGACAGTACATAAAAGACCGAGGTCTGATATGTTCCCGTAATGACTAAGCAGTCGAGGTTAATATGAGGTTTATTATATGGCATGGCTTTTTTAAACAACATACTTTACATACGATTTGATCGTCGCGATCAACTTCCTAATCGATCATTCAATAAGATGTGCAACCTTGTACATAAACTTAACCACTAGCCCCAAATTTTTTATTGTCTTATTTGGAAGAACTTTTAAAATGATAAAGTAACTTATTTTGAAGATTTTTGCTTCTTCGCTTTGCTTTTGAGATAATTCAGTTTGTTTGATATGCAAATGTCCTTAATTTACGTCATAATGCATAATGACTTATCAGAGAATGTTATACATCTTTGGGATCATCAAATAAAAACACTAAAGTGCGAATAACATGTGCGTATGTTTCTCCCACAACACCAAACTTCTCGATTTTAAATGATTTCGTTCCAGTATGAAAGAGATACACAAACTTCTCTGATACGTCATTATGCATGTGTGACGTAAATTAAGTACATTTGCATATCAAACAAACTGAAATATCTCAAAAGCAAAGCGAAGAAGCAAAAATCTTCAAAGGAAGTTACTTTATGATTTTAATAGTTCTTCCAAATAAGACAATAACATTTTTGGGGTTAGTGGCACTTTAATCATCTTCTTCCGACCGCCAAGACCCATAAATACAACCTAGGTAATCCTACTCTCTTTGGAATACCTAAATGCAGATGGGACCGCTTCAAAAAGAGCTTCACTCCATCAGCCATCAAATCTTTCAACTCACGATGACTCAGGCACTTTCAGCTTTAACTTTGGATTTTACATTTTATATTATATTATTTTATATTATATTATATTATATTATATTATACTATATTATATTATATTATATTATATTATATTATATTATACTATATTATATTATGTTATACTATACTATATTATATTATATTATATTATACTATACTATATTATATTATATATTATATTATATTATATTATATTATATTATATTATATTATATACTTGACTCTGAAGATGATCGCCGCCGAGGCCGTCGAAACGTCAATCACCAACAATAGTCTTTGTCAAGTCAAGACTACAACAACCTCGACGATCAACTTCACACATCCATCTACAATCGTTGTCATCCTTAACTTCATCCTTGATTTACGAAAATTTACGATAGACAGTGAAATCTGACCCTTATATAATAATAAGCCTATAATTATACTAACCCTAACATGGATTTGCTGTATATAACTCATATTATAAAAATATCTAAACTGTTAGCATACCAGAGTAACTGTGGTTGTAACCCGAATCTAATTACAAAATACGATGCAGTAATTAAAATGGCCTAAAGCTTTCCTTTGGTTCAGCTAAAATAAGACAGCGATAAAAAAGAATACCATGATAAGAGTATAATCCATTCCACTTTTGCAGAGTGTCTATATACTATAGTTATATAAAATAATAACTTCAAAGCAAAGACTAGGACTTTGAGCAAAATCGATGAAGTTAGCCGATCTCAACTAATTTGGACACTTTTTTTCAACACATACGGAATAGCACAATGATTTATAACTTTTAGACCGCAAACGAGTCTGGTTTATACACCCAAATCTAACTGTTGCATAACGGTCTTAGCAACATCACTGTTTTGTTGTCAAACAAAACAGATAGTGCATATTTCGGTTGCTATAATGCTGATCAAAGTAGAGCTTGCAGGAAGTATATAATAACACCGAAAAATCGTAAAATGTCTACCAGCATATACAAATCCATCTATACAATGCGTACGGAATTTGACACACGTTAAAGGGCGTGTCATGCTTTGTATCTTACTATATAGCGAGTCTTCTCTAAGACCTTAACCCTGGAGTTAGTGCCAATCACCTGTTGAATAACTAGGCCCACAAGCATAACAGGGCATCCCGCAAAGAACCGATTCAGCGTTATAAAGCGGAAAAATAAATTCAATTCTGCGATGGAAATAGTCGCGCATGCATCTGTTTCTAAGGATGCGCCTTTACTGGTGTAAACGGTATAACGGTATACGGTCTGCCGTTAAAAAACCACTCTGTTTTTGTTGTTGTTTTACACTTATATTCCTGCTTAATGCGGAATAAAACGTATATAGTATGTGTTACACCGAGTTTTAATATAATCCTACACGAGGACAGACATCGCCAGAAAGCTGTTTTGGGTACAAATTATAGCGCTCCAAGGATATATAAAGCATGACACGCCCTTTAGTCTGTGTCACATTCTGTAGGCATTGTATATGGATTTGTATATGCTGGTAGATATTTTATGATGTTTTATTATTATATACTTCCTGCAAGCTATACTTTGATCAGCATTATAGCAACCAAACTATGGACTATCTGTTTTGTTTGATAACAACTTAGTGATGTTGCTAAGACCGTTATCCAATCAGTTAGATTTGGGCGTATAAATCAGACTCGTTTGCGGTCTAAAATCATTGTTATTCCGTATATGTAACTTAATCGATTTTTCTCAAAGTGCTTATCTTTGCTTTGAAGTTATTATGTTATATAACCATAGCTATAGACACTCTACACAAGGAATGGATTATATATACTCTTATGCTATTCTTTTTATCGCTGCCTTATTTTAGCTGAACCAAAGGAAAACTTTAGGCCATTTTAACTGCATCGTATTTTGTAATTAGATTCGGATTACAACCACAGATACTCTGATGTGCAAACGGTTTCGATATTTTTATAATATGAGTTATATACAGCAAATCTACGTTAGGGTTAGTATAATTAGGCGTATTACTAGAAGTTACTAGAAGGGAAGTGCTGCCTCAAAAGTCACGGGAAGCTTGATTTTTGATAAAATTTCCAAAATTAATACACTGTAGTACGTACACATTTTTTTCAATTCCTTTAATCAGATTTAAATACAGCAGACTTAAATTACAAATGACTATCACTTATCTGAATATATAATTGGCAAGCTTTTGACTGCATATACACAGTATACATTATGACTATACAGTATGTAGTTATATATGTTAGTGATAAATCACTGCCACTATAAACCATGCTTAATTCTTACTGTGGCATGCAAAGCTGTCAGTGGAATTGCAAGTGTCTGATATGTTATGGCAAAGCAAGTACCAAACAAAATCGTCCGGAGGATTGTCGTACCGTACAGTGTAAAGTTAATTTTTTAATGTTTTTACTGTACGTAGGCAAAGTTTATTGAAATTAAAAAAAATTAAACGTTCCCTAATACACCTCAGATCAAATGTAAGCGTTGCGATGTTTTACATCTACTAAATATTGCGCTGCGTTACAAAAGAGGGAACACAGATTAACTATAATCAACTTGACCAAGGACTACTTCGATATCATAGTTATAACATCTTACCCCAACTTGATTCATCTGTACTTGATTGGCATCCATCCCTCCGCCGTACATCATCTGTTGCTGTTGTTGCATTTGAGCACCGCTTTGCACGTCTTCTGCCATGTTTTCGACTGATTCGAACACCGCTCGATCGTATCCAGCCACGAGTTCCTCCGGAGGAACAGACAAGGGACGCCTAGTCCCTATTACTATTAGGCGTTGTACCTTAGAGTACACTGCGTCGCTTGTTGTTCACGACAATAATAATCGTGACGAAATGCTTCACCGGCCCGCCGGCTAGACGCAACACATTGAGGACGCGAAGCTTCGTTTGGGAAACAAATGCAAAATAACGCGTTCGCTAGCGGACCTCGGGTGTTGAAGGACGCGCTTGCTGCAATCTTTGCGTTCCCCATTTGCGCTTCCAATTGGTCAAGCCTCTGATGTTTTATAAACTGTTCCTTATTTGGAATACAGATCTTAAACCGACTGACCAGAGAGCTCCCCGGCATATCTTTTACAGCGGGTTTTAACAAATGTTCCTCAACAGGTTGTTGTATGTAAACAAAATCACCGCCATCTAGACGCCATTGACGGGGAAAAAAGCAGAATTACGGCAAGAAACGTCCATCAGAGATACCTTCGTTCACTAGTTAAGCTTCTTTATGTATTCTCGTAAGCATATCCTTTATTTGTTCAATTTCCAATGGCGTTTTTTCATCTTCCAGTATAGCATATAAACAAAGTACCTGTTATGGCACACCCTTGCGTGTCAAATCTGTCACGTTTTTAACACCGCAAGAGGCGAACCAACAGCCATTTCTCTTCTCTTGAAAGCCGAAAAAGCTTTAGAAAGAGTGGAAAGAAGCACTGTCTGTATATTCCAGTGGCATTTTTTCATCGTCCAGTATAGAATGTAAACAAAGTACATGGCACACCCTTGCGTGTCAAAACTGTCACTTCTTTAACACCGCGAGAGGCGAACCAACAGCCACTTCTCTTCTCTTGAAAGCCGAAAAAGCTTAGAAACTGTGAAAAGAAGCAGTCTGTATCCGCAACCTTTGCGGTATCATCTAGGGTCTCACACCTGTTGCATTCAACATAAACACACAACACAACACGTACAACGCCTTTTTACAAAATCATGTTCTTCCACTGCTTCGCAGCATTATTCACGCTTTTAGTTTTAAACTAGGAAATAGTTTTTAATTATTCGAGTTGTATTCGTTTGGCGCACAAATTGTGCATCTTTCAGATGTTTTGTTTAGAAAACATATAAGCTTTATATACATATAGAGAGAAGGTTTTTGCACGATTTATATTTTGAATAACTTTAAATTTCGTAATTTATATTTTGTTGTATAGCGATTTAATATAGAATAATATATTATATATATAGAATAATATACATGGATGTGGAGAAATATGAAGTGTTAACAGGATATGTAAGTCAGTGATTGTGTTCCTGATCAGATATACATATTAAATATTAATCATTATCAACACACTTGGCTCTAGTGAATCACTGCAAGCATGATGAAAGCCTAGCCTCATCCGCAGCCAATTCTGTGTCTTCCTAGCTGCAACGTTTTCAGTTTCCCTCCTCCCCTCGCGCTTTTAAGCTAGGAAGACACAGAGTTGCCTGCGGAGGAGGTTAATGAAAGCCCAGTCTTTATCTTTTACATACTATACTACAATGCATGACAGTGCATTTAGATCACAAAAAATTCAGGTTCAGTACATTTAGATCACATAAATAACTACAGTGCTGTTAGTATTTAATCAATATTTATATAATATAATATATTATATATATATATATATATTTGCATTTGCTGAATAATTTCTTGTTGTCACGACAAAGGGTGTTGTCGGGATGTCTTTAAATTTTAATAAGCGTTTGGTTTCAACAGGCTCAGCGTTATTTTGGCTAATGTGGTCGGGCACTGTAAAATACTAGCTGACTTTCTATAATAATCCTTGTGTTTCTTCGACCGCTACAAATATAGATTGTAAAAAGAATGCGGTGCATAATGTCACAAGGCCAACTAGAAGGTACGCGGCTCTTATTATAGGATATTATATTCCCAGTGCCCGGGCACTATAGTCGGGCACTAGTCTAAACACCGTACCCGACTGAAAAACCCGGCACGGTGCCAAGAACGTCCCACTGATCTCGAAAGAAGACTGGATCGAGCAACCTATATTGTCCGCCGATGGCAGAAAATGAAACCTGCAAAATTTGACAGGCGCCATTACTAAGTGACCAAAGTCGCAGTAAATCTGTAGGCAGGTCATGAATCGTTATGCCCAGTAATTTGAAAAATGTCTTCTGGTCCTCTTTATAGCAAAATTATTTTATGTTGTGGATGGTAAGAGCACATAATACAACAAAAAACCTCATAGGATCCTCAGTTGGTCCCTTAGTAATGGCGGATTTCCGGCTTCATTTTCTGAACAATAGTTGCTCGATCCAGTCTTCTTTCGAGATCAGTAGCACTCCCTCAAGAGGTAGTACCCAGGCACAACGGCCGACACGAAGTCTGAACAGGATTTCCATGGTTTGCAGCACTTTTTCCCGAATACCCTTGCGAGAGGCGAGTAAAAACATGGCGGGTTCCAAGTGGACATGATGATGAAACCGTGGCCTTACTGAGGGCTTGGGAACGTGTGTGAACACCCCTGGTACCCATGCCCGAGCACTGGGCACGGGCACTCAGTCTGAACGACCCCTAAAGCACTTGTAGAATAATCCATAATACACTACACCCAGGAACCGAGTGGCGTATTTCTCGTAGGTCACGTTCGCGAGTGGTCACATGACTTTCGACAGGTCACATGACTTTTCCCGCCTTTTGTTTGTTTTATACAGTATATATATAATATATATATATATATAATTTATAGACCCTCCGCTCGGGGAATTCGACGAAATATTACCCCGAGGGATATATCATCTCGAGGGGTAATATTTCGACGAATTCCCCGAGCGGAGGGTTTATAAATTATATATTATACCGAAACAATCTTGAATGCTGTCTTGAAACGTCTAGAAACGTCTTGTTGTTCCTCCATTGTTTGCAGGCTCGTCTTGGTTTACGCGCGTGTTATTTGGTTTTCGCGCGTGGTATTTGGTTTCGCGCGTGATACTGAGTCGACAGTTTATTGACGTTAAATAGAGTGCTCATAAATGTCTGGGTAGCATCTATTGTTCTATAAACAGTTATATATATATATATATATATATATATATATATACATTATATATATTTAATTAGTTTTATTATCATATTTTTATTATCATATTTTTTATTCATTTATTTCATAGTTAACATTTTATTTCTTATTTACCAGTTAATATGTCAAGAAGATATTTATCCCTTGTGGTTATTGAAATATTTAGGAACCATTGCAAAACTACGTCACTACTGTATCAATAACAAGTCAATCCTTAGAACAACTTGAACTAAAATTAATAATTTACAAGCAGCTTAGCCACATGTATAACCCACAGACCTACATAAATGACTAGGTAGTATCCAGCGTTTCAGATTTAGGCCGGCGAACGGCGCCGGTGGTTGAGCGGATTTTGTAGCTAATTCGCCGTGTCTCCATCGTATTTCGCCGTTGTCACTAGCGGCAAAATCTAGAATTTGCACATTGGCCATTGATTCTACGGTGCGCTGGAGCGCGGTAGAATGCAATATGGCGGCCAATATGCAAATTTTAGATTTAGCCGCTAATTTCGCAATTCGTGACCCCACTTTATCGTTACTTCACCGTGTTTCAGGCAGTTCAGCATGGCTTCAGAGAAGTGTTTGTTAAAACTTAATCAGACAACCTTGAAGTGTAGTGATTTAATCTAAGATAAATGCATCGTTCATATCCTACTCAGACTGTTGTATGGCATTTTTTACTTCTGAATTTCACAATTTCCAGGGGGGGCATGTCCCAGGACCCCCAGCAGGACGGTCCTCCGGACCATGCAGGGCCATGCTCCGGGTCATCAATTTCATTCTCCAGACCCTTTCACAAAAACCTGAAACACTGAGTATCTATTGTTCTATATATTATTTATTATTTATTTTAATTATTATCTAACTGTTTATTATCTATTAATTATTTTTATTATCATATTTTTGTCATATTTTTTTATTCATTTATTTCATAGTTAACATTTTATTTCTTACTTAGTATAGTAGCATCTATTGTTGTATAAACAGTTATTTGAGTTGAAGTTGTTCTGAGGATACTGGATTTAAATACAAATATATCAATCTATCCTCAAGTATCAGAGGCGTAAGGACCAACTCCAGATTGGGGGAGGACCAGTGTCACGAGTAACTTTTTTTGTGAAGTAACACAAGTCAAGAAATCCAACCTTTTCACAACTGTCAAGAATGTTTGATTATCTTAAAGGAAGTCCCTACTTTCATTATTGGAGGTGTGTTCCCCACGCCTATACGCCTCTGAGGGAGGTATCTACACACAGGGGCGTCGCTACTGGGGGTGTGGGGTGGTGTCACACCCACCAAAGTTTTTAAAAACCGGGAAAATTCGGGCAAAAATGGACAATAGAAGTACTAAATTCGGGAAAACTAGGATATGGTAAAGTAGGACTTTTTACTAAATTGTGAGATTGCTTAAGAACGTATATGGAAAAATTTGTGGTTGTTATGTCTTAATGTGCATCCAATAAAATTCGGGCAATTTTATAGAAAAAATAATACTCGGGAAAATTCAACTGGACACCCCCCAATCAAAGTGAGTTAGCGACGCCCCTGTCTATACACCTTGTGATCTAAACAGCTATACCCTTGTTCTTCGTGCGTTGCTAATGATCTACCAAAGGCCTGACCATGGAAAATCTATCGCTCAGAATACCTTCAAACAAGCTTAGTGATGTTGGGATCTTGTTGAAAAATCGAAGCTTCCTGATTCAGTTCTTTGAAAAACGCTTCGTACCTTCTGATCTTGGCGTCTTTTTCTCGGAGAGACCGCTGTAATTCGTAGAAATTTTGATAATCCGAGAATGACTTTGCAATGGCGTTGGCTTCTGTTCGGTTTTGCTTCGCACATAAGGGAAAGAAACATAATTAATGTTATCCTGGAGATGATTCGGTACATGGAATCGAACGATTGGGGTTAAAAAACGGACTTTAAAAATAATTTCGAACTTCTTTCCCGAGGAGAAGGGTATTTAAAAAAATAAAAAATCGGAGCATATCTCCCCTGTGATACGTAATCTTCACTGATACTAATAATTACTTTCAAGGCTTTGCATGGCCAGGCGCCTGTTTATATTACTGATTTGCTAACTAAATATAAACCTACTCGTGCTTTGAGATCATCTGACCGAAATCTGCTACTTGAGCCAAAATCCAAAACGGTGACTCATGGAGACAGAGCATTCTCGGTTGCAGCACCAAAACTGTGGAATTTATTACCACAGGAAATTAGAAGCTTTGAAATGTTAAGTAGTTTTAAGTCAGCACTTAAGACTTTTCTTTTTTAAAATTAATAGTTTTTTGTTCATGGTGGTAATATATGTAGTAGGCTTTATCTTATAATGAAACTGTAATTAGTTTTATAAGTAAAATTAAGAATATATTGTTGTAAGAGCATCGAGACTATTGTATAATGCTCCTAATACGTCTTTTATTATTATTATTATTATTATTTAAAAAATAGAGCTAAAAATAGCTCTATTAAAAAATGGAGCTATATAACAAACCACATGCAGTTATAGTTCTTGGCCATTTCCCTTACCTCTGATTTCTCGTGGAGTTTATTTCTCAGTTCTTTCATTTCATTTCGATACTTCTCTGCCAACTCTTCCTTCTCCTTTTCGTATTTCTTGGACATCTCGAATCTCTGACTTCTCATGCTTGCTTTCATTTCCCTTTTCTGTTCGTGTAACTCTTCTTTTTCCCTTCTCAATTCTTTGATACGGTTTTCCAAAGAGGTTTTCTCTGAGTGGACTTTCGCTTTGAATTCAGACTCCATCCTCTCATAAATACCTTGGCGAGATATCGTGTAGTCCGTGGCTTCCACCGCATTAGATGCAAGAGTATCATTCTTGGAAATATAGCCTAAAGCTTTACTTCGCTGCTGTTGTAGTGTATCGATTTCCTGCCTCAAAGACACCAATGTTTCTTGGAATGTTTTCTTTTCTTTCCTCAACTTTTCTTCGAATTCGTTCCTGACCTGCTCTCGTCGTTCCTCCTCCTCTTTTTCTCTCATATCTTGGAAATGGTCGGAATTCTTTTCCTCCGACAGTCTTCCATCATTCAATTCATGTTCCATTTCTATCAATTTAACTACCATCTCCTTTCTCTCGTTCTTCAACTTCAGCAATTCTTCCTTCAATTCATTCTCCTTCTCCTCCATCATTCCCTTCTCTTTCTGCGACAACTCAAGAAACGTCTTTTCCAGCCTTTCTTTCGTGTCTGTTTTAGCCATCTCATTCTTAGAATACAGCTCAATGCGTTCTTTTTCAAAAGCCATTTCCATTTTCTCTCTCTCCATCCTATTGTTCTTCCTAATCTCTTTCCTTTCTTCCTTTAAGCGCACAATCTCGTTAATCAAATTCTGCATCGCCTTCTCCATGGAGTTCCTCTCGCATTCAACCTGATAGAGCATACCATTCTTCTCGTTATTCAAGTGACCCACCAATTGTTGTTTCTCCACTTCGTGTTGTTTTCTCTGCTCTTGAAGCATCTCCTCGGCTTGTTGGATTTCTTGCTGGTGTTCAATGACCTTTCGTAGAAGTTCCTGGTATTCGCTCTCCGTATCCAATGGCTCTAAGTCGTGGTGTTCGAACAACCTCCCTTCATCCTCGTTATTACCTCCTAAACCTCTTTCTTCTTCCCCTCCACTGCTGTTCTCGCTTCTCCCTTTGAGACCATCTTGCTTTGATTTATCCGAAACGTGTTCTGCATTGACCACCTGCTTCATATCATCATTCTTATTCACAAGTTCGTTCTCAACTTTCATTTCTTCAGCAGTCGTAGATACACCAACACCTGCATTGTCATCGCTACAAAAACCGTCCAATCCATTCCCCATTTCATATTTTTCTTTTCGGAGGCTTGCTAGCTCTGTTTCCAATGTTTCGACTTTTTGAGAGAGTCCTTCCGACAATTTTATTTCACTTGCTTGGGCATCGATCAAATCTTCGTAGGCTTTCACAATTTGTGTCAAATCTTTACCGCTCTCTTTAAACTCACTGAACATCTTAAGTGGTTTTTCCTCTTTAGTCTTCCCCGACGCCTGGTCCTTGTCCAAAACATAACCAAACAGTTCCTTGCCTAAACCTTTCTCTATCGTATCAAGATCTTTCTCGTAGTTTTCCAATACCTTGCCCAACGTAATTCGATGAGTGGAAATGCTTTTGAGACTCCTTGGGATGTAGGAAGTGTCTTCCACAACTTGTTCTTTAGATAAACTAAGAAGCTTTTCTGCGAGAGTTGCCCCAATAATCTGTTGAAGTTCCTTTAAACTTTCGCATTCTCTTGCTAGCGATTTCTGTTCCTCTTTCGCGTCCTTGAACTCTTTGTTATAATCCTCCAACGCTTTCTCAAGTCCTCCAGAGATGTCTCGTTCGAGAAGCTTTGCGATGTAATCATCCAGCTGGTATTTTTCATTCTTTAGTCTTTCCAACTCTTGTTTCAAGCGTACTTCGTTTTGTTCCATCATATTCCATGCAATTCGCAACGATTCAAGATCTTCTTTCTCTTTACGTAAATACTCCACTTCGTCTTCCAATGCTTTGTTAATTCTCTTTAGATCTTCCAGTGAATGAATAATTTCGTTATTCTCTTTTTCTAACACCTCTAACATTTCCTTGATCGATACATTTTCTTGCTTTAGGTCCCCTAACTCTTTTGCAATCTCCTTATTCGTTTCCTTTTCCTTGTTCAATTCGCAAACTACTTCTTCATTCTGTTTTCGTAGCATATCCATCTTTACTTTCATCGATACATTTTCTTCCTTTAGATCTCCTAAGCACCTTAACTCTTCTGCAATCCCCTTATTCGTTTCCTTTTCCTTGTTCAATTCGCAAACTACTTCTTCATTCTGTTTTCGTAGCATATCCATCTTTTCTTTCATCGATACATTTGCTTCCTTTAGATCTCCTAAGCACCTTAACTCTTCTAGAATCTCTTTATTCGTTTCCTTTTCCTTGTTCAATTCACAAACGACTTCTTCGATCTGTTTTCGTAGTACATTCATCTTTTCTTTCATAAGCTTGTTCTCTTCTCCTATTTGTTCATTCAATTTCAACTCGTTTCTCATCCCTTCGTTCATTTTATCGGTCTCTTCTAACTTAGAAAGTAACTCATAGTTTTCCTTCTTCAAGAGAGTTAATTTTTCTTCCACAACGTAAATCTCACTTCTACTTTGGTGGTACTGTGACTCCACTTGCGATTGCTTTAGCACTTTTACTTCAAACGACTCTTTTACTACTTGCAGATTTTTCAATTCGACAACCATTTCTTTCTTCGTTCTTACCGTCTCGTCTAATTTGAATGTTAATTCAATGATCCGTTGCTCGGTTTCTTTTACCAGCCGGTATTTTTCCTCCTTCATATATTTTAATTCGCTTTTTGTTTCTTCTTGTTTGTTCCTAGCATCTTCAAATTTGATAGAAATAGCTTCATTTTCTTTTTTTAAATTCGCAAGCATTTCTTTCGAAGAAGCGCACTCTTTTTCAAGTTCTTTTAAATCTTCGTTTCTTCTTTCAAGCTGCTCTTCTTTTTGTATCTCCATGACGTCCTCCAATTTAGCTGTAATTATCCGTACTTCTTTTTTAAGATATTCCAGTTCGTCCTTCGTTCGTTTGTTTTCCTCATTTACATCTTTAGCATCATCTAGTTCCATTTTCAACTTTTCATTCTTTTCATTCAAAAACTTCACACGTTTTTCGTGGCTTTCATCTCTATTTTCCCCCGTCACAATTTGCTGAAAGAGCGTTTCGTTGTTTTCCAATATCTTAGAAACGTAGAATTTCTTAGAATCCTCAAGATCATTTGGCTCTTCGTCAATAATCGCAGCAAACAGATCTTCGTCGATCTTTGACTTAAGTAACCCCAACATCTCGAAAATCTTCTGGTTTTCCTTTTGAGCTAGTTCGTTCATTTTTTTGTAATCCGTAATTATTTCAGCCACCGTGACGCTATCGTGTTCAATTTTATTCGCAACCTCCTGGTATTCACCAGAGCCTGATGTATTCATTTCAGATGTTTCCAGTAACGGGCTTAACAACACATCACCGGTCAGTGCTTCCAGTAACTCGATTCCAACCCTTGACTTAATCAAGTCGAGCAATTCTCCGGTGATTTCGCGCTCTCGCGATAAAGTTTCTTGAGTTACTTCGAGCTCGCGAATGAGATCGGCCATGTTGAGGTTTTCATCATCCAGCATCTTCAAAATATCGCCATAAGATTGAGCTAAATTATTTCTATTGTCTTCACCTTGTCCTTCAGGTGTCTGTACTTCGTCGTCAAAAGTGGCCCACTGTTTTCTGGTTAACAACTTTCTGTTAATTTCTTCTAAGGCTTCCCCCGAACTTTCTTCTTTTTTCTTAAGTCTAGCGAACTGTTCATAATCTTTGAGAACTTGCTCTGCATCCTGACCACTCTTTGCGGTATCCATTTGGAGTGATTCCTGGAGCTCCACCAACTCTTTTTCTAACTGCTCTTTTTGTTTCGTTAACCCAGTTATGTTATTCTTTAAAACTTCTTTATCTACACAAGATCAGATATTAATATCAGAATCAGATATTATATTTTCGCTACCAACGTTGTCTCTATTTTTAAGTGTGCTATCAAATTTCAGATTTGCATCTTGAGCTCAAGAAAAACTCTAACATCCACCACCACAAAACCGTCTACCTCAACCACGTACAAATTGGGTAAAACAACAAACATTTTACCATGCAGTTTCAGATTGGAACTCATTGTCACCTGACTTAAGACAATCGACTAACGTTAATTATTTCAAAACAACTCTAAAGAAACTATTTTAATTACTTAAAAGTTTCTAATTATACTCTTTCAGTCTACCACTGATTTTTCAAAATTTTCGCTTAAATCATGTATTTTAACATTACTGTATTTTATATTTGCGACAGGACCTCCCTGAAAATCACCATTCGGGTGAGGGGAGCATCCTGTATAAATATTATTAAATAAATAAAATAAATACACAAGCATTACCTTCACTGATATCAAGGAATTCCTCGTTTAAGTTCTGCTTTTCAATCTCAAGTTCCCTATGAGCACTTTCTATCTTGCGTTTCAAAACTTTCATTTTCTTTTGCAAATCTTTATCACCCTTCCCCACACCATTAAACCTCTCCACTTGTTCGACATCTATTTCTAGCTTGGCCAGCATGTCCTCTTTGTTTTCCTTCTCTGTCCGGAGTACGTCTAGCACACCACGATAGGAAACACCGCCGTCGTTTAATTTATCTTCATCTGATTTCTCTACGTTCTTTGTTACTCCTTCAAGGTTCTGATTTAGTTCAGCTTCTCGGATAGTCAACTCCCGGAGTTTTTCCACTGTTTTGCCAACATTCCCCACTTCAGCCATTTCCGGGAAAACTTCAATATCATCACCGTCTACTTCTAAACAAAAATCTTCAATCCTTCTTTTGACATCATCCAATTTCTTCACCAGGCTCTCTCGCTGCGACAACAAATTTCTTTTATCATTCTTATTCAGGGATTTCCCGCCTGTTTTATCCTGAGATTTCCTCCTTATCCCTAGACTTCCACTCGATGCCCGTCTTTTGCCCAATTTCCCTTTGCTCGCGGACTCGTCCCCTAGATTCTTGCATTCGTCCATCTTGCCAACGACAGTCGCGAGTTCGTTTTCTATCTGATCCCGCTCTTCGATGAATCTCACGAACTTCCCTTGCGCCTGATCGGTGTCCTTTGCCTCGCGCAAGGCATTCCTGAATTTCGTATTTTGCACCACAATTTTAACTTGCAATTCCTTATGTTTCTTATCCAATCCAGCCTTTTCCTTCAGTAGCTTCGACATGGGCGCCGTTCGTGACAATTTTCTCTTTACTCTCTCCTCCTTGACAACACCTGTTGCCAGGCTCAACTCGTCAACCATATTGTTGTCATCAAAGATTGACAACTGGCTTTGACTCAGGTCGTCCAGGGACGACTGGCTGGAGCCGGGGTTCAGTTCCCCACCAGGGTCCTCCTTCACACCTACAAGCGATTTCTCGACTTTCAGAGATTGCGCTGTGATCTCTTTTCCAAGCGAGTCCAAGCGAACAGCCAGCGAACTTTTCTTTTGTATCATGGAGCCAAGTTCTTCGCTCATAAGGATGGCATCTTCACGACTTAACTCTTGTTGTTTTTCGGCTGAACCTTCGAGTATTTCCTCTTCAGATAAAACCCCTTCGGAATACTTCTCTTCAACCGTTTCCTCTTCTATACTACCGCTTTTCTTCTTAGAGACCTGTTTTTCATTCTCCTTTTCTGACTTAAAATACGATAACAGTTCTGCTTCTTTTGCCTTCACCGACGCTTCCATCTTTTGAAATTCATTGTCGAAGCCTTCTTTTTCGCGAGATAACTCCATCAACCTCTTCGCAACCTTCTCATGTTTCGCTCGTTCTTTTATCAAATTATCGAGATCCCGCTTTCCTAGTTTATCCAATGCTTTATTAGCTTCAGACAGCTCGTCTTCTACTCTTGACTTTTCTTTGATTAGACCAACAAGGTTACTGACTTCTCGGCTATTTGAAACACTCGATGCTTCAAGGGACGACTGCAGCTCGCTTACTTCACGGCTTATCCTTTCAAGTTCATCAGTTGGTACGGAATATTTCTCGGAGTCACCTGAATTTCCAAGACTTCGACTCGCTGACCGTGAAGGTTTACTTGCAATGGCGCCAGCAGAAGAGCCTTGCAGCAGTTCTTTGATGGCTTTCTCCAAATTTAAAATATCTTTCTGAATCTTAGCTTCCTGGGAACCATTTTGATGTTTTTGCTTGTGTTCTACGTTTTTGTTGGCGGTATGAGCTAAAAGATTTTTCACTTCTCCGTACAGATCATGAAGTTCTTCCCGGCTTTCCTCCTTATCACTATAAATTTCTTCATTGTAATCGCCGTCTTCTTCTTGTTTTGCAATGGCTTTCTCTTGTAAATCATCATTATCAGCAGACATACTTTCTAGATCTATCAAACATTGCCTCAATTTTGACTGCTCCTCCTTAATCCTTTCCTCCTGATCCTCAAGGTCTCTGATGTACTCCAACTGCTCCCTGTTATCCCCTAACTGACCCTCAACCTTCTTTAGTTTCCTTTCGACTCTCTCGTTCTCTGCCATTGTTTCGAGAAGTGGAGATTCTTTTTTAGCGATTTCTTTTGTTAGTTCTAAAACATGGGACAGCATGTCATTTCGTTCCTTTTCAAGCTTCGCCTCTTCTGCACGAACCTCGGGAATTATATCGACAAACTGTTCGCCAACTTTCTTTCTCAGTGACTTATACTTTTCTTTCCAATGATCTCTTTCTTCCGTAATCTGCGGGATCATTTCGATGCAATCGTCGTAGCTCGGAAGGAATACGGGAAGCTGTTCAGAACCTGTTTGTTCAGTGTCGCCTTTTGAAGATATCTCGACTAGGGATGATTCTTCTTTGTCTCCATCTCCACTCATGCTAGCATACTGTTCACCACGTCTTTCAGGTGATAAAACCGTGCTTTCTTTAATCTTTCTCGGTGGTGTTTTCGTACCTAGCATATATAATGTACATAAATATTGTAATTTGATGTAAATACCACAATCAAGATTTCAAAATTAGGAAAGATTTTATCCACCCTATCCATGTCTGTCATTCCACCACATACCAACTCACTCCATCCTCAACTTATCTAACATCCCACCCATCCCATCTTATCTCATTCCATCTCATCTCATCCCATCCAATATCATCTTATCCCATGCCATCCCATCACTCTCACTCATCTTATCTTATCCCATGCCATCCACCCATCTCATCTCATCCTATCCTAGCCCATCCCATCACTCTCACTTATCTTATCTTATCCCATGCCATCCACCCATCTCATCCTATCCTATCACTCATCCCATCCTATCCTATGCATTCTATGCAATAATTTTTAGTATCGGCTTTCCATCTGAGTCTCGGTAGCTCCATAAAGATGGTAATGAGTTCAAGACATTTTTTTGTTTGTATTAAACTTCAGTAAGTCTTCCATTTATATAGTCATCTTACCTTTTTTATCCACCACACTTTCACTTGGACGTCTTTTGTTCTTTACATTGTCATAAGATCTTCGAGCTTTGTCTCTTGTCTTTAACAGGTCCTTGTTTTGCTTCATTAAATCATTCCTAGCTTTATCCAGATTCGAGCATTTAATTTCTAAAGCCTTTACTTTTCCTTCGGAATCCTCGAGGCGCTCTTGAAGCTGTTCTAGAATTGCCTCGGTCCCCATTCCTTCTGTATTCTTCTTTTCCTTTTCAAGAACACCCACATTTTTGCGCAGCTTTGTTATCTCTCTAACTTTCTTTGGAGAATCCACAGTTCTCTTTCTACCACCTTTCTGCTTTCCAATATCCTCGCTGCTCGTCTTTTCAATGGTATCTTCTAATTCCTGACAGAGTGCTTGTAGATTATCGTTTTGTTCTTTTGAATTCTTTAACTGTTCTTGTAACTCTTCGAGCATCTCTTCTCCTCCACTCCCACTCATCAACCTCTTTTGAAGATTAATTATTTCATCGCTTTGATCCTTGTTTTCTTTTTCCAATCTATCCATAATTTCCCTTAGTTTACCCAATTCTCTCATCCTTTCGGCCCCTCCTTCACGCTGCACTGTTTCAGTGGTTAGCAAATCATGCTGCAATATTTCTAACTCTTTGTTTTCTTTTTCTAACTCTTTCACTTGGTCTTGCAATTCTCCTAAAATATCCTCACTTCCATTGCCCTCAATTAACTTCTTCTGCAGTCTGTTTATCTCCTCACTCTTCGCTTCGTTTTCAGATTCAAGTTGTTCGTTGATGTATTCCATCTGAGCTATTTCTCTTTTCAGTGTTTGGTCATCTTTCTTTATCAGCTTACTTGTGTTATCATACTGTTTTTCTAACTCTTTATTCTTCTCTTTAAGATTTTTTAAATCATCCTGCAACTGCTGAACAAGTTCCTCCACTCCAGTTCCTTCGATTAATCTTCTTTGAAGTTCACAAACTTGGTTGCATTTATCCTCATTCTCAGCAACTAATACCTCTTTTTCTTTCCTCAGTTTCGGCATTTCATTCAATTCATCTTGTAACCTTATCCTATCGTTTCTGAGCTTCTCGTTTTCATCTTCCAAACCACGGCAATCCGATTTTAATGTTTCGCTTTTTTCTTTCAATTGCTTTATCTCATCTTGGAGCTTCTGCAGTATATCACCTTGCCCTGTTCCTTCAAATAACTTCTGTTGAAGCTCGGATATTTCTTCTGCCATTCCTTTGTTTTCCACCAACAACGTCTCGTTTTCGCTTTTTAATTTATCCAGTTGTCTAGCACTCTCTCTTCTTTCTTCTAACAGCTCATTCGCATCTTCGACACCATTCAAGCGTTCTTGGAATTCTGGGACGATCTCGTCTCTTCCAGTTCTCTTCCTTGAACTCTTTTGCATTCCATTTACCTCTTTACTTTTCGCTGGATTTCTTCCATTTAAATATCCAAACACGTCTGTTTTCTTATACTTGCCATCTTTATTGATTAGACCCTCTTGAGAGGTTTCCATATCTTTACATTTCTTCTCTAGCTCGTTATTCATCTCTTTCGCTACCTTAAGGTCGCCCTGTAGCTGTTGCAAAATGTCCTCTCCTCCTGTTCCGCTGATCAGCTTTGCTTGCAGATCCGATATCTCGCAAGCTTTCGTTTCATTTTCAACAGTTAACTTCTTATTTTCTTCTCTAAGTCTAGAAATGTCGTCCATTTTATCCAGTCGCTTATCTCCAGCTTCCTTTAAACTTCTATTAACATCTTTCATATCGCGACAGACCGCCCGCAGGTTCTCGTTTTCTTTTTTAAGATTCTTAATTTGTTTCTGTAGTTTCTCTAGTATATCGTCTGCTCCAGAGCCGTCGAGTAACTTCTTTTGCAGTTCAACAATCTCGTCATCTTTTTCTTTATTTTCAAGAGCAATTCTCTTCATTTTCTTTTTTATCTCAGCCAGTTCTTCCTTATTTTCTTTGTTAATTTGGCCTTCATCATCATCATTCAACATTTCCTCACGATCTTCCATTTCGTTACACTTCTTTTTCAACTCTTTGTTCTTTGCTTCCAACTCTTTAACCTGGTCAGCCATTGTGCCTTTATCTTCTCTCAGTCTTTCATTTTCATCTTCTAACTTGTAACAGTCGGCTTCTAGCTGTTCATTTTTCTCGATCAGTTCCTTTAACTGGTTTTGGATATTCTCTAATATATCTTCTCCCCCGCTTCCTTCCAGTAACTTCTTTTGAAGTTTAGAAATCTCTTTTTCCTTACTCTTGCTGTCCTGTAATAATCTTTCGTTTTGATTTTTTAGTCTACCCAACTCTTTCTCATTTTCTTTGTTATTTCGGCCTTCTTCATTTAATATTTCTTCACGATCTTCCATTTTGTTACACTTCTTTTTCAACTCTTTGTTCTTTTCTTCCAGCTCTTTAACCTGGTCTCGAAGTTGTGGTAGTATTTCTTCGCCACCAGTTCCATCCAACAACTTTTCCTGCAGTTTAGATATCTCATCGCCCTTGGCCTGACTTTCACGCTCCAAATAATCGTTTTCTTTCTTAATTTGTTCAACTTCTTTCGCCAGTTTTTTGTTTTCGCTTGCTAAACCATTGTCTTTCTTTCTCAATCCCTCACTAACATTTTTCAGATCTCTACATTCTTTTCCAAGTGCTTTGTTATTCTCTTCGGCTTCCTTTATCTTGTCTTGTAATTTTTCAAGAATCTCTTCTCCTCCGGTGCCGAGAACTAATTTTCTTTGTAACTCACGAATCTCATCATCCTTGGTTTTATTTTCGTCAGCTAAATTACTATTCTCGTCCCTTACTCTAGAAATTTCATTCGTTTCTTCAACCATTGCACTTTTATCTTCTCTCAGTCTTTCATTTTCATCTTCTAACTTGCAACAGTCGGCTTCTACCTGTTCATTTTTCTCTTTCAGTTCCTTTAACTGGTTTTGGATATTCTCTAATATATCTTCTCCCCCGCTTCCTTCCAGTAACTTCTTTTGAAGTTTAGAAATCGCTTTTTCCTTACTCTTGCTGTCCTGTAATAATCTTTCGTTTTGATTTTTTAGTCTACCCAACTCTTTCTCATTTTCTTTGTTAACTCGGCCTTCTTCATTTAATATTTCTTCACGATCTTCCATTTTGTTACACTTCTTTTTCAACTCTTTGTTCTTTTCTTCCAGCTCTTTAACCTGGTCTCGAAGTTGTGTTAGTATTCCTTCGCCACCAGTTCCATCCAACAATCTTTCCTGCAGTTTAGATATCTCATCGCCCTTGGCCTGACTTTCACGCTCCAAATAATCGTTTTCTTTCTTAATTTGTTCAACTTCTTTCGCCAGTTTTTTGTTTTCGCTTGCTAAACCATTGTCTTTCTTTCTCAATCCCTCACTAACATTTTTCAGATCTCTACATTCTTTTCCAAGTGCTTTGTTATTCTCTTCGGTTTCCTTTATCTTGTCTTGTAATTTTTCAAGAATCTCTTCTCCTCCGGTGCCGAGAACTAATTTTCTTTGTAACTCACGAATCTCATCATCCTTTGTTTTATTTTCATCAGCTAATTTACTTTTCTCTTCCATTACTCTAGTAATTTCATTGTTTTCTTCAGCCATTACACCGTTATCTTCTTTCAGTCTTTCATTTTCATCTCCTAACTTGTTACAGTCGGCTTCTAGCTGTTCAATTTTCTCTCTCAGTTCCTTTAACTGGTTTTGGATATTCTCTAATACAGCTTCTCCCCCGCTGCCTTCCAGTAACTTCTTTTGAAGTTCAGAAATCTCTTTTTCCTTACTCTTGCTGTCCTGTAATAATCTTTCGTTTTGATTTTTTAGTCCACCCAACTCTTTCTCATTTTCTTTGTTAACTCGGCCTTCTTCATTTAATATTTCTTCACGATCTTCCATTTTGTTACACTTCTTTCTCAACTCTTTATTCTTTTCGTCCAGCTCTTTAACCTGGTCTCGAAGTTGTGTTAGTATTCCTTCGCCACCAGTTCCATCCAACAACCTTTCCTGCAGTTTAGATATCTCATCGCCCTTGGCTTGACTTTCACGCTCTAAATAATCGTTTTCTTTCTTAATTTGTTCGACTTCTTTCGCCAGTTTTTTGTTTTCGCTTGCTAAAGCATCGTCTTTCTTTCTCAATCCCTCACTAACATTTTTCAGATCTCTACATTCTTTTCCAAGTGCTTTGTTATTCTCTTCGGTTTCCTTTATCTTGTCTTGTAATTTTTCAAGAATCTCTTCTCCAGTGCCGAGAACTAATTTTCTTTGTAACTCACGAATCTCATCATCCTTGGTTTTATTTTCGTCAACTATATCACTATTCTCTTCCATTACTTTAGCAATTTCATTCATTTCTTCAACCATTGTGTCTTTATTATCTCTCAGTCTTTCATTTTCATCTTCTAACTTGCAACAGTCGGCTTCTAGCTGTTCATTTTTCTCTTTCAGTTCCTTTAACTGGTTTTGGATATTCTCTAATAAATCTTCTCCCCCGCTTCCTTCCAGTAACTTCTTTTGAAGTTTAGAAATCTCTTTTTCCTTACTCTTGCTGTCCTGTAATAATCTTTCGTTTTGATTTTTTAGTCTACCCAACTCTTTCTCATTTTCTTTGTTAACTTCGCCTTCTTCATTTAATATTTCTTCACGATCTTCCATTTTGTTACACTTCTTTTTCAACTCTTTGTTCTTTTCTTCCAGCTCTTTGACCTGGTCTCGAAGTTGTGGTAGTATTTCTTCGCCACCAGTTCCATCCAATAACTTTTCCTGCAGTTTAGATATCTCATCGCCCTTGGCCTGACTTTCACGCTCTAAATAATCGTTTTCTTTCTTAATTTGTTCAACTTCTTTCGCCAGTTTTCTGTTTTCGCTTGCTAAAGCATCGTCTTTCTTTCTCAATCCCTCACGAACATTTTTCAGATCTCTACATTCTTTTCCAAGTGCTTTGTTGTTCTCTTCGGTTTCCTTTATCTTGTCTTGTAATTTTTCAAGAATCTCTTCTCCTCCGGTGCCGAGAACTAATTTTCTTTGTAACTCACGAATCTCATCATGCTTTGTTTTATTTTCATCAGCTAATTTACTTTTCTCTTCCATTACTCTAGTAATTTCATTGTTTTCTTCAGCCATTACACCGTTATCTTCTTTCAGTCTTTCATTTTCATCTTCTAACTTGTTACAGTCGGCTTCTACCTGTTCATTTTTCTCTTTCAGTTCCTTTAACTGGTTTTGGATATTCTCTAATATATCTTCTCCCCCGCTTCCTTCCAGTAACTTATTTTGAAGTTTAGAAATCTCTTTTTCCTTACTCTTGCTGTCCTGTAATAATCTTTCGTTTTGATTTTTTAGTCTACCCAACTCTTTCTCATTTTCTTTGTTAACTCGGCCTTCTTCATTTAATATTTCTTCACGATCTTCCATTTTGTTACACTTCTTTTTCAACTCTTTGTTCTTTTCGTCCAGCTCTTTAACCTGGTCTCGAAGTTGTGGTAGTATTTCTTCGCCACCAATTCCATCCAATAACTTTTCCTGCAGTTTAGATATCTCATCGCCCTTGGCTTGACTTTCACGCTCTAAATAATCGTTTTCTTTCTTAATTTGTTCAACTTCTTTCGCCAGTTTTTTGTTTTCGCTTGCTAAAGCATCGTCTTTCTTTCTCAATCCCTCACGAACATTTTTCAGATCTCTACATTCTTTTCCAAGTGCTTTGTTGTTCTCTTCGGTTTCCTTTATCTTGTCTTGTAATTTTTCAAGAATCTCTTCTCCTCCGGTGCCGAGAACTAATTTTCTTTGTAACTCACGAATCTCATCATGCTTTGTTTTATTTTCATCAGCTAATTTACTTTTCTCTTCCATTACTCTAGTAATTTCATTGTTTTCTTCAGCCATTACACCGTTATCTTCTTTCAGTCTTTCATTTTCATCTTCTAACTTGTTACAGTCGGCTTCTACCTGTTCATTTTTCTCTTTCAGTTCCTTTAACTGGTTTTGGATATTCTCAAATATATCTTCTCCCCCGCTTCCTTCCAGTAACTTATTTTGAAGTTTAGAAATCTCTTTTTCCTTACTCTTGCTGTCCTGTAATAATCTTTCGTTTTGATTTTTTAGTCTACCCAACTCTTTCTCATTTTCTTTGTTAACTCGGCCTTCTTCATTTAATATTTCTTCACGATCTTCCATTTTGTTACACTTCTTTTTCAACTCTTTGTTCTTTTCGTCCAGCTCTTTAACCTGGTCTCGAAGTTGTGGTAGTATTTCTTCGCCACCAATTCCATCCAATAACTTTTCCTGCAGTTTAGATATCTCATCGCCCTTGGCTTGACTTTCACGCTCTAAATAATCGTTTTCTTTCTTAATTTGTTCGACTTCTTTCGCCAGTTTTTTGTTTTCGCTTGCTAAAGCATCGTCTTTCTTTCTCAATCCCTCACTAACATTTTTCAGATCTCTACATTCTTTTCCAAGTGCTTTGTTATTCTCTTCGGTTTCCTTTATCTTGTCTTGTAATTTTTCAAGAATCTCTTCTCCAGTGCCGAGAACTAATTTTCTTTGTAACTCACGAATCTCATCATCCTTGGTTTTATTTTCGTCAACTATATCACTATTCTCTTCCATTACTTTAGCAATTTCATTCATTTCTTCAACCATTGTGTCTTTATTATCTCTCAGTCTTTCATTTTCATCTTCTAACTTGCAACAGTCGGCTTCTACCTGTTCATTTTTCTCTTTCAGTTCCTTTAACTGGTTTTGGATATTCTCTAATATATCTTCTCCCCCGCTCCCTTCCAGTAACTTCTTTTGAAGTTTAGAAATCTCTTTTTCCTTACTCTTGCTGTCCTGTAATAATCTTTCGTTTTGATTTTTTAGTCTACCCAACTCTTTCTCATTTTCTTTGTTAACTCGGCCTTCTTCATTTAATATTTCTTCACGATCTTCCATTTTGTTACACTTCTTTTTCAACTCTTTGTTCTTTTCGTCCAGCTCTTTAACCTGGTCTCGAAGTTGTGGTAGTATTTCTTTGCCACCAGTTCCATCCAATAACTTTTCCTGCAGTTTAGATATCTCATCGCCCTTGACTTGACTTTCACGCTCTAAATAATCGTTTTCTTTCTTAATTTGTTCGACTTCTTTCGCCAGTTTTCTGTTTTCGCTTGCTAAACCATTGTCTTTCTTTCTCAATCCCTCACGAACATTTTTCAGATCTCTACATTCTTTTCCAAGTGCTTTGTTGTTCTCTTCGATTTCCTTTATCTTGTCTTGTAATTTTTCAAGAGTCTCTTCTCCTCCGGTGCCGAGAACTAATTTTCTTTGTAACTCACGAATCTCATCATCCTTTGTTTTATTTTCATCAGCTAATTTACTTTTCTCTTCCATTACTCTAGTAATTTCATTGTTTTCTTCAGCCATTGTGTCTTTATCATCTCTCAGTCTTTCATTTTCATCTTCTAACTTGTTACAGTCGGCTTCTACCTGTTCATTTTTCTCTTTCAGTTCCTTTAACTGGTTTTGGATATTCTCTAATATATCTTCTCCCGCGCTTCCTTCCAGTAACTTCTTTTGAAGTTTAGAAATCTCTTTTTCCTTACTCTTGCTGTCCTGTAATAATCTTTCGTTTTGATTTTTTAGTCTACCCAACTCTTTCTCATTTTCTTTGTTAACTCGGCCTTCTTCATTTAATATTTCTTCACGATCTTCCATTTTGTTACACTTCTTTTTCAACTCTTTGTTCTTTTCTTCCAACTCTTTAACCTGGTCTCGAAGTTGTGGTAGTATTTCTTCGCCACCAGTTCCATTCAACAACTTTTCCTGCAGTTTAGATATCTCATCGCCCTTGGCCTGACTTTCACGCTCTAAATAATCGTTTTCTTTCTTAATTTGCTCCACTTCTTTGTTTAGTTTTCTGTTCTCTTTTGTCGATTCATTTTCCTTCTTCTCCAATTCCTCACTTGAATCCTTTAAATCGTCACACTGTTTTTCAAGCAATTTGTTGTTCACTTCGGCTTCTTTTATCTTGTCGTGTAACTTTTGCAGTATTTCTTCACTTCCACTTCCTTTGACTAACGCATTCTGAAGCTCCCGTACCTCTGCATCTTTTGACTTATTTTCTTTAACTAAACCGACATTCTCTTCCCTGATGTCAGAAAGTTCTTTTTCCAAAATCCTGTCATATTCTTTCTCGTTCTTCAGCTCTTCACATGTATCCTCTAGTTCTTGACAGTGTTTTTCTAAACCTTCGTCCTTCTCTTTCAATTCCCTCAATTGTTCTTGAAGATTTTCTAACAACTCTTCGCCACCACTTCCTTCGAGTAAGTTCTTCTGAAGTTCACCTATTTCCTTCTCTTTACTTTTGTTGTTTAGAGTTAATTTCTCCTTTTCTTTATTCATTTGATTCAATTCCTTCTGCCACTTTCCTAGCACTTTATCACCACTTTCTGCAGATGCTATTTTATTCTCTTCGATATTACGACACTTCTTCTCTAATTCATTGTTCGTAGCTCTCAAACCCTTCACTTCATTTTGAAGTTCTTGGAGTAACTCCTCGCTTCCAGTTCCTTCTAATAAGTCCTTTTGTAATTTCTCAACTTTAGCGGAGACATCTTGATTTTCAAGCCCCAACGTCTCATTTTCTCGCTTCAATCGAGCGACGGTATCTGCCATATGGTCCTCAGACAAAGGCTCCTTCTCTAACGAACTTGTTTCTTTCTCCTGACACTTTTCCAACATTTTATTCTTCTTGCTCAGCTCGTCCATGTCCTGTTGAAGATCTTTAAGAATCTGTTCACCGTCGGTCCCTGCCAATAGTTTCACTTGGAGATCATTAATCTTTTCTTGCTTTAACTTATTCTCGTTTTCCAAAGTCTCGTTTTCTGTTTTAAATCTTTCCAGCTCTTTTGTGCGGTTTGGATCATCCTCCTTGTACGATCTCCCGAGTTCTTTGCCCTTTTCAAGCTCAGAGCATCTCGCTTTTAGTTTCTTTCCTTCCTCTCTTGCATCATTCAACTTTTCTTGTAAATCTCGAATAATATCATCTCCTCCAGTTCCATCCAATAGCTTCCTTTGCAGTTCATTCACTTCTTCCTGCTTTTCACGATTTTCAACCACAAACTCCATTTCTTTACATTTAATTTCTTTCTCCAACGCCTCCACTTTCTCTTTTAGTGCTTCGTTCTCTTGTGATACCTCTCTATCCCCTTCAATCCCATCACGTTCTGCTTTAATACCCAGACTTCTTCCTGCGGAGTCTCCAACGTCCATGTCGTTTTCGTCTTCTTGTTTTTGTCGCACACCAGTGAAAGCGGGATCTATTTCGCTCTCGTCTCTAGCCCCCGGAGCCATAGTTCTCTCACCTACGTTCCCAGAGCCTTGTCTCTCTGGTGACAGCTGGTCGGTGAGAGTAACATGCTCCACTTTCGTTGCTTCGCCGTTTTCTTCCCCTGGTAATTCTGTCCGACTGTTCGTATCCAAACCATGACTAGGATCCATCTTTTTTATTTTACTAAGCAGCGCTTTGCGTTCGTTTTCGAGTGCACTGTATTTCTCTTTTAACTCTTTCAAATCGTTCTCTTTTTCTTTCATATTCCTCTTCATTTGCACGATTTGGTTGTTTATTTCGTCCCCATCCATTTTTCTCGGTCTCTCTTTGAGCGCTCTATGTGCCCGATTAAGATTCTCTCTCGCTTTCTCCAGCAACTCTTTATATTTCCGGACAACGTCATCTTTATCCGTATCCAAGTCTCTCTCAATGCCACTGTCATGGCTTGGCGTTGCACTCAACTTCTGTCGTTTCCGTGAATGATCCTTCTCTTCTCTTTCTTCCCCAATTTCTCCAAAATCAATTCCCTCGAGCAACAACCCAACACGTTCTTGGAATTTCGCCAACAGCTCCGCGTTGTTCTCGGCCTGAATCCGACGGGTCTTTCCTCGTTCTCTTCGGATCGTGTCGATGTACTCGTCGCGCAGTAACCGACTCATGTTAAATGTCTCCATTCTCAAAACCTCCTCGATATTCGGAGGAAGTTCATAGATTATCGGAACTGCTGATTTCGATGTATTGTTTTCATCTTCGAAATAATTTTCAGCTTCGCCATCCATCTGTGTTTCTATTTCTTGAAGACTTCCCTGTCCATTTTCGTGGTCGCCCTCGTTCGCTCCTGTTTCATCATCGCTAGGGATTTCCTTCCCGGAAGAAGTCTCCAGCTCGCTTACGTCACTATCGCTAGAGCCAGACCCCAGGACGAGGTTCTTTCGTTCCGTTTGCTCGTTTAATAGTTTCTCAAGCATTTTTTCCAAAGCCCTTTGTAAGGCTTCCTTGTTATTAATACTATCACCGTACAGGTCTGCTTCATTAACATTCTGCCCTGTACCTCTCTCTTCCTCTAATGCTCCAGAAACTCGTGGCGACAGGGAACTTATCTCCGGTGTGGCACCATTATCCCCGCTCTCTTCGTTGCTTTCCCAGCTCGACTTTCGGTGGAGGAAATCGCCGCTGACCAGCAACGAATCGTGTCCTTGCACAGCGGTCTCCACGGCATTCACCGCCTGTTCCAGAATCAAGGTTACAGCTTTATGCTCGCGACATCGTTTCCTCTGAAGCTCCACAAGTTCAAGCATAATCGGAAGCTGAGTGTCTAATCTCAACATTTCCTCACTTAACGTGCCTTCACGAGGCGCTTCAGGCAAATCGGAGTTCTCAGGCTCTGGCAAGGAGTTTCCAGGTTCTGTTTCGTTTACGTGGCTTTGTTTCAGGTTTATCCTTTCAATAGCCTCAGTTTCTTTATCTAGTATCTTCTGATAAAGTTCCCCGACTTCGACATGATGTTTCCAGGCGTCCGTCAGTCTCTCCGTTTCCTGTTTTCCACTGTGTTGAGAGTGATACATCTTCAAAGATGCATCTAGTTCCTCCTTCATCTCTACGTAGTACAGCCGACTCAGGTAGAACCTCTCCGTGTTCAAAACCTCTTCCATAGCAGCTATCCGCGCGCGAAGGTTTTCGATAACCTTATCCTTGTGGTTATCTTCCTCGGCGTCTTCCTCTTGAGACTCACTTCCAAGCTTGTTCAACCATTCTTGTTGTTCTTTTTCGAAACGAGATTGTAATTCTCTCAGAGCTTGCTCGAGTCCTTCTTTCTCCTCCTTCAGAGCGTCGACATCCGCAGAATTCGTTAATTCCTCGTCGAGTTCTTCTGCATCTTCTGGTTGTACCTGGGAGTACCCTGCCAAAACTTTCTCCAGTTCTTTAGTGTCCCCAGCTGTTCCCGATATCCCCAAGTGCTCCCTCAAGATCTGTCTTGCCGCGTGGTAAACCGAGAAGTGATTTTCGCGTTCCTTTCGTAGCTCTTCCAAGGTGGATTCCGTTGCCACGCGATGCCGGATCTCCGTACGGAGATTCTCCACCGCATGGGCAACTATCAGTTCTTTCTCTTTGTCGCGCAAAACTTGTTTAACTTCGTCTTTCATCTCGTCGTCGAAGGAGCGTCCGTCAAATATCTCAATATCCAAAAGTTGCTCAAGGGTTTGTATTTCACGGCGTAAGTTGACGTCTGATGCATCGGGAGAGTTTGAGTCGGAGTTCCAACGAAGAATAATACCGACATAATCTTCCAAGAATTCAACGGAGGATTTCTCTAATTCGACATTTCTCAACTCGTTGATTATGTTTTTTAAGACATCTCCACTAATTCCATTGACCAGTTCAGAACTATGTTCCTGCTGATCTGATTGCTGAGCCTCAATTAGTCGTTCCAGGACTACGTTGATTTTGCCTTGGAAAACCGACCTCTGGGTTTCGTATTCCTCAACCGTTCTCCGAAATTTCCGTTCAATTTCGACAACGTTATTCCGCAGTTCTTCATTTTCAACATTCAACTCCTCGAGTTGGAAACTCATTTCAGAATTACTTCGCTGTGGGTGTGAAATTTGGCCACGATTCGGTGAACTTTCATCGAAGGAATCGTTCTTTGCAAATGCACTGCCGCTAGACTTTCTTGAACAGTCTTCGAGAATTTCATGAATTCTCTGATTTTTATCAGCGGCAAGGGCGTCTTCATCTTCAAAAACCTCTCGGATGTTATCAAGTTTCTGATTTAAGTGAGCTACCCGACTGCCAAGTTCGTTGACCTCTTTACGTTGACAATCCAGCTCTTCTTTCAAATCCAGGTTCTCCTTCTCCAGCTCAGTCAAAGATTTCAGAGAATTATTAGCCCGTTTTGGGATTTGGTTTTCTGTAAGCCATTCCTCCTTTTCCATGGCGGTGTGTGGAGTGACAGAGGCGTTCGCTTCACTTTCGTTGGGGCCTACCGCTTGAGACAAGTGAGCACCGGTTACGTTGGGGTCTTCAGATGTCGCTTCGCTCACAGCAAAATCAGGCGATACACTTTGATATTCTTCATCGCCTTCTTCATCTTCGACATGTCTTTTTGACAATGCTTCTTTCTCAAGTTCTTCTATTTTAGACATCAAATTTTCCTTCTCTTTCTCAAATTTATTTAGAAGTTCATCCCTTTCATCCTCCTGTTTTTCATTCACATCTGCACCATCATTTGAAACCCCATCCTGTTGATCTCCATGTTGGATCAGTTTCGCTTCACCGTCCTTCTGTTCTTGCGCTGCTAAAAATCTTGCTTCATTATCCTTCCTTTCAAACTCGAAACTCTTTAAAAGGTTCAACACTTCCATCCGATGTTTTTCTTCAATCAGTTCCCTCTCGACAGCGAAATCGTCGATTTTTGTCTCGTTAGATGAGACACTTCGACCCCTTTTCTTCTTGGATTCCATATCTTGCCTTTAATTCTTCTGGTTGATTGGATGGAATCTTTGCTCAAGACTTGGTATTATTAAACATGTGTTTGTCAATACTCCAACTATTCAATGAATGGGAAATACTTTCGTATAAAGACAACTAGACTATCGTATAGGATTTCCAAGCGGGAAAAAATAGAAAGATTATAAATGACGGCCCAAAAAGGTAACTTAATTGGTGTTATTATACTATACATATTCATGATTTTAAAAACGCTACATTTTAATGTAATTTTAATTTAAATGCCAACGTACAACTAGCTTCAGCCTTCAGTACAAGCGGACATGATGAACGAGCGATGTTATATGAAGAAAAAAATACATCTCCGTGTATGGATAAATAACCATTCTTTTTCCTTATATGATTACTGCAGGTGTATCCAATTATATTTCTATGCATGCAGTGCAACTTTTATTTAGTATTCGCTGGTAAATATCTCAAAACGCCTTTTATACTCTCGTATTGAGAAGGACCTCAATCACCACAGCTATCGTTGTTGTACTAAGAAAATAACTGAGTCTCTCAGACAGGAGTTGGATCAGCATATAGCATCCCACGATTAATATATATTTATAACAAGGAAGCAATTAGGCTTATTACATTAGTATGTATATAATATTACTATATAGAATGCTTGCGTATATGAATAGAAATAAATTCTCAAGGCACTCAAATTTATAAGTAATGTATTTACTAGTACAGCAATTAAGCTATTAGTGCAGAGATTTAACAATAACAACAGAGTTAATACACTATAGATATATAACAAAGTCAAAGACTCTTACCTTTGCATATGCGTCCGTCGTTCGACTACAACTTGTTGAAATGCATTCGATATAGAATATTCAAATTATGCATGCGCTTACTTCGCAAAGGTACCTGTCCGTGTGTTGCAGAGCACCTGATGAACGTGGAAGGACAAAGTACAGGCGAAGGATTGTTACACAACTGTTCGTTTATTTTAGTCGTTCAAATAATCCAAAGCAGAAACTAACCGCAGTTACTCAAAATACTGCTTAATCATAACAACATTAATTTAAGTTTTTCGGCAGGTTCAGTTGTTCAGTTTTGCGGTCTGGTACCTGCTGAAAACCAGAAATGCATAATACCTTGTCAAATACGTCGTTATAATATGAAGAGAGACACACGAGTAACCATTTGTGAAGCCAAGATATCACTGAATGCAGCAAATGTCATCTATAAATCTTTTATTCTTCCGATTTTCGACTGCTGTAACAAAGGCGATGCCGTTATGCTGGAACGTCTTCAAAGAGCGGCTAGAGTAGTTTTCAAAGTAAATGGTAGTGATACCGCCCTTAACTCCTTACGATGGAGCAATCTCGAACACAGGCGTGCTCGTCATGTTTATCTTCTTGTAAATAAATGTCTAAAGAGATGTGTACCACAATTTTTAATTGATTATTTTACATTTAATAGAGATAGGTGTTTAAGACGTACAAGTACAGCGGACGCAGAGTAATTTTTTGCATGTCCCGAAAGTTAAACTATAGAGACGGCTAAGACTAATCATTCTATTACAATTGGTTGCATTGTTTTTAAAAGTTTTACTAAAAACACTTATAGAGCTAGTTTTATTTTATTTCTCTTTTTTCTATTAATAATTTTATATATTATCTTGATCTTTTTAATGATGTAATGTTCAGTTTTTACTGTAGGGCTCCTATTGATAACAGTATTAATTTTATAGGTAATATTTGGCATTTCACTCGATCAAACTACATGTTGAAAGGATTTATGGTGAAGGAAAATTTCGAGTGTTGGAATACATACATTTTAAGTCCCGGTTTGGTCTTAAAATGTATGTATTCCAACACTCGAAATTTTCCTTCATCATAAATCCTTTCAACATGTATTTATTTTAATACTGATTGGACTACCCTACTAAAATAAAGTTTTTCCATTCCATTCCAACTTGCTAAAATGCACAGACCTCTTTCATAATGGCGGCCAGTCTAAATATTCTTTTATGTACATGCAAATTAACCTTTCTGACCTCGTTACAAAGTGAAGATTCTTTGGAATTACAGACACACGAATGAGGTCAGAAAGGCTAATTTAAAAGAATATTTAATTTGGTGGAGGTCTATGTTTTACCTTCTTCGAGCCAAAATCGATGAAGGTATTTAGAACTTTAGATGGGGATAGATGGTGCGGTTTATTTCCGAATTGGGGAGGTATGTTGATGAAGGCCGATTTTGCTTTGTTACCAAAGTGCCAATGAATCGAAAATTAAGTTTGTCTTATTAATTTGAAAGAACTCTTAAAATAACAGAGAACATCAATTTACAGCTCTTCCATATTTCACTTGGTTCTCGAGATATTTAGACTTATGGGAGATAACCTATGACGTTACACGGTTTGCACAACATTTTAGCATATTGATTATTGGTGTATATCTTTGTGATTATCGAAGGAAATCACTTGAAACTTTTCTTCAATGTTTAGTTTCATGGATTGTAGCACTATGCAAATTTTTTTTTAAGAATTCTTTCAAATAAAACAAACTTAATTTTCGATTCACTTCTAAAATGCATTGCAGACTACATATAAGTGGATTTATTTTTCAAAGAACCGTGCGAAAGTATTAACATAATAACATTAGGATTGTAGGAGTATTCAACGATTATACTTCGTCGAAATACGTTCTCTTACATAGTATGTCTGTTTTCATAGTCAACCAGCCATCAATGCTCACTTGATATTCATTAAAACTCCCATAATTATAATTATTAGGTTAAAATCATCTCGACCCCAAGGAGGTGGTTGTTTCGGAGACGTAAAAGAATGCGAAGCATGTTTGTCGTCAACTTTGATCAACCTTCCGCCATCTGTTAACAACCATGTGCTCCTACTGCGCGAAAACCATTCTCGCAAATGTTCAGACTCTAATCTCGTTCTGATAGACCAATGACGGTCGAGCGTTCATTCGGCGTTAAACTGTCTCCTAAAGGGTCATTTGGCCATTGCACTTTGTGCGCACCAATTTAGTTCACCGCCATGTATTAAACGATGAGCCACGCATGCAGTCTGCGATAGACTATAACCAAGCTATCTGTTTACTGGCAATTATAGACAAACTCCCCGCGCGCCTTCCCAGCCCGCGCTGGCCAAACTAATATCTGCACGAACTCCACAAAAAAGCGCAAAACACGCAGTTTACATTACATAGTAAGGGCCCAGGGTAAGGGCCAGACTCGTATCCAGGGCATTTTGTTGCTACGCAGGCATCGTCTAGATTGTGGAATTCTCCTTACTCTCTATACTAAAGGAATTGCGTATATGCTTGAGACAATATTAATACTTTTAAGTACCATCTTAAGACACACCTTTTTAGATATAACTTATTAGTATTTTATCCATTTTCATTGTATTTGTTTCTAGATTCAGTGTTTTTCGATTTTATATTGATTTCACTATAATTAATTACTTATTCTGTAATATATATTACCTTTCTATTCAAAGTATGTGTTATGCGCGTGTTATGCAAACATCAGAGAGAGAAGATTTACACCGCGTCGCTAGCTCTGCATTCTTAACAACGACGAGTTTATTAAAGTAAACTTTCACCCCTGTGGGATCAAGCGTAAGCTCAATGTACCCACAGTAGGTTATACATATAGAATAACAGGGGGCTATGTTTATTTTCCCTGTTGGTCTTTCAGAATAAACTTCATGATACGCATGATGATAAGCTTTGACTGCCGCCTAGACAGCCGCATAAAATATTAACATATTTTAAGTGAAGAAGAACGAATGTTCGAAATATATTAAAATTATCTGGACTGGTTAGAAGCTTTCTTGCTCTTTGTCTCTCTTTCAATTCAAATGTATTAACACGTGTCTGTAGATATTGTACTATATATATATATATATATATATATATATAACATTTAATATAACACAGATTAATATAACGCATGATTATCCCACAATGTTAGTAAACTAAGTTGACCCGTGGATCCGCTCAAATCCCTTCTGGTATAACCACGCGCTGTTCAAAACCAAGCCCACAAGGTTTGTAAATAATATTTTTGCAATAACATGACTTACAGTTACATCATTGTTCTTTCCACCATTTTAGGTTCATCGCTTCGGTATTGGTTTTGATTACTCAAAATATTTACGCTCTCAACATTATTTCTTCCGCATGAGTAATGTGTTTTCAGTTGCATTTGTATAAAATGGAATTATGGAAGGGAAATGGTGAGGGCGTAAAACCTTGGAGTGATGAAAACCAGTACTGCAGCTATGCAATGAACATAAAATAAGCCGAATTAAGATCAACAATATTGATCTTTTTATCGCAATAATATTATTTTTACAGACAATCAAGACTACCGAGCAACATGTCGGCCAACCTCGTTCCCAGGGCCTTATCTCCGCCCACCCGCCCCCCCCCCGTCGGGGGCATGTCGTCGGGGGCATGTCGGCATGGATGTTTCAACTCACTCACGGCTAACAAACTCGTAAACATTCATTTTAATAATCTCTTTAATATTCATCATCATAGATTCGACGGATTCGTTGTGCGATAATCTGGCTCTGGAAGCTTCTTGCTATTTATCGGAAATTGCCGCGACTTATATATGATTTAATATCTAGTGAGAATTCCCTTCTCGAATTAAACGCCTCGAATGAATCAATTGAGTTGCGTAAAGCCAATGGGGCCCCGCGGCTCGCATGAAAACATTACCTCCAGACGGGTCATTGTATTCATATTCAGAAATTATTTGTCAAATTAAGCAAGACATTAAAAATTAACCGACGTCTGGCTCTTTCATCTTCAGCCATTATCTACATAAATATATAGGCATATAGCGATATAGTATATATAGTATATATATATATATATATATATATATATGTATATAGTATATATATATATATATAGTATATATATATATATATATATATATATATATATATATATATATATATATAGTATACAAAGTGAAAAGGTGATAAACTGCCAAGAATTTAGTGACGTGATACTGACGTTTCGAGCGGAGCCCTTCAGGTCTTACTCTGATGAAGGGCACCGCTCGAAACGTCAGTATCTCGTCACTAAAATCTTGGCAGTTTATCACCTTTTCACTTTGCTATATATTCAAAACACTGTTTACGCAGCACTCTACTTTTTTATATAGTATATATATATATATAGTATATATATATATATATATATATATATATATATATATATATATATATATATATATATATATATATATATATATATATATATATATATATATATATATATATATATATATATATATATATATATATAGCATATATAGTATATATATAGTATCACGTTTCTCGCAGAATAACCTTTGTCTGGCTAAACTCTTCCTTCCCTTGTAGTTTCCGAACAAACCATTCCAATCTGTCTTTCTCATGAGCTAAACTAAGTTTATATTCAGTTTCTAACAGCTGTTTCAATTCTCGTTTCTCCCGAAGCACCTTCTTCTCCGTCTCGACTCTTTGCCGCTCGTATCTTAACTTAAGTTTCTCCAACTCCATTGCATGCTCGTTCTCAAGCCGTTCTTTCTGGTACTTCAGCAACGCAATATCATTCTCGTAGCCCTGAATCGCCGAGTCAAATTTCAGTATCTCCTGCTGCATCCGTTTCGCATACCTCGCCTCGTACTCACGTTCCAGTTCTCGCTTATCGCGTTTCATTCGCCGCTCTATGTCCCGTTTCTCCAGCTTGAAGATCTCCATAAGGTCGTTCTTTTGCTGGCGAAACTTCTGCTCCAGCTCGTAAATCTCCAAGCTGAACTCTCGCTCGATAGCTGCGCGGCATTTCGTTAGGATGTTGCCCATCTGGGACTCCTCGTGATGACGGCGGTCGGAAGACGAAGACTGTTTTCGAGTCTTGGTTTGCGGATCGCTCGGCTTCTGCCTAGTGTTCTGTTCTTTCAAACCCTGGTCTGCTTCCGTCTGCTCACTGGCAACCTCCGACGCTATCCGCGCACCCTCGTCTTCGTATAATTGTCCCAGTTGGCTAAACGCCGTTAGCAAAATCTGCTTAAGTTCCCCCTCGATCTCGGCAACGCGCTCGATCTCAACGTGTAATTTATCCTCTAAATTCCTCTTCTCCAACAAAAATAGTTCCTCGCGTCCCTTCATTTGCTGCTCGAATCCTTCCCGTATCTCGTCTTTCTCTTGCTCGAAGCATTCCCGCAGATTAGCCACCACGTCCTCATGCTGATGAGCTAAGTTGATCCTCTCGTCTTCGAAAGCCTGCTTCAACACATGCTTCTCACCTTGGAACTCTCGGCGAATCTTATCCTTTTCATTGTCGAAGTTCTTCCGCAGTTCCTGTTTCTCGTAGTCGAACACTTGCTTCATTTTCTCTTTCTCGCGTTCTAAGTTCCGTTTCAATTCGTTCGTCTCTTCCCGATGTACGTGCTCCAGTCGCTTCTCCTCCTCCATAAACCCCTGCATGAGTTCTGCTTTCTCGCGCACAAACATAGCCTCGATGATAGCCCGTTCTTCTCCAACCTCTCTCGTGATTTCCTCCTCCATGTTACGCCGCAATCAACGCGCGATTCAAACGCGCTCTGTAGTACACTCTGCAGAGAAACAAAAACAGGTTTACGCAGACCTTAACAGACAAGAAGCGAGTCGGACAAACCGATACGACCACAGTCATGTATATTTGATTATCTTCCCATCTTGACCTCGTGCTTGACCTCGTACGGCTAATATAATTAAACGTGTCACTTGTAATGTCCAGTGACCGATACAGCAGCGGCTGTTAAACACGAATCTCGCTTAGGATTGAAAACGCGGATGGAAAACGCGGATGGAAAACCTGAAAAATAGCGGAAAATTTTCGGTTTGGGTAACCTGGCGAGGAAATTTACCGAAAGTTGACAAGCAGATAAGAATGTCATCTGTCATCGGTAAAATATCCCGCAGATGCTGAGGTGTTAGTCTTTGTTAGCATTCCGTGTTTTCCAGCATCTCTCTTCTGAGGTTTTGTTTGAGTTCACCTCAGGGGAGATCCGGATAAGCATTACAAAAATAACACAAATAATTACTCTCATGGAATGAATGGTAACAGAAGAGTACGAAAAGAGAACGATTATTTCAAAAACTAGAAACAATAACAGACGATATTGTGATTATAGGCTAGCTAATGTCATATTGGTGAGAACAAATGTTTTTTCATAAACCCATTTTAATTAATTACTCTACAGGCACAGCTCTTAAAAATGCGTTTTCGCTAAAATTTCCGGAATTCTTTAGTAATGTCAAAACACGATTCTTTCCTGAATGCATTTGATATAAAAAACTGGTTGAACAAATTAGGCGAATTGTTGTGTCGGAGGTATAACGTTTCCAAGCACTTCGTCTCGATCTTTCTTGTCGGTATAAATACATAAATTCAATTACTCTGACAATACACACAATATCAAACCCAACAAAATCAATTTTTGGTAAAATCGCGGATTGACAAATTAATAGATTGTTTCCTAGATTAAATTTAATGAGTCAAATATTGGTGATAAATATCGAAACTTATTAGAATTAAAACATATTGGCGCCGTATGTAATGTATAAGCCAGCTATATTTACCGACTATATTATATTTACCACAGCACCCGGCTGACCTATGTTTGTATAAACAATATTAAACTATTAAAACACTCTCAACTCCACGGCGTGTGGCAGTGAAATAGCAAAGCACATGATTATTTTACGTACTTATAAAAGTTTCACTCAGTTTTCATTTCCGACATTTCATTCTCTGACGAAGGGCCTTCGCTTGAAAGGCGTTAGTCGTTAGACCGCCTATACACTATTTCAGCAGCACACCAAACTTTTTAGAGTATTTGATTTGTATTCCTACACCGCCTACGCAGCACAACACTTTGACCTCCTCCACATTATTTTGGCAGTACACCAACCTTTCTAGAGTATTTGATTTGTATTTCTACACTATATACTTGTATATAAAGCACACACGTGTCTATAAATGGCCACTGAAAATATTGTCATTTCCATAATTTACCTCGTCTTGCATGTAATTCACATTTGATCACGAATTTTCAAAATGACGTTATTTTTCGTATTATGATATATTTATGAAATAAAATATATCAATGTCGAATTAACTCTCAACTCAACTGAAACCAGTGGCGAAATTTAAATATGATTAAGGAAAACAATCTATTGATATCATTTCAGATACATGGACGATCCTGACTCCTGAGACGCGGACAGGGATCAAACCTTAACTGACCTTCTGATTGCCAGTGAGACGTTCACGTTCCAACCATTGAGCTACCAAGAGCGAAGATTATGATGTACTGGTTCAATTGATATATATGTACTGCTTATGTGGCAGTCACTAGTCTCTCTCTCTCTCTCTCTATATATATATATATCTACTCCAAGCTCCAGCCCTGCCGAGAGCGGGGGGGGGGGGGGGGGCAAACGATAACCATCATGCAAATCTTACACATAGAATGAAGCTTCTAGGGTATTTAGGGGCCTGTGAAAGACCATAACTCCACCATCCCCTGGGCCTATCTTGGCTCTCGGCGGCCCTGCCAAGCTCCCACATTCACTGCGCCAGTGTACTGTATATATAAAGGCGTAAAAAACACTGAAAGTCGGCATACAGCCGGGCGAACAAAGTGAAGAGCCGTCAGAGAGTGACGTTAGACTTGCGATTTCGGCAGTAACCAACCTTTTCAGTATTTTTTATTCACACTTCTACTAGCAATGATAGCTCAATGATCTCTCTCATCTATAACGTTGAAGTTCAGTTATATGCTAGCATATTATGCGTTAAAGGCGCAGTGTGGGTTTTTTGGTTGCCCGATCTATCTAAAAATCTTCATGTTATCATGTTGTTATGTAGAAGACAATAGCCTACAGGCTAGAAGATAATTATGACGTGTGGAAAAACAATCAATATACAGGTGAGGGTATTACGAAAGAGACACGCAGACACAAAGTCGATATAACGCGAGCGATTTAAAAGTTGATCTAACATATAAGTGGTACTCATGCCGTTGACAATATAATCCCTCAAACAACACACAGAATAAACACAAATGTGTTACTAAGGCTCATTTCTGGCTAAATTCGGCTGGGGAAACGTTTTCAGCAATTGTATACATTCATATAAGTGTTGTGTTACGTAAACAGTGTAGAAGTACAAATCGACAACAATGGTTGGTGTGCTGCCGAAATCTCGGCTGTATAACGTTTCGAGCGAAGGCCCTTCGTCAGAGTGAAACGTTACGTACATTCTATACACTTATATAGCTCTTCCTTGTGATATTGTAGGGGTGGCATACAAAAATTAGCCATGGCCATGGGGGATCGATTGTGGCCGATCGACGTACCTTCTCCGTGATTTCTATACGCGCTGTGAGTTAAGCCCAAGCTAAGTCAGAGTGAAACATTACATTCATTCAAAATACACTTATATAGCTCTTCCTCGTGATATAGGGGTGGCATTCAAAAGTTAGCCATGGGTGATGGAATTGTGGCCGACCGACGTACCTTCTCCGCGATTACTACACGCCGTACACGGTGTGAGTTAAGCCCAAGCTATGTTTTCTCGACGGCCCAGCAAGAGGAGAAACCAAGGATAAAATGGGGGCCAGACAGGTTTGTTTGTTTGGTCGTATTTCAGCAGTAAATATAGACAAAGAAATCAATTCACCTGGTTGATGCGTGGGTTTGTCAAAGTGCTTAGTTTTCCCAGCAAGGATTATCAGCGAGACGATGTTCAGCAACTTGACGCATTAGGTCTTTCGATAAAAATGGATTCAGGACGTCAAACTAAGTTTCATTCATAAGACTTTATGTTTTCAGTTACTCTGTGCGACAGGAGAAACGAACATTATGATAATCATCCAAAGATATATGTCAAATAAAGAGATAACATCTTGACAGGATATTGAACAAGAAGTGACACTGCCTATATATACACAATAACGCTATAGAAACCGGTGCTTTGTTGGTCTCATGACAGGCTAATGGGCTAAAGGCCGCTAAATAAGGCACAAGACATGTAATGGTTGAATGGATACTGTGTGAAAACTATACAGATTATATGGATTTGTAACACTGGTGGGTTTGTAACAACTATAGATTACTGGTGGGTTGTAACATTGAATTCATGAATGCCAGTTAATTCATAAATTCCGTGAAACCTAGGAAGGGATTTCTCAAGGGAGGGGTTTCGACAAAAGGGAACACGTCTTCAGTAAGACGATGACAGCGGAGTTATAAGCCCATGGGTCATAGCCCACCGGACAGAAGTACACTGCAGGACATAAACCCACCGGACAAAAGCCCACTACCAAACCACCATATCAAGGTAGATAATAACAAGGACAATTATATTATATTATTAGCATTATATTATGTTATGTTACGTTACGTTATGTTATGTTACGTTACGTTACGTTACGTTACGTTACGTTACGTTACGTTATGTTAATTATGTTACGTTATGTTAATTATGTTACGTTACGTTACGTTATGTTAATTATGTTATGTTACGTTACGTTACATTATATTATATTGATTATATTGTTTTGAAATGCGTGTCTTTTGATAGCCCAAAACGTTTCAAAATAGAATTGCAAGGTTCGGACAGTGCTTTTAATCGCACGTCTATTTTATATCTACATCTTTACAAAGGTCGGTAACGTCATTGATATCACACCAACTTTATGAAAATCAAACTAAAATAATTAAATAATAAATATATAAGAATATAAACTCCTAAGAGTATTTTAAATTCTATTATAAATAACTTTGTATAATACGTCTTTATTATTATTATTATATACAGGTTCGACTGAACTACCAAAACGGTATGAAAAGTTATTTCTTTAATTTTAATTATTTATCAACAGCGAAAATTACTTTTAACAGTTTATAACCAAATTTGAAATTTATATACGTTTAGTTAAATATGTATTTATATAAATATATATTACACATGAATTACCGTTTACATATTATATATATATATATATATATATATATATATATACGTGTAGGTTTTGGTCTACGAAATGCAAAGAGTGCTCAACAACGTATAGTTAGAGCAAATAATAGATTTTCGCTTACCTCAAAACTGGTCTGCTACAACTTGTTTCATCTGTAAAAGAATCTTCAGGCAGTGACAATATCGAAAGGGATGACCGCTTATTTATAGGCTTTCTGCCGGAAAGTGGGGGCGTATGTGGGGGACAAAGCATGAGGTCATGGCTTTGTTTGCGTTGATTACGCGAAATTTATTACGATGACGACACTGTGAAATTATTTCCGCTCTTTTGTTGAGTAAACTATTCTTATTTTTTTCTTTTAAAATACAAAATTTTTCTTCTAAACATAAATTGCATCGTTTTGATCCTCCTGTGTACGAAATAGAATGTTTTAGAATTTGCCAATTAATACTGAAATCTTTATTGTTTTCTTTCAATGTCCAAATATATTTCGAAAGTTCGGTGTCATTTTCATGCTTTTTATGTTGAAAAGATTTAGTGTGGTTGGCCAATCGCTCTTTGAATGTGGTTGCAGTCATACCAATGTAGTGTTTTATTTCGTTTGTGATGTTTACTGTCACTGTTGCTTTGTATACTATGTCTCTAGTCATGCATTGTTCTTGAAGCGGGCAAATGGTGTTCTCTCTACAACTGCAATTAGTAGCGTCCCTATCCTGCGGTTTGATGTTCCTAGCTATGCGTGCATTGTGCTTAGTGATTATTGACTTAACATTGTTCATGCAGCTGTAACTTACTTTAACTGTATTCCTGTTAAAAATCTTATGGAGCTTGTGGTGCGGAGGGAAATGTTTGTCAATTAGGCTAAGGAAATTACGTCCTATGTTAGTGCTGACACTCTTGCTAAATGGTGGGTTGAACCAAATGATATTGCGTTGCCTATTCCTACGTGGTCGTTGCGGTGTATCATGAGTGTAGCTAAGTTCATGATTAAAGTTGCTGTGCCTAAGCGCGTTCTGATATAAGAGTGCAGATTCCTGAAAAGTTTGCTCATCTGACGAAAGGAGTTTAATGCGTTTGTTAATTGATGCAGGTAGTTGCCTTGTTATGCTTGGTGGATGGTTAGAGTGCATATTTATGTATAGCGGATCGTCATTGGGCTTCCTATAGGGCCTATAGTTTCCATTGTTAAGGTCGAAAGTTACATCTAAAAAGTTTACTATACGTAAATTTGATTCGGCGGTGATTTTTAGGTCAAATTGCTCGAAAATTTTGTGGAGATCTTTTCTTGTTTTGTCTGCTAAACGTGCTGATTTACTTTTTATGATAGCCAAACCGTCATCTCTATATAGGCCGATGCTTTCTTTGCCAAATTTCTTACTTAGGTGGTTTAAGATGAAAAGGCCTACGAGCTCACAAATTTCCGCGCCGTCGAAACTGCCCATGGTAACGTCGAACAAATTCTTGCTATCTTTTTTTATCCATGAAATTCCGCTATTGAAAAGGAGCGATTTTCTAGCGTGTTTTATTATTGAAATGTTGTTTTGAGGTATAGTAGCCAAATTTGAAGCCCAGGACAGAGCTTGGTCCAATAGTTTTTCAGAAATAGATGGATAGAAATCGACAATGTCAAACGAAATGAAACTGTGTCTGTCCTTATCTTTTATATTGCCAAACCACTCAATAACTTGTTTTGTATTTCTCCATTTTGATTTTTGCAGTTGTAGAGAGAACACCATTTGCCCGCTTCAAGAACAATGCATGACTAGAGACATAGTATACAAAGCAACAGTGACAGTAAACATCACAAACGAAATAAAACACTACATTGGTATGACTGCAACCACATTCAAAGAGCGATTGGCCAACCACACTAAATCTTTTCAACATAAAAAGCATGAAAATGACACCGAACTTTCGAAATATATTTGGACATTGAAAGAAAACAATAAAGATTTCAGTATTAATTGGCAAATTCTAAAACATTCTATTTCGTACACAGGAGGATCAAAACGATGCAATTTATGTTTAGAAGAAAAATTTTGTATTTTAAAAGAAAAAAATAAGAATAGTTTACTCAACAAAAGAGCGGAAATAATTTCACAGTGTCGTCATCGTAATAAATTTCGCGTAATCAACGCAAACAAAGCCATGACCTCATGCTTTGTCCCCCACATACGCCCCCACTTTCCGGCAGAAAGCCTATAAATAAGCGGTCATCCCTTTCGATATTGTCACTGCCTGAAGATTCTTTTACAGATGAAACAAGTTGTAGCAGACCAGTTTTGAGGTAAGCGAAAATCTATATATATATATATATATATATATAATATATATATATATATATATATATATATATATATATATATATATATATATATATATATATATATATATATATATATATATATATGCAATCCAACAATGTGTAGCCGTACATAGTGGGTCCCAAGTCCACAGTTACCATAAAGCCATTATGGTGATAGCCGGTAGGGCACATTGTATACTTTCATGTATATATATATATATATATATATATATATATATATATATATATATATATATATATATATATATATATATATATAGATTTTCGCTTACCTCAAAACTGGTCTGCTACAACTAAAATCTTTGCTACAACGAAAATCTATTATTTGCTCTAACTATATGTTGTTGAGCACTCTTTGCATTTCGTAGACCAAAACCTACACGTATATATATATATATATATATATATATATATATATATATATATATATATATATATATATATATATCACATATATATCACATATATATATCACACATATAAATATATATTACACATGAATTCCCGTTTACATATTATATATACATATTATATATATATATATATATATATATACCGTTAACAAGTTTAGTACTTCAATGTCCCTCCTCTCTTAATACAAACCTTTATAAATTAAAATCCGCGGTAGATTTTCTTAAAACCATTCCAATTTTATGCAAGCTGGGCTTGACGTACTTGGCGTTCATTCAAAGCATCAACAACTTAACCAACAAACAAACAGAATATCTAAAGTTTGACAGACAAATACTTTCATATTTTACCCTTAATTATAGGCGACGTTTTATATGATGTTATGCATCATCAACATCTTAATTTATTTTCATCGATCAATAATTCTCGCGACTTTCCCGCCCCCTTGTCTTCCCGATACTTCTTTAATTTAAAACTTGTCCCTCGTTTTTTGCAGCCTCTTTTCCTTCGCACTCGAATATCGTGACGATATCTTCCTTCTGTTTCCGAAGTAACAATACATTCTCCTCCAGTTCGTCTATTATGGAGCAGAGAAAGTTCCGTTCTTGGCGAAATTTTTCTTCACACTCTTGGATAACCTCCCGCCGCATGGTTAACCGCAGTTGCTCTACCCGTTGCTCGACGTCATCGTCCTTGTAGCCAGGCATGGGACTTCTATCTTCGTCGAGTAAAAACTTCCATTGAAATTCCATCGAAAGAGAACTGTAAGCACTGTCACACGACTCCACATCTTCGGATTCGTGTCGTGGGTTTAAGATAACGGAACCTCTTCGTGAAGTATCGCTGGGTATGCCGTGATCCCAGCTGTCGTTAATCTCATCTGCTTCGTTATAACTTCTGATATCATGATCTAAAGGATCCCACTCTAAACCATCGCTTTCAAACACCAAACCCTTCTCTTTGTCGCGGCATCCTCCTCCAAGTGCATCCTTCTCGATTTCAGCTGCAACATCCTTTCCTTTTCTACCCAAACGCGGCGCCTCGTGGTTCCTTTCCTCCAGTCGTCGCATCTCCAAGTCAAATCTCGACTTCACTTCGAGCAGCTGTTTGTGATAACGTTTCTCCAACATTTTCTTCTCTGTCGCGTATCCCTCATTCAGCGTTGCTTTCTTTCGTTGCAGCACTAAATAACGACCGTGCTCAGCCGGTAATTCATCGTTTGCCTCCGAACCCTGACTTTGATCCTGAAACCACGATTTCGAACGGCGCCACAAATTCATCTCGACTGCGCCGGTGAGGTCTAAGATATCTCCCGCATTTATTTGGACTTAAGCTTCCACGGGAGACTTATTAAACAACGCCCTCTCTGGCGGACAAATAATTAAATTACTTCACTAGTAGTTTTCTCGAGAGTGTTTTCGGGAACTCACGATCATCAATGACCAGGTGAAAAGGGTGCGTGTGACCTTGCAACATCTGGCGTGCATGAAGGTTCGCACGAACGCGATGTGGCGATAAATTCGAGTTTTTTAATGCCTTCTTTGGTAGACTGATCATGCATCATTTAGCGAGCCATGAAATTTTAAAGCAAATATACACGGCTGTGTTGGTCGAGTTGCGTGATAATAACAGAGGGTTTTTTTAATATTTAAAATAGCGGGAAGCTTATCAGATTAATGGCTTCGCTTGAAGGTCACACTCAAACGTACAAGACGAGGGCCATTGAATGAAGTTCATGACATATGTTGCATAAAAAATTATCTTGATGATTTTATATATATATATTTATAAAATAACAAATTAAAAACGCACGCGCTGAAATGGATTTTTCCCGCCATTTTTATAAAATGGACTGTAAGACGAACCTTTGCTCACAAACAGCTAAAATGTCGATAAGTTCTGTGACAGCCAACAAGAAGAAAAACGAGAAGATTGGATGCTTTTCTTCACAGTTAAGAGCGTTCTTATATATATATATACTGTATATATATATATATATGGTTGTTAGTCATGATCTATTAGAGGAGACTAGATGCATGGCTCACGTTCAGGCCTGCGTTAGCAGACGGTTGTTTGGGGGAGGGGGTTATATTCGGGACGCGGAATACAGCGAGGCGGAAAACCCAGCGAGGCGGAAAACCCGCCTCCCCCGGAAAACCCGCCTCCCCCTAAACAACCGTCTGCTACGCAGGCTAGGCTCACGCGCCTGAAATCCCCAACAACTGAACAGTTTGTCATCAATTTTTATTGTATAAAACAAATAGATTCCATTTTGTCTGTTCAGTTTACAGTTATAGATGCACATGAGAAGATGCCAGAATGTGGTAAGAACATCAGTGACCCACACAACCATCGTCTTATGGGTCACTTTGAACAGACAATTAATAGCAAAAATATATATATATATATATATTCAGTATTTCCAATAGAAGCTGGCAGCCAGTGGAAAAGCGCCGCTGTATGCCAATTCGCTGCCATCTACTTTGGGTAATTTTTCAAAGAATACCAGTTTTATATATTGACTCCTCCTCAGTTATTGTGGCCCTATGGACCTCATTGTTCTGCCTATAATAATGTCAAACACCTCCTGATGGAAATTCTATTGGAAACCTGTATATTGATGGCATACTGGTACATTATTTATCATTGTAAAGTGCCTTGAACAGCCATTGGATATTTGTGCTATATTAAATAAGTATTTATTATTATTATCATTATTATGGAAACTGCCATTTCTTGTTCTGGCATCTCCTTCGTGTACCGGACACACAATAGACAGAGACTACGTCATAGACACATCAAGGTTATTTTCTCGGAATTCAGAAGCTTTACAAGAACAAAAACCTTAACCCTACCCATAACCCAAATAAAAACTGTAGTCCTAACCCTGAAATAAAGGAATACTAACCCTACTATTAAACTAAATATTTCAATGATGTAATATTCTGTGTGTGGTACACAAAGTAAGAGCCCTTGTTCTTCTAAACAAGCACTGGCATTTTTTCGTGACATGGGATCTAAGCTTCCCCAGGATAAAGCCCCAAGCTACGCTGCCCTGTTGGCTGGCACCATCCGTGGTAATACACTGTATATACATGAACATTTTGATATCACCAGCATAGGAAACAGGGTGCTGCAGCCCCCTGAAATTCTGAAGTGGGGTGCTGAGCCCCCTTATATACCATATTTTGGTTTAACATTTATGAGATTTGTGGCTTTCAGATTACCTTAAAACTTGCCTCAAAATGCAGGAAATTGTGTTTCCAGAGACACCAGAAATACAAAATCTTCAGCATTTGGCCTTCAGCCCCCGTAACTCCAAACATCTTCCCACACCTCTGGATCTCATAAAATTAATATGGTTTTAATGTTTACTCTCCTAACATTTGGTTCTGTTTAGTCAAACTTACCATACAAAAAAATTTAATTACCATACAATCACTCACTGACAGAGAGAGAGCCTTAGAACTTTTCAAGGTTTCCTAAAATTTAGATAAAATGGAAGAAAAGAAGTTCACTAACTTAAAGGGGCTTTAAAGTGCCCATAACCTCAAAATGTTTTATTGTCTTATTTGGAAGAACTTTTAAAATGATAAAGTAACTTCTTTTGAAGATTCTCGTTTCTTTGCTTTCTTTTTGAGATATATCAGTTTGTTTGATATGCAAATGTCTGGAATTTCGTCACACATGCATAATGACTTATTGGAGAAATGTGTGTATCTCTTTCATTCTCGAACGAAATCCTTTAAAATCAAGAAGTTTGGTGTTGTGGGAGAAACGCACACACGTGTTATTCACACTTTAGTGTTTTCATTTCATGAACAAAGATATATAACATTCTTTGATAACTCATGCATGTGTGACAAAATTCCAGATATTTGCATATCAAACAAACTGATATATCTCAAAAAGAAAGCGAAGAAGTGAAAATCTTCAAAAGAAGTTACTTTATCATTTTAAAAGTTCTTCCAAATAAGACAATAAAACATTTTGAGGTTAGGGGCACTTTAATATTTCAAGATACAAGCTTGGTAAGCTTTTAATAAATTTAAAAAATTCTTCTAACTAGAGCAATCCCCCCAAAAACGTTCAATCGGTTGAGGGTTATAATTTCATGGGTTATAATTTCATGTTACGAGATTCCAAATATATTAGCATATATTAGCAACAGAACGTCAGATATGCATGTTATGTACTACCTACTACAAGTGTTTTTTTAAAGAACAAGGTATATTTATTGTTATATCTATTGTTCTGTTGCTAATATATCTATCGTTCTGTTGTTAATATATGCTAATATATTTGGGCAATGGAAATTTATATACTGCCATATTATAGTATATAATTTCCATTGTCCAACTCTGCAGTCTGGACTACTCACTAGTCTATAAAAAACTTACTACATAGACAAACGGTTTTCTTATTTGGAATTAACTGTTCTACCGGATTATCGTGGCTTCATTTCACCAAAATCATGCATTCTTTATCTTTGAATGTATTCTTTTATTCTTGCATTCAAATTCACTCCCCACACTTTCCAAGTTGTAAAGAGACTTACTTCCAAGCAAGAAGTCCATTTATTCCAACCGAACTGGTTAATACCTTCACTTAAATATACAATTCGATAAAGATTTGATACGGTATTGTTAGACAAACTTGTTTGACTTGCTTTGCATATGGCGGAATTTCCCGCCATTTCAAATTTCACTGTTGCTAAGGAAACGGCTGCTCTTCGAGGGGCACACGCGCGGACACAACAGACGATAACCACGCACTTTAGTTTATTCAAAAAACAGAGTCCTTTCAGCAATGTACCATAGTGTACTGTGGATTATAGTATTGTATATATTTTATAGTATTGTAGTACCCCACTGAAAAGGAAATTGAACAGGTATAAGTAAGTTAAGTAAGTTGGCCAGCCGTAGCCGGAGGCTCCTCTTTCATTAGCTGCTACCCGAAGGTAGGGGTGGGCGCCGCCACTCCTATCCCTGGAATTAACCACTTACCCCAGCCAGAGCTAGTCCCAATTTTATTTAAGGCTCTTGGTGAAAGCCCGACCTCCAATTAGCACTGCTCATTGGATTATGGCAACACGAATTTTCAGTTTCCCAGGACCGATATATGAAGAAGGTGGCTTGACTTTGGAAAGTCAAGCAGCAATCACTGACCACTATATTATACTGGTCCGGTATAAGTATCCTCCTAAATAAATATTATTACAATAACGCACGTACTCCCGCAAGATATCATGACGTCATTCGAGCAAGCCTCAGCTTATGGCCAATTAATGGTTCCCATAGCTTCAATTAATGACGGACCAGTTGCATGTCTCACAGCACACCTTGCAACCTAAATCAAATCTAATTATAAAACAACGTTTGACATTTTAACGAGAAGCTTCCTTCTTACTAAAATTAGTTGTTGAAAAACCCCATACTCAAGACAAATAATTGTGGCTAAATTTACCATCAAGTCACTATTGTTTTTGGAATGGTTAATTGATAGATGTAATTTTATAATTGTTATCCAATAATAATAATACAATTAAAACAGTTGTAAAAACAAACTAAAATCTACATATCTATACAATAAAATACATCAAAAAGCAATTAGTCTATGAGGCTACTATACTGCACAGTAACAAGTTGAGAATGTTTAAGAGACAAGTACATCTTGATCATGATAATCACTTTATACAGTGGAGCAATATCTTTCAATCAGCCACAATTTCATGGGAACCCGCTTTCTCTCCACAACACAGTGAAGAACAGGATCTATATTACAACTGCAACTATACGTCCTATACCAATTGTTGCACTGTCATTTTGCTACCAATAAGAGTGAAATTCGCCAGCCACGTGCAAACCGAGAAGAATGGAAATTGTTTATGCTTCGTGACTTGTAACTGAAACATGATTTAAGTCCGTTATGGACCAAGTGTATTTCCATCTTATTTTCCAACATAGGAATAAGGCAGGAGTATGTTCAGAATTTCACGGTCAACTCCTTCACTGAGTAGATAATCAACAACATCCACCACAGTTAAGTTGGGCCGCTTCAACTCAAGCTTGTGAAACAATGCTTTCGTCTCACTTCCGGATATGTGTCGAGAAGCCCCAAATGCTAGGTCGTTCACCTCGGCTTCACGGATACGATAATGAATGGCCACCTTTCGCCAGCACTGACCCTTAGCAGGATCATCGAGTATAACAGCAAGTTTGTTCTTGACAGAATGAGGCAACTCCTTCAAAAGGTACATACCTACAGAAAAACAATTAAACAGTCAATGTCATAAAGTTATAAATTTTAATACTACCGTACTTATTGCTTAGTGATATCAATCATAGATGGTTCATCAACAGTGTAGTGTTTATTGTTTTGGTAGAAAGACTTTTACTACGGAACATGCTGAATGCAAGAATTCTGTCAGAAAACTACCAAGGCCTACTCTACTGGCAGAGAACTATCAAGGCCTTATTTTTTGGTTGTTTTTTTAATCAAGCTACGACTTACCACCTGGTATGTTAGAAGTGCTTGCAGCCCTTCGATCCACAATTCCCTTAAACTGCCTTGATGGTATTCCAGTTTCATTCAGTTTGCAAGGTAGGCTCACACTCGATGTCAACTTGGGTCTGGGCTTGTTAAACAGTATCCCAACTTGACGCTCCCTGGCCACAGGGCTTGTAATGTGGCGAGCACCTAGGAACTTCACTGGCTCCTTTCCTTCAAAAAGGTTTTTCTTGGCACCGAACCCTTTTGGTCGCCATCTTCTCACTCCCTGCTCTTCTTTGCCCTGTTCCACATAGACTTTGTAGCCATTGCGGTTAGAGTATCGGAACGAGTGTCTCAAATCTCGATCCTTTCCTGTGCCCTTGTGGCCAAGGGGAGATTTCTCACTTTCACTTCTGGTGATCTTGGATGCCCTTTGTGGTTTCGCAGGGATTTCTCCATTCCTCTTTGGGGATTCTGGTGGATAGTCAGGTTGGCTTTCTAGTTCCTTGTTTTCAACTGCAATTATAGGTATGGCTTCCTCAACTTGCGGTTGCTCAGATACTACTAGTGAAAAATAGAAAAATAAAAACTCAAGCAAATCATCAAAGATTTAAAAAAAATTTTAAAATTATTCTGTATGCAAGCCTGGAAATAATAATTTTCGCTGTAACTGACAGAATGACCAGCACAAATGAATTTGTAACGGCATACAAAAATTTGTACCTGTAACAGTACAACTTAGTGTAACATCTCAAACTTAGCGTAACGTCTCAAAACTTATCATAACATCTCAAAACTTAGCGTAACGTCTCGTAACGTCTCAAAACTTAGCGTAACGTCTCAAAACTTAGCGTAATGTCTCAAAACTTAGCGTAACATCTCCAAACTTAGTGTAACGTCTCTAAACTTAGCGTAACATCTCTAAACCTAGAGTAATGTCTCAAACTTGGGCGTAACATCTCCAAATTTAGCGTAACGTTTCATAACATAACACAATATCTCACAATATCTAATGTTATGATGGCCAATAGACAGCAAGTACCAAAGCCAATCAGATTGTAGAATTTGCAGTAGAATACTGGTAGGTTTCTACTAAAGTGCAATAGATAAAAGGGTTTTCCAGAGTAGATTATGATGCCAGATCAAATTATTAAAAATTAATCATACTTCATATAAACAGACTTCTCCCAAATTCATAAATTGTAATATACTATACTGGTATACTATAGATATGTTATTCTACCCCAACCTCATTTGAAATCGATTGTTTAAACATATTCAAACAAATTCATGATAGATCTCTGTTGTAGCTAGACCTAAATGGGAAGGTTCTTTGTCTATCCATTTCTCAAAGCACCTGCCAATTCACAGTGCCACACATCTTCTTCATTAGCATAGTCTCACTTGGTCACATAGTGCTAGCATCGTTATGGCAGTACAATGGAACAAACTAATCAAGTGTATGTTTCTTTATCACTTTCTTGAAGGAGACAAGCTGGTCAGAAGAAACCACATTGTCTAATAGAAAAACAGTTCTCTTTGAACTTTGAACTTTACATGACAAAAAGGCACATGCACTTAAAATGAATCAATTAGCACACTGTTCTAAGCTCACTTCAAGCAACTGATGCACCAGCTTGTAAGACTATCCTATCGATCGAAATATTGTCTTTCCGTTGGGTGCCTACTAAAATGACCCTTGTCCGCTGATGAAATGGTTAATTAGTCCTACATTAATAACGCACTCTCGATACGGAATGAAAACATGATGACATTTTAATAATTTTATGTCTTTGGTGTTCTCTCGTTGATTACATTTACATATGAACAAAACATTTAACATAGTTTGAAATTAATTTAAACTGATAAGTGCTAAAGTTAATGATTGTACTTCTCCGTGTTAAATCGAACACGTCTAAAATATAACTTCAGCAGACTGAAACTCGTAAAACGTTTTTCGGGGGTGTCGCACCACACCCCCCCCCCTAGCTCTGGGAATCCCAAAGGTGAAAGTTCAAATCCGACTCAAATCAACAAATTTCCTTTGACTCAGATATTTGGACAACATTTTCTCAGTCTGGCTAGATTTTTTAGATGTTTTTCATGCATTTCCAAGAAACACAAAGACAAATGGATTATAATATAACTAGGAGTTACTATCGCAACTACATTTTCGCAGACTGTCTGGCTAGATTTTTTATGTCTTTCACACATTTCAAAGATACGCAAAGACAAATGGATTATAATATAATCACTTTTGTCCAATCAAAACCAAGCTTTATGAAAAGAAATAGCACATGGATTTTGTTTCACAAACATATAATTAGAAGACGTGGAGGATTGTGGAGGTCAAACCTCAGAAGTGAGTTCGGACAGGGATCAAACCTATACATGTAAAACACACCTTACGCAAAATTAGTAAATAGCTGTACAAACTTACAAGGTGACCATTGACATTTCCCCCCTGATGAACCACTTGGCACTTGTGTTCTGGCAGTTTGCCTGGCTTTATTGTTGAAAATTAACGAAATTATTCAAATAGTAATATATGGTATGATTGGAATTGAGGAGGACATAAATTATTTCAACTTATATGGAAAACGCTCTAGTGATGTAATGTCGTATCAAACATTACATAACTCTTTTATGATACCAATCCCCATTATCTTTCCTAAAAGACGTCTGAATCTATTAAACGACGGAATCATCATATTATTCCCCGTTGTACAAACTGGTTAAATTTGACTAATACATGCAGAAGAGCTCCCTCAATATTTACAAAGTGAAAGCGTTTCGATGTGTCATCGTATCTCTAGCTTTAAGCTCTCAGCTATGCAAATCATGCAGACGAGAGAAAAGGTAGTACTTAATTGGTTTGTTTTTTACAAGAGCGTAAATTATTTTCCCACAAATCTTGATCAAGTAATTGTTTACATTCTGGTCTTTCGAGAAACCGAAGTGCAGAAAGCCGAAGTGCGACGAACGTTCTCGAATCATACCAAGTTGGTCGAAGACGAAGACGAAGCAACGCACACACCCACGCTCAAGTTGTAAGGATTGTTTTCGGTCACTTAACAACAACAGGAAGCTGTATTTTCTAAGAATCAATAGCGAACGAGGTTCATTTGATTTGCCTATCACTATTAGCGATTCCCAGCGCTGTGGGAAACGGGAATTTCAAAGCCGAGGTTCGGTTATTCGTAGCGACATTAATTGTAACAAAAGAGATCAGTTGTACGGGAAAGAGATCGGAATAACACTAGCAACGGGTGGAGGCACAAACTAAACAAATTCACTCCACATCCGATCTACACAAAAATAGCACACCCATGGTACTAGCTAGCCGACAAGACAAGCCTTCTCGCCTGTCAAAGTGATTCGGCTGCTAAATACCTTTCACGCCCGAGCAGAAATCGGAAATTCTTGGGTTACATTTCAGCCACACACCCCAAAGTCTCGATCTTTCGGGGCTCGAGCGGTGTAATCAGATTTCATGCATTATGCATACCTCTTTAATTCAATGGCAAGCGCCTTCGAAACCGGTTGCTAGCAAATAAATAGTATGTATAATTAAAAGCCCCGTCGACGCTCCCATACGAACGTTTCGAAATTTTCAATTCCTGTTTTGTTTTCGCGTTGTAATGTTACTATACTCTATATCATTCAGCCGGAATGCCATTACTCCAACCCTTGTAAGCCTCTTACCTGGCTTCAAATCGCTTATAAAGCAAATGTCCAGTCGCTTTCCTTCGGTGACACTTGTTACGATGCCAACAACCTCGTGAACTTCGTTCAGCACTGGCGCTCCTCTAGGAAACTCGTCATGACCAAATTCATCGGTTGTTTCGAAAGCATTCGATTGCGAGCTGTAAGCGATTTCGTGAGATTTAAACGAATGACCGTTGCTTTTAACATTCGAGTCCACAGTTACGTAGCAAGTGAGCTTGCCGTTCAGAACCTCGTCTCGTTCGAGGTTACAGATCTCTAGGACATGATGACTAAGTTTTCCTGATCGGCCGCGACCGATAGCGATAAAGTGAAAATCTTTATGCTCCTTCTTGAATAGCGTGTTGGAAGCCTTTTCCAGCTCAATACGCGGCTTCCCTTTCTCGAATTCTCCGAAGTATTTACCCTTGTTTTCGTGATCGCGAAGGGTTTCTTTGGAGAGCAAAGCAGACGAGATCAAAAGATGAAACTTCTTTCGCCAATGCACCTCGAATACGTCCCCAGTGCGAACGGCACAGCCAGTTCCCAAAGTTTTGAAAGCGCTATGCGAAGCTTTCTCCTTCACGGCTATCAGAGCTCGTAATACGTCTTCGATGTTCGAGGTCTCAGCCTTCGAACCATTCTCCGATTCTTTCCCCATCACCGTCATAATATAATAAACCCCTTGGTCAAAACATATGTCACTTGACTGGAAATTTCGTTACAAGCGCATTTTAATAGCACCCCCATGTCCGGAGACTGTCGATGTAGCGAAAACCGCTTGTGATTGGCTACGAGAAAGCCTTCGGGAATGCATCGAGAATTGCCGTCACGCATCTGGATAAAAGTGGGCGTCACTGGGCAACATACGTAATTAAGTGCTTGAGCTGATATTTATTCGTTGTTCAATATCTGGAACATATGTTCGTCTAGAGTTTTCTCCTTCGTACTTAAAAGTACTCGGATCTTGTGTGTTTACATAGGAAATCTACCTTAAATCAGGCCAGCCTGAATTCGTCAGGTCGGTGATCTGGCGACCAGCCTGCTTGCAGCCCGATATTTACGTTCAGCTGGCGGAAAGCCAGACTCGGGACAGACACTCGAGTCTTGACAACGGAGCTCTATGTAGAGCTTGGCAATGAGATTGTAATACATTTCTTACCCATATCCAACCACTATTCTAAATACATTCTTAAATTTACTTAAGTTATTTATAAAACTAATCGAGATAAGCGTGCTAGAAGTTACTTACAGTATGTATCGGCATAAAATAATTAACATTCCTTTCAAACAACTTACAGTATTGTAGTAGACTCGGTTCAGTTTTGTTTTTGATACACCCTGTATAACCTCGTTTGGAAGCAGATATTCTTTTGACATAAACGATGCCCTGAAGGTCTAATTAAGATGCACATAAAGGAATATTTATATTGATCGCCGTTATGAAAGAGATCTATGGCTTTTTATAAATAACCACCAATTTAATATTGTCATAATAACATCCAAGTGGATAATTAAGAATATATTAGGGGTGTGGTAATTTATTTCTAGCTTGTAGGAGTGGGTGCAGGTATTGAGGAGGAGTTATTATGTATAGGTTATTTTAAGGCTACGAGGGGATATGTGCTTTTAAGGCGGATTTCCAGTCCTCGCACGAAGCAACTCGCAGCTCGCTGCGAGTGTTTTAGCCCTCGTGGCAGATAGTTGAAAATGTTGAACTATTTTTTACTCGCAGCTAGTACTCGCAGTAAACAACCAATGGCAAAACAAATTATGTCAACCTTTCAAATCATTAGTAATTTATGGGGAACACTGCACAAAGGAAATCATTACCGTGTCGATGTGTATTTGCATAGATATTGAAGGGGAAATTACATAAATTAATCGAACTTTCGCCTCGATTTTCTCGTAATACCGATTTATTTGAGGTGCTATATCTGAAACACTCAGAAGAGTGCTTCATCAGGATATCCAAACACCTCGAAGTTTGTTAAACAATCTCGGCTATCGGTTCATCAGTCTTGAAAACCCTGCGAGTAATATCGCAACGAGCTGCATGTGGTGGAAATACAGTGGAAACCATGCGAGTACCCGCTGCGAGTTGCTTCGTGCGAGGACTGGAAATCCGCCTTTACTCCCGAGGGAATAAACACATATCCCCGAGGGGCCTCACAATACGGGGAAACCAAAACATAAACCCGTCTCAAACAAACCCGTCTCAAATAAACCCGTCTCGAAACACCAAGAGGCAGACTTGGAGCAAGTCTACACAATAACGTACTTATATATTTAAAATAGTGACTTTGTAGTGGTGACAAATTTAAATATTGCTTTATAAAACGTACTTAAGCCTAGTTTACACTTGTTGTAAGAATCGTAACGCAGCAACATACGCAAGCGCAGTAAAGCACTTCATGGTCAATTGAACTCTTTGTTCTTCCTAAATTCAAAGGAGTTCATCTACCATGAAGTGTTTACTGCGCTTGCGTATGTCGCTGCGTTACGATTCTTACGACAAGTGTAAACTAGGCTTAACTAACCATGGTGATTGGTAATGAGTTCAGAACGTTCTGAAAACTAAACTGCTTATTTATAAACACATTTACGAAAATCTAATAATGGCGTAATGTTGGAGCAAAGGATGAGAATGAGAAATGAGTTCTTAGAAGAACTGTTTAAAGATTTGAGAAATAAATAAAATAAAAAATAAAATAAAAGAGCACGATGCATTTCGGCAGACAACTTATCAACTTCTACGTCTGCTGATAAACTGAAACTTAGGCCCCGTACACACGGAAACGTTTTCCTGCGTTTTTGTGTTGTTTACTGTTCTCAAGGGAATCGTGAACAACCAGCTTATTACTTGAAACAATACAAAAACGCAGGAAAATGTTTCCGTGTGTACGGGGCCTAAGAGCGCATATTTATGGGGAAAGAGGTAGGATGATGTCACCCCGATAGGGAAGTGACACTTAAAAATAGTGACAGACTGAAAACAAAGTACTTTTGTCTAGTATATATAAACACATTTACACATAACACTTGATAAGTTGCCTGCCGAAATGCATCGTGCTCTTTTATTTTAAGATTATCCTTAATTTTTTTAAATTCACGATTATCCTTAATTTTGAAATCGCTCAGAATTAAGGATCGTGAAATAATATGTTTTCTAACCCTAACCTAGCCTGTGTACAGCCTGAATATACACCTGTAATCAGGTATAATACAGACTGTACAAAGGTGTATACTCAGGCTGTACACAAGCAAAATTTTCGCCATCCCTAGCCCCGCCCCCACTCACCCACTCCCCCTACTTTGGCGTGCTAGATTAATAGACTAGTGAGAGATACTAAGCATGTGGGATAGTAATTGACTATTATACGCATGCGCCATGATTGACAATTATGGATAATCATGAATCTCATGTGAGAGACTATGTTGATTTATTCTAGTCACTCATTTCTCTTTCTCATCAGGATAGAAACAGTATACAACGAAACCCTTTACAATAGCATGACAATAACGTGTATAGATTTCTATTCACACTTGTGTAGGATTTCTTTTCAAAGTGTTTCTATCACTCAATGACGTCAAAAACTAACGGAGCGTCCGCATTCTCCCGCCTTCAATTTACAAAAAATACGATAAACAAAGCCAAATTTCTCTAAAACTAAAACGATTAGAAGACAATACCCATTCTCATGTAAGGCGACAAAGAACTTTCATTTAAGAAACACTTGTTTTCCGGGTCATATGATTACCCATACTAACTAAAGATCACTTTATCACTCATGATTTTTAAACCTTGGTTAGCAAAGCTTTTGGCCCAGTTCAAACGCCGAACTTTTCATGAGCCGAACCTAATTCCAATTTGAGCCGACCTAAATGACATAATCCCGCCTGTTGATTTAGACGCCGAACTTAAATTGGTAATAAAATATATTATAATAATTTATGCATTAGGTTCGGCTCATGAAAAGATCGGCGTTTGAATATTCCCGGCCTTAATACAATCAGCCGATCTTAATTGATTCAGACGCCGAACTTTTCATGAGCCGAACCTAATACGTTAGGAAAACTAACGAAAAATTCGCAAACCTTTAGGATTCTCGTAAGAAAAAGGTGATAAGGAAAATAGTGGCGATAAAAACATCAGCTATATTTGTTTCTTTTTAAAATAACTCTAATGACAAAGTTCTTTATATACACATTCATTGTTTCAGGGGGCCAATATGTTAATTGATAAAACCTAAAGTTTCACTTTTCAATTTAAGATTAAACTCTGTATTTGTTACCAAGACACGAAAAAGAGGAATTTTGGTATCTCTTAAAGTGCCCCTGTGATCACATTTTTGGTATCCCGAATTTTTACATATTTGTAAAGAGCATGGTGTTCTCACACTTAACTTGCCAAATTTCAAGCATTTGCGAGCATGGGAAGTCGCAGACTGTTTTTATACGAGATTATACGGCCGCCATTACTCGAACATGATTGCGATTAGAGGAAGTGACGTCAAAGACTCAACACGTGGCTAGTTATATATGAATATAAAGCTAGTTATATATGAATATAAAGCTACTTGGGGAAAACTTTCTATTGTAACTTGTCGTATAATTTCTATAAAGCTTTGTCACGTGTTGAGTCTTTGACGTCATAATCACCTACTCTGCTGTCGAATCGCGGGCTCGTCTGGGGACAAAATTTGGGCGACTTTGGAGGTTAAATTTCTTGTGATAGAATGTTTGTTGTTCAATTTTTTTGGCAAATGCGAATATTTATTAACCTAAAAGGATGTTTTGTAGCAAAAAATGCCAGGAAACGTAATGTGATATTTCGTCGCAGGGGCACTTTAAAGGGGGTCTACAGTCGCATCTGCGCATGTGCCAAGTGGGGACTCCACCGGAAATAGGTTTTGTTTACATCTCAGTACTGGGCTCATGTTACTTAGACGAAGCTTCACGCTTGAAGATTTGGAAATCAGTCAAGTAGAACAGTTCGGTGCAAATGTTGTGATCACTGTCTTCGAGGAAAGGGCAGATATTTCTGTCCATGTAGAAGTCTGAATAACTTTTGTTCAAGCGCGTGCCATGGCGAAGACTTCGGTCATAATATGTATGAACAACAGACGAGACAGCGTCACAGCGATAGTGATATGGCGGTAAGTTTATTATTTTTTATTGTATCCAACTATATGTAATTTATTTCTAAAATCGGAACTGGAATCTTTGTAGCGTGTGACGCTAATTTTCTTACTATTATATATACATGTATATATATTATGCGTCTTTGGGCTTCATCCGCGCAAAGGTGAAATTATTTTCTGTATTTGTTGGTCGATTTTGTCTTTCAATTTCCTTTAAAACATTCTGTATATTTAATAGTATATGATTCTGAATGCATCGTTAGTTATTTCTTCAGCAGCTTATAAATCGAGTAGCATAATTTTCCGCAATTTCCTTGTTATTCGAGATACTATTTTCTCCCTTTACCGTTTTCCATCTCTCAAAAGCGTCGAGTAAGTAAACTTATAGTCTAGAAGCATCTGTAGTACTCTTTTCTTTCGACCTGATGGTTCGACTTGAGGGCCAGTCTTGAGGGCCAGTCTTGAGGTATTAGGATTCCAAAGTCGAAGGTTGTGTCACAAAGGAAATTGAACGACAAAAAGTACAGAATATAATTTCAACTTTGCGCGGATGAAGCCCAAAGACGTATAAAATATATATAATAGTAAGAAAATTAATAGCGTCACACGCTACAATGATTCCAGTCCCGATTTTAGTCCGTTGCTCAGAAATATATTACATATAGTTAGATACAATAAAAAATAATAAACTTTATACCGCTATATCACAGTCGCTGTCTTAAACTCGTCTGTTGTTCATACATAATGATCGAAGTCTTCGCTATGCCATGATGCCACGCGCTTGAACAAAAGTTATTCAGACTTCTACATGGACAGAAATTTCTGCCCTTTCCTTGAAGACGTGATCACGACATTTGCACGTAGTTATGTTATCTATGTTAGGTAATGCAGCGAACTGATTTGCAAATCTTCAAGCGTGAAGCTTTCCTTCGTCTAAGTAACATGGGTCCAGTACTGAGATGTAAACAAAACCTATTTCCGGTGGAGTCCCCACTTGGCACATGCGCAGATGCGACTGTAGACCCCCTTTAAGGATGGTGGATCACTAAAAAACGGAGAGATGAAAACTAATTGTTCGAAGGTAGGGTGATGGTTAGTATAAGGGATTGATTTTGGATTACTTAGGGTTATTTTTCAAACCCTTATACTAACCATCACCCTAATATTAATCCTCATACTAACCTTCGTACCAACCCTACTGATCTTTAAATAAAGACTGGGTCGAGCAACTATTGTTCAGAAAACGAAGCCGGAAGTAGCTCGTGGCGGCCATCTTGTTGGGACCACGTCATATAGTTTTACTGTAGACGACACTGACTATCTGTATCTGATCTTTTAAGATGCTAAAATTAATCAGTTGTCGAAGGTTTTCCCATAATATAGAACACAAACTACGGTAACTATGGTAAATAACAGTAACTATGAAGCCGGAATTAGCGCGTGGCGCAGGTCACTCCAATATGGCCGCCACGCGCTAATCCCGGCTTCATAGTTACTGTAATGGGGCCGTAGTTTGTGTTCTAAATTACGGGAAAACCTTGGACAACTGATTCATTTTAGCATCTTAAAAGATCAGAGACAGATAGTCTCTGTCGCCTATGTAGTAAAACTATATAACGTGGTCCCAACAAGATGGCCGCCACGAGCTACTTCCGGCTTCATTTTCTGAACAATAGTTGCTCGATCCAGCAACCGGAACAACTAGTGTTCAGTCTTTCCGCGGACACCTTATTTTAAAGGGTACTTTCTAGTGATCACCCTTCAAGGAGGAGCCTCATAGCAATGCATTGCGCGCTTGTATTTACATACAGTATTTTAGTAAAAGGAAATGGCTAAAACGGATCACTCAAAAGGACCTTTCTATTTTTGTCTCGTCTTTATTTTTGGTTAGGTTAGGGTTAGCTACCGTTAGGGTTAGGTTTAAAGGCATTGACAACATTTTTGACTTTATGATTAACAAAAAGGCTTACGAAGGTAATCCAAGTAAACAAAACTACTCTTGTACAAAACAACAGCACTAATTTTGACCAAAGACAATCCTGTTATCCGCCATCTTGTTGTAATACTTTGCCTAATTAACTAGGAAGTTGGTGACGTCACACCTGGGGTAAACTTGATGAAACTACTTTTTAAAATGGTGTGGTTCAATTGAAAAAGGAAGACATTCACAAAAATCGAGTTTCAAACTTATAAAGACATGAGGATAAAAATTTCGCTTTACTCCGGTTGTGACGTCACCCGCATATTGAAATTACATCCAAGATGGCGGACAATGATTCAGGTTAGCAACTTTGACAGTGCAATTAATACGCTTTACGAGTATTTTTACAACCTCAAACTACTATATTCCTGCTATTTAAGTGACGTACTTTGATCTAAAAGGTAATTATTTTTTAGTGCCAATGTCCTTTTAAGTTAGGATTATTATTGGGATTAGGGTTAGAGTTGTTCTTGAAAATGAGAAAGTCCTTTTGAATCATCCCTTTTAGCCTTCACCTCGATCAATTCGGAGATCATTATCGTATCATCACGTGATACGCATGCTTCAATCAAAATCCGCAATCCAGAGAGGCTTCGATATTTTCTCATCTCGTGAAGAATTGTCTGCTAAATTTAGTCCCTCTAACTTTAGATTATGTCTCTGACTGATTAACTCGACGAACGGGTCATTTGTCCTTGAATGCGTTCCACCTCCAAACTGTGCGAGAAGGTTTAAGCTTTTGTTCGACCCTGCATTCGCACGCGTTACCCCCTTAACGAACGTCGAAGACGAGTTCCCCACTGAGTTTCCCGTTGTGTTTGCCGCTTCAGACTCAAACAACGTCGGGCAAGATCCCGACAGAGTCATCGAACTAGTTTTATGGTTTAGAGCGAGCTCTTTCAGTGTCTTTTTCTCCGTTGCCTTCCCCGGAAACGCTTGCGGAGTTTCGGGTTTTCTGTTATCCAGCGAAGGTTTTTCAAAGTCTTGAGTCGAAGACAGGCGAGAGTTTCGTAAAAATTGCCGCGTGTCGGGCGTCAACGAGATCATGGTGTCCCACAGAAGTCCCTGTTGCCATTCTTTCTTTAAACCACAGTCGTTCGACGCGAAACCGTTTGTTTTAGCGACCTCGTTGCACATTTCCAGTGTAGCGTCTTTCGTCTCTGGAGCTTTGTAATCAAATTCTCGAAATTCACCAAAAGGGTCAGCGTTGTTTTCCGCCTCGGTGGTGGGGGTTTCCTATAGATAAATCAACGCATAACGTAACTCAAACCATCGGCTCATCTAACGGTCGAACATCTGAGGAACTCTGGTGAGACAGAGAGATAACAAGGGATCAGAAGGAACCTGACTGGCCAAAAATATGGGGTGAGCGAAAAGGGAGGACCCAAAAGACCTTTCTAGAGCCAGTCTTTTGGGCCGTAGCGGTAGTCAATTTATCCCGGGCGTTATCAACCTCGTAACCAGGGAATTTTGCCTCCACAGCGGAAGGTCGGCGAAAATGGCCCTGGGTGACTGCCTCCCGCAAGCAATCGTCTTCTGTACGATCTTTTTTAGTATCCGCAAGAGGTGGGACGAAATGAGAGATTGTACTGCTATCATACGATCAGACATGCCTGTATGATGAAATACATCATAGAACTGCTAACCCCAAAACAACTTAGAATTAGATCCTAACCCTAAACCCCCGCCTAATGGGTTTCTAATACTAACCTTAATACTAATAAAAAGATCGTCCAGAAGACGATTCTTGCGGGAGGGGGTCACACAACGCCCGTTGCGGCACCCCCCCCCCAACTTTTACAAAATTGCAATATTGGGACCTGTTTTCTTTAAAGGACATTGGCAACAAAAATTAAGTTTGTCTAATATGAAAGAACTCGTAAAATGATAGAGTAACATCTTTTACAACTTTTCCGTATTTTACTTCGTTTATGAAATATTTCAGTTTGTTTGATATGTAAATAAGATGGTCTCTGACGTCAGGTGCTGGTAGAGGATTTTCACACATTAGAATATTAGTTCCATCTTCAAGTTTGTTCCACAAATTTACTTGAAAATATGCGTATAATAACTCCTCATGATAATGAACGTTGTAAACTTAGCAATCACTGAGATATAAGACATTTTTTAATGAGTGAAAATTCGCTACCCAGCACCTGACGTTAGAGACCATCTCATTTACATATCAAACAAACTGAAATATTTCAAAAACGAAGTAAAACACGGTAAAATTGTAAGAGAGAATGTCAAAATATACTGTTTAAATGTACATTAAATGTATATCGTGTGACGAACATTGTAATTGTGTCTTATACTTAATCTACTAGAAGTAATTGGTAGGCACATTTTGACACTTTGTGTAATAGTTTTAGTATATGGGTAAAATGCAGCACCGTTACTACCATAGTCTCCTTCGCAGCCGTTCTTAAGCCTCTTTTCCAGTCATCGCAAAAACTGGTTCGCAGCTCGAACTCGCAGTGCTTGTTTGCTCGTTGTGAGTTGTTTTTAATCAGATGCAAGTACTCGCAGCGAGCTGCGAACCAGTTTTTGCGATGACTGGAAAAGAGGCTTTAGTGTCGGTCGTATTCTCCCTCCCCACTAACGGCTGCTTACTGCAGCGCGACATTCCATTCCAAATAAATAGCCAATCACTGCTCTAGTACCAAAATCGGGAACTAGAGCTCGCCAGAATGTATAATTACCAAAACAAAATGATTCGGTAAATGCTGGTTTTTCAAGCTTTACCCTTGATCTTCGATTACCTGTTCCACCAACAAGGACATATCGTCGTCGTTGTCTCGCCGTTGGTGAACCTCATTGTTGAACAAGGTTGGAACAAGTCAAGAACCTCAGGGATTTAGGTATCAAAGCAGTTAGCATAAGCGATGTTGAAAGCGAGGAAGAACGGCAACAGGTTGAACGTGGATGTTTTTCAATTATGGCTGTTTCCTGATTGGCCGAGCTAATACAATTGGAATGGAATGTCGCGTTGCAGTAAGCAGCCGTTAGTGGAGAGGGAGCTAGAATAGGACCGACACTAAGAACGGCTGCGAAGGAGACTATTACTACCATAACTGCGAAAAAAACGTTTTTGGTTGTTGTCCGCGAGCGCAACCCCAGTGATTCATACTTGCTCAAGACACAGCTGGGTGCAACCCAGTAATTTATACTTGCTCAAGACACAGCTGGGTGCAACCTAGTGATTACACTTACGATGCAGCAAATTGTGGATGGTAGCCGTAGCGTGGATAAATTTAAAGTTATTAGAGATATGACTTGGATCATCTCCTAGATATCACTGTTTGGTGGACAGGTCAAGGCTGGAAATCATTACATCGCCTTAGACCTGAATCCAAGTAACCACACAGTTGCCGTGTCTAACCATCCACACGGGTATGAGTAAGCACAGTAAGTGAGCTAAGTGTTAAGTCGAAAATTGTAGCATGAAAGAATTGCCGTTTTTGATAACAATCGAAAACTCGAAAAGCTTGCTGTATACTGCCAGCCAATAGTAACGTTTCGAGCAAAGGCCATTCGTCACAGAGTGTATATGTTTTTAAACATTTCATGTGTTTATTAAAATAAGAATAAATTCAGCTCTCGTGTGCTGCTTTTATGTTGCGACGGCTGTAGATATTTTTAAGATTGTATATAAGCTCTACTTTTATATTGAGCACTTTTACTCACTGGAGATTTTACTATTTTATATACATATATATATATAAAAGCACAAAAGAACCAAGATTTAAAAATGCAAGGAAGGCAAATTTTTACCTTTTGTATTTTGTATTTTTTTGAGTTTTTTTAAAGAAATAAAGTTTTTTTAAATTTATTTATCAAAATATTGTGCAACGAGATAACAAAAATAAAGACAATAGTATTTTGAATAATGAACAAAACACAACAAAAAATTACTGTTGTGACGTGATGACTTAATTCAGTCTCATTCTGGCCGATCGTATCAGTCCCCTACGCGGTCTTTCCGTGGCCTGATAGCTGGAGCCCTGGGCGCAACCATAAATGTAAATATGATATTTCATTTAATTTAATCAAATTTTAGAATTTTAGTTTTCCGATCGAATGATAAGAATAACAGAAAAAATGAATTTCTTATTACTTAAAACTCTCCAGAGCATTATTTACCCACAAAAAGGTTCCATCACAATTTTAAAGGGATATGGCAATATAAATTAACTTTGTCTCATTTGAAAGAACTCGTGAAATGGTATAACAAGACCTGTTACAATTTTCCCTTATCTTTTTTGGTTTTCGAAATAATTTGACGAAAGACAGCGTGCTGTCCGCCATCTTGGAATTATTTTCGATATGCATGTGACGTCATAAGTAGGGTAAAGTACATTTTTTATCTTGCCAACCTTACGACATTATGAGCCAGAAACTCGATTATGTTGCACTATTTCCATTTTCAATTGGCCCACAACATTTTAAAAAGCCTTCCGCGGAAATTGGGTCACCTATGGAGTAGTTTCATGACTTTCATCACGTTTACCCTGCTTGTGACGTCACTAATTTCCTAGTTAATTAGGTCAAATATTACAACAAGATGGCGGATTGTAGACTGTCTTTTGTCATAATTATCTGTAATATTTCAAAAACCAAGAAAGATACAGAAATATTGTAAAATGTCTTCTTATACCATTTTACGAGTTCTTTCAAATGAGACAAAGATAATTTATATTGCCATATCCCTTTAATTTAATCAAATTTTAGAATTTTAGTTTTCCGATCGAATGATAATAACAGAAAAAATGAATTTCTTATTACTTAAAACTCTCCAGAGCATTATTTACCCACAAAAAGGTTCCATCACAATTTTAAGGAATTTATAAAGCCGTCCGAGGATTTTGTATGCGGCTTTTGTTCATTATTCATTATTTGAATCCTATTCATTATCTGGTCTGAAAATATAATGAAATCGATCTGTGGACCTACAATCCTTGTCAATGGCGCACATTAGTAGCGACACGCACACCGCTATCGTCGTTTCGGGAATTTGCGAATGATGTCGAACAAATGGTGACCGACCATCGCTTATGCGGTCGACCGTCTCGAAGACTTCACTATTAAAAAATGTGTACACGCTGTGCAAATGATGCAAATAGTATCATGCGGTAGCTTCAAGCCCATGCGGACTGAAACTTCAATAACACTTTATCGAGATGACGTCAGTATCCATGTTTGTCCGCTTTTACCCATAATTATTGCGGCCATAAAAGAAAATAGCTCATTTGCAATAATTTCATCAGTAATTCTATAAATATTGCGACCTTTATAAGTCAACAAGAACAAGCTGCTTCCCGTGGTCAACTACGAGCACACAACACGATGGCTACATTCAAGATTGAAGGAGTAGAGAAGTCGAAAACTCCACTTAAAAGAGCCGACTTGGGAAAGGAGTTGGCAAGAAGAATGGGAGGGGCGAAACCAGAGAGTCATTTCAAACCTGATCATAGTGAAAGGATTCTTGTGGTTACAGAAGAGCATAACAATGCTTTTGTAAGCGCTATCCACGTTGCTTATGCGAAACACTATCCTCTGGTTCTTACTCCAGATCACATTTGGATGTGTATAGCACAGGGATTCTCGCAACATGTTAATGCCAATGCGGAAAAGTTGCGACAGCTGTTCGTTAAACACGAAGGGAAGGAGGAATTACACGTTCGAAGAGATGATTTTGTTAAAGGTTCGCCTGATAATCCCTGGCCAGAAGTATTTGATGAATTTTCAGACCAGATTCGGAAACATGTTGGAGCGAAAGCACACAAATTGCTTACACCAGATTTTACGACAACTGGAGAGACCGAAAGAGCTGCGGCACAAGTTGTTCTTATGAACACGTTCAAAGAGTACTTTGCGTATACTCTCCACACGCTGTGCGGAATTCCAGAGGTGACACTTGAAGGAACAGTTGACGATTGGGAGAAACTTCGAGAAAAAGCAGTAGGGCTTGCCCAGTATGACCTCGACTGGTGGATAAAGGCATTGAAACCCATTCTTGACCAATTTGTCAAGGCAGCTTCTGGCGAGGTTGACAAAGAATTCTGGTCAACCATTTACAAGCAACGTGGTGGTTCAGGTGGACCATACATCTCTGGGTGGATAATAACACTCTTTCCCTACGTTGAGGGCTATCGTAATGGCTATCTTGAGAAATGGAATGAAAATGGGCGGTTTCGTGGTATGACCTCTGACAAATTTCCCCGTGGAACTACGTCTACGCCTTTCAAGTGGGATTATTTTAACAACGAGATCCCAATGCACTTCTATGCTGGTTTCATGGCTGTATCCCAAGATCGTAACTCGCTCTCTCTCCGTCCAGAGATTGGCTGGGCAGTTGTTGACGACGAAGAGGAGAAAAGTTCCATTGTTAAGAAGCCACGCTGGTTTTGACTTTATAAAAACAGTTATCTTATTATTAAATATTGCATACTTCTATGGGGATAGACTTGATTGAACACTGTTGAAGTTGGGGTGTAAGAATCGAATGTTTAAATAATAAAATCAATGGACAGAATGTGTTAGTAAACGTTTGCTTTGCGTCAATTGTAAATGTGATCTAGCGATATAAAGACATTTTGTGAAACACCAATAGATCAGTGCAGACAATAAAATATTAACTTCCGTTGACTTCCGTGTTTTTATTTAGTTACTTCGGCATGCTATCATGTTGATTTAAACCATACTATATATGGCAAAGTTTAGTCTAGTCTGTTATGATTTATGTTTATCACTCTTTTGGGTAAACGATACCACAACAGACGTCAAAATCAACTTCAATGAACTACATTTATCACAATAAAAGAGCATTTTACACGCTCAGTGGCTCAGACAGCACCCCATCATTTTCCCATATTAATAAGTGATAACAACAGACCAGGCTGACCAGCTAATCCGTTCCAGATTATTTTCTGCTCGGTATAAGATGAGCAATCTGAACACACCATTCGATTCCTTATACAATTCTGCGTACAGTAACATGCAATTCGCCCTTTCAATTTTCAAACTACTATTTATTGGAAATGTTTCAACTTCCGTCATGTAGCGCGCGCTTCTTGAATCACACCTCGTACCCAGGCTTTTCACCCGCTCGACGTGACGTCTTTCCGGGTTTCGTTTACATGTGTCCTTTAAAAAGCGCGCAATAAAAGCGCTCGTTGGTGTATTTCAGATTCAAGTAAAACTCGATTATACAGGTTGAGCCACCACTGTTATGTTCTACCAGGAATCCGCCAAAATCGACGACGACAACGATGATGTCGAACAAATGGCGACCGATTATCGCTGCTCGAAGGCTTCGCTACTAAAAAGTGTGTACACGCTGTGCAAATGATGTAAATACTAAATAGTATATTTGAAAGTTCTGATGTGGAAAATCTACCAATAATGAAAATTATTTTGAATAATGAAACATTCATGCGGTAGTTTCGAGGCATGTGGGCGGTGGACGGTAAACTGAAAGCTCAATTCCATTGGCCAAGGAATTTTTACCCCAGACTTTTTATTGTTAGTTATTATTAGTTTTTATTTTTAGTTACTGACGTCATTCCAGTCTGTATCCGGTTAGACATTAGACGTCTCTAGTTCACAAACTACGAGACACAACAAGATGGCTACATTCAAGATTGAAGGAGTGGAGAAGTCGAAAACTCCGCTTAAAAGAGCCGACTTGGGAAAGGAGTTGGCAAGAAGAATGGGAGGGGCGAAACCAGAGAGTCATTTCAAACCTGATAGTGAAAGGATTCTTGTGGTTACAGAAGAGCATAACAATGCTTTTGTCAGCGCTATCCACGTTGCTTATGCGAAACACTATCCTCTGGTTCTTACTCCAGATCACATTTGGATGTGTATTGCACAGGGGTTCTCGCAACATGTCAATGCCAATCCGGAAAAGTTGCGAAACCTCTTCGTTAAACACGAAGGGAAGAAGGAATTAGAAGTTCGAAGAGATGATTTTGTTAAAGGTTCGCCTGATAACCCCTGGCCAGAAGTATTTGATGAATTTTCAGACCAGATTCGGAAACATGTTGGAGCGAAAGCACACAAATTGCTTACACCAGATTTTACGACAACTGGAGAGACCGAAAGAGCTGCGGCACAAGTTGTTCTTATGGACGCGTTCAAAGAGTACTTTGAGTACACTTGCCACACGCTGTGCGGAATTCCAGAGGTGACACTTGAAGGAACAGTTGACGATTGGAAGAAACTTCGAGAAAAAGCAGTAGGGCTTGCCCAGTATGACCTCGACTGGTGGATAAAGGCATTGAAACCAATTCTTGACCAGTTTGTCAAAGCAGCTTCTGGCGAGGTTGACAAAGAATTCTGGTCAACCATTTACAAGCAACATGATGGTTCTGGTGGACCATACATCTCTGGGTGGATAATAACACTCTTTCCCTACGTTAAGGGCTATCGTAATGGATATCTTGAGAAATGGAATAAAAATGAGCCGTTTCATGGTATGACCTCTGACAAATTTCCCCGTGGAACTACGTCTACGCCTTTCAAGTGGGATTATTTTCACAACGAGATCCCAATGCACTTCTATGCTGGTTTCATGGCTGTATCCCAAGATCGTAACTCGCTCTCTCTCCGTCCAGAGATTGGCTGGGCAGTTGTTGACGACGAAGAGGAGAAAAGTTCCATTGTTAAGAAGCCACGCTGGTTTTGACTTTATAAAAACAGTTATCTTATTATTAAATATTGCATACTTCTATGGGGATAGACTTGATTGAACACTGTTGAAGTTGGGGTGTAAGAATCGAATGTTTAAATAATAAAATCAATGGACAGAATGTGTTAGTAAACGTTTGCTTTACGTCAATTGTAAATGTGATCTTCTTTTAGCGATATAAAGACATTTTGTGAAACACCGATAGATCAGTGCAGACAATAAAATATTAACTTCCGTTGACTTCCGTGTTTTTACTTAGTTACTTCGGCATGCTATCATGTTGATTTAAACCATACTATATATGGCAAAGTTTAGTCTTGATCGTTTGTATTTGTAGATTCATATACTATATATGGCAAAGTTTAGTCTAGTCTGTTATGATTTATGTTTATCACTCTTTTAGGTAAACGATACCACAACAGGCTTCAAAATCAACTTCAATGAACTACATTTATCACAATAAAAGAGCATTGAATGTTACACGCTCAGTGGCTCAGACAGCACCCCATCGTTATTCCCATAATAAGTGATAACAACAGAGTACCAGCTAATCCGTTCCAGATTATTTTCTGCTCGGTATAAGATGAGTAATCTGAACACACCATTCGATTCCTTATACAATTCTGCGTACAATAACATGCAATTCGCCCTTTCAATTTTCAAACTACTATTTATTGGAAATTTTTCAACTTCCGTCATACTTGATCACATCCTCGTACCCAGGCTTTTCACCCGCTCGGCGTGACAGACTAGCTAATTTGCTTCCAGATTATTTTCTGCTCAGTAGATGCAGCAATCTGAACACACCATTCGATTGCTTATAAATTTCTGTTTAACACTAAATGCAACGCGTCCTTTCAATTTTCCAACTACCATTTTTTGAAATTTTCAAACTTCCGTCATGTAGCGATGCAAATTGCAACACTACAGTCAACAGGAGTTTTTGTCCACCACGGTGCGGCGTTTGTAGTTGTAGATTCACAATTAGACCCTGTTTTCATGGAGGTAGGGTGACCCTTCTTCATGGAAGGGTTACCCTAGTCCATTGTCTTTCCGGGTTTCGTTTACATGTGTCCTAGGGTGACCCTGGGGTAGGGTTACCCTATCTGCTTACCAGGGTAACCCTGGCGGCAGGGCTATCTTTTTGTCTACTTTACCCATGTAAACGCATCAGGTAGGGTCACCTCCCAGCTGGGTCATATTTCAGTGAAAAAGCGCGCAATAAAAGTGCTTGTTCGGTGTATTTCAGATTCAAGTAAAACACCATTATACAGGTTGAGCGACCACTGTTCTGTTCTACCAGGAATCCGCCAAAATCGACGACGACAACGAACAGCTCTCCTTCGAACGTGTCTCATCCGAGCTAAATCAGCATTGTACTGGGAGATACAAGAAGTCAGGACGATATTAGATCTTTTAAAAGCTTTTTAAATCGTAGTTATTAGTCATTAGGTATTATTAGGAAACAAAATGTTTAAATTGTAGTTAGGTTATTAGTCATTAGGTATTATTATATGAAATGTAGTCAGGTTATTAGCTATTATAGGTGTATTATTATAAAACATTGTATTAACTAACATGTACACGGCTCACTGGCAGGGGAGGATTAAGGACCCCTGGGGCCCTGGGGCAAATTTAGGTTGTGGGGCCCCAAACATCTGAAAGTTAGCACCTCGGTCTATGGGGCTGCAGTGCATGGGAACAGTTATCGCTTATCAGTTACTAATATAAATATTGACTGCTGCTCTAGGGTTTATTTTAACAAAATAATTTTGTTGTTTATTTTGTGAAGTAAAATCCGTAGGTACTGTACACTGTATTAGACAATTATAGGCATGTGTTACTCTTAGTGTTAGGGTTAGTCAACTCCAGTTGTGAAGCAAACTTGTTACACCGACACAGATGCCAGCAAAGAACTCAACATGTTTCGCCTTTTCGTCAAACAGGGACTCGCACCCACTTTCCCAAATGTTGAGATCACTCTGCAAAATTATTTATGGTTTCTTACTATAGTGGCGAACGTACGTTTTCAAGCCTAAAGCTTATTAAGAATGAGCTGCGCTCAACAATGGCGCAAAAGAGGATGAGCGTACTTTCCCTAATGTCCATCGAAAGCGACATCCTTCGGAAAATTTACTTTACCTGTGTAGTTGAATATTTCGCTCTTAAAAATCCCGCAGAATAAACGTCTGAAAGTACTGTATTGTTAAATGTTAATGTAAATTAGTTTTTGTAAATAGTAATTATGTAATGATCTATATATAATGATTCTGTAAAATATGTTAAGATTTTTAATTTTTAAAATTATTTTTTGCTTTTGTGGTCTGTTTTTCCCCTGCGTTTCAAATTTGAGCGGGGCCCTCAGGAGCTCGGGGCCCTGGGGCACGTGCCCCACTTGCCCCTTGGTTAATCCGCCCCTGCTCACTGGAAGAGCATGTTTTTTATGAAGTGATACCGTGTTTAAATACAAGATGATTGATTGATTGATTGATTGATTGATTAAAACCCCGAATAGTATTTATCGGAGTATCGGACCGCCGATATATATGTTGATGTGTTTGACCGATAACCGATCAGCCTGAAAGTTGCCGATTATCTCGGCTCATCCTGGCTCGCGTTGATCTTCGATCTCCCTGTTGACAAACTACGTCGACTTACCTGGCTATCGAAGAAGGAAATCAGATCGCTAACGGGCGGGTCATTCGGATTACGACACATGCTTTTTCGTAAGGTTCCTGGCGAGTCATCATCATCTTTAGGTGGTGGTAATTTGTATGGTGCAGGGCGGGGTGGGGGACGTGGAGCAGGGTTTCGAGGTGGAGGTCGCACAGGACATGGGATTTTCCTCTGACCGGTTGGTGTGTTGACATGATGGTGCTGAAACACAAGAGGAGAAAGTAAGTGAAGTTTATCTGCGGCAGGACCAAAACACAAGAGAGTTATTCGGAAATATTTTCCACTGAAGATTTCTGAGATCTGAAGGAAATCGAATCCGTAATCTTCCGATGACTAGTGAGATGCTCGAACTATTGAGCTACTTGGACTAAGATGATGAGTGAAGGTTACATATGTGTACAACCTGCAACCTTCTGATGACTAGTGAGATGCTCTAACTATTGAGCTACATGGAGTAAGATGACGAGTAAAGGTTACATATGTGTACAACCTGTAACCTTCTGATGACTAGTGAGATGCTCTAACTATTGAGCTACATGGAGTAAGATGACGAGTAAAGGTTACATATGTGTACAACCTGTAACCTTCTGATGACTAGTGAGATGCTCTAACTATTGAGCTACATGGAGTAAGATGACGAGTTAAGGTTACATATGTGTACAACCTGTAACCTTCTGATGACTAGTGAGATGCTCTAACTATTGAGCTACTTGGAGTAAGATGACGAGTAAAGGTTACATATGTGTACAACCTGCAACCTTCTGATGACCAGTGAGATGCTCGAACTATTGAGCTACATGGAGTAAGATGATGAGTGAAGGTTACATATGTGTACAACCTGTAACCTTCTGATGACTAGTGAGATGCTCTAACTATTGAGCTACTTGGAGTAAGATGACGAGTGAAGGTTACATATGTGTACAACCTGCAACCTTCTGATGACCAGTGAGATGCTCGAACTATTGAGCTACTTGGACTAAGATGATGAGTGAAGGTTACATATGTGTACAACCTGTAACCTTCTGATGACCAGTGAGATGCTCGAACTATTGAGCTACTTGGACTAAGATGATGAGTGAAGGTTACATATATGTACAACCTGCAACCTTCTGATGACCAGTGAGATGCTCGAACTATTGAGCTACTTGGACTAAGATGATGAGTGAAGGTTACATATATGTACAACCTGTAACCTTCTGATGACCAGTGAGATGCTCGAACTATTGAGCTACATGGACTAAGATGATGAGTGAAGGTTACATAGTTGTACAACCTGTAACCTTCTGATGACTAGTGAGATGCTCTAACTATTGAGCTACATGGACTAAGATGACGAGTTAAGGTTACATATGTGTACAACCTGCAACCTTCTGATGACTAGTGAGATGCTCTAACCATAGAGCTACATGGACTAAGACGATGAGTATACGTGTACAACCTGTATGCTTTAATCATTGATTCATTTATCATCGTAATATACAAAGTCTTCTTAAAACGTTCTGACCAGAAAGCTTGATTAGAAGTTTTTAGCGAAGTAACAGAAATACTAGTCAGAACTTCATCGACTTACTGAAGAACCACCAACGGATTTTCGGGACGGTATTGGTGGTGGGTTCACACAAAAATCTTTCCTCATCGGCAACGAGTGGGACTTCGTTAGAGCAGGACCATTATCAAATCCGTCATCTTCCTAAAATAGAAGCAGAAAAAAGATATGCGACAGGCAGTCTCACTCAAATTGTGTTTATTTACTAATTGTACATGTGTGGTAAGCAGTAGACCACAACGGGTGGTTAAATCTAATATATTCAAACAACACAAGACTTGCTTTATCGACAGTACCTTTCCTTTCACATATCCGATAATATCGCTTGTTTTTTCTTTCAAACCCTTCATTGCTACTTTCAAGCTAACTTTTCCCTGGTTACTGACATTTTTGAAGCCAGCATGCAAGAACTTATGTGCCTTGTGTGTCGCCTAAAATCACATGGAAAGTACATATGCAATGAACAGAACAGTTCAAACAAACTGGGTTAGTGAGTAGAGGTATAGAATTCAAGTGACATTTCACCTTTTCCGTTTTGCCACCAATGGTTTTAATATTTTTCTATAGAAAGGAAAAATATATCAGTAATATATATAATATAGTAATTTATACAATCACGTGACTTATATACGCATTTGTCGCCTTACATGAGAATGGGTATTAGTTTTCTTCTAATCGTTTTAGTTTCAGAGAAATTTGGCTTTGTTTATCGTATTTTTGTAAATTGAAGGTCACCTCCATTTTTGTTCTGATAGCGGACGAATGTGGTCGCTCAATGCTTGACGTCATTCAGTGAGTGAAACACTACACAAAGAAACCCTTCACAATAGCATGACAATAACGTGGTCTTAGTCTATTTTTGAAGGATTTCTATTCACGCTATTGTGAAAGATTTCTTTTCAAAGCTCAATGAATGGAAGCGACCGCATTCACCCACAATCAGAACAAAAATGGCGACCTTCATTTACAAAAATACGATAAACAAAGCCAAATTTCTCTAAAACTAAAACGATTAGAAGAAAACTAATACCCATTCTCGTATAAAGCGACAAAGAACTTTCATTCATTAAAGCAACCACTTGTTTTTGGGGTGGAGAATCCCTTCAAGTAACTCAATAAACTCACGGCACATGCTTTATCGAGTCTAAAATACTGCTTCTTGTTAATTAGACATTACAGAATAGTTAGTGCTATACGTACCTTGCGTTTTGTGACCCATTGTTTATATTGCGTAGTCCATTTGGAATTATCTAAAACGTGAACAACAAATCAGAGGTTGATGAACTTCGCATCTTCCCAAAAATACTTCCCACTTCGATTTTTATGAGAAAACTCCACACTTACTTTCTTCCTGTTGACCCACTTGCTCTTCAAAAATATCATCAATGCTTTCACCAGCGTTGAGTTGCTCGAGTCTGTGATGGACAAACTAAAAACCGACAACAATTAACAGACGTGACAGCTTTAGGTTTTCTCGCATGGTGATTGCAGTTGTAGCACAAGTCCACATTGAAACATCTTACAATAGTATAATAAATTAAAAAAACGTGTTGTGCTGTGTAGGCAGTGTACAAATACAAATCAAATATCTAAAAAGGTTAGTGTACTGCCGAAATAGCGTGTCAGTAGTCTAACGTTTCGAGCGAAGGCCCTTCGTCAGAGAGTGAAACCAACCCTTCAACCAACCTACTTATACACGCTATTTCGGCAGTACACTAACCTTTTTAAGTGACGAAATTCCATACATTTGCATATCAAACAAACTGATATATCTCAAAAAGAAAGCGAAGAAACGAAAATCTTCAAAAGAAGTTACTTTATCATTTTAGAAGTTCTTCCAAATAAGACAATAAAAAATATTGAGGTTAGGGGCACTTTAAACAACCAAAATGAATAAGACATAGGTACTTGCAATGAAAATTATATTTTACTTTACGTCTTGTAAAAGAATGAACGGGCTTACCCTTTCGAAAAGTTGCAGCGTTAAAAGATTCACAAGGAATGGCTTCATGTGTGGTCGCGAATTTATAAACCTGAAGGAAATCATAAAAAGTAACCATGATAAATGCTTGCCTTCTACATATATAAACATTACCCAAAAACCTAGTGTTGCTATTTTTGGCACAAGAGTCAGTGTTTTATTCCTCACGATCTTTCTCATTTCACTTTTATGAAAGACCTTCTCTCAAAACCTCAGTGTTTCATTCCTTTATTTTGGTAGTTCACTATCTTTCTTATTTTACTTTGATAAAGGACCTTCGCTCAAAACATCAGTGTTTCATTCCTTTATTTTGGCAGTTCACTATCTTTCTTGTTCCACTTTGATGAAGGACCTTCTCTCAAAACCTCAGTGTTTCATTCCTTTATTTTGGCAGTTCACTATATCTTTCTCATTTCACTACCTAACCTAGTTTTGATATTTTGTTAATTACGCTAACTACACGCATCACTCAAGTAATTATATATCAATGAATCCTGCGCTTGTTAACTCTACTCAAGTTGAGAATTTCCTATGCAATATACTTACCAATCTTTTTCAAAGACAATGGTATCGCTCTGGAAAAAGAGAAACAGATATTAAGCTGGCTATAAATGGTAAGCATGTACTGTACTTCAACCTGCATTATAATGACAAGCAATTAACGAGTGAGTATGACCTGATAACTCTGTTAACTTACCGAGGGTTGAAATTTCAAAGCATCTCTATATCCACCAATAAGAACAACAACTGTACAGAGAAAGGCTTTGGAGACGTAATCACCATACGCTATGGTACTCTTCTTCAATGCACTATTCAATTTATGGACCTGCATTCAAAGAAAGCATCTTTGAGTTTGATATTTTGACATGAATGAATGGCTGAAAGTTATAAGTTTTACAAATAATTTCCCAATGCAACCAGTTGATAAATCAGACATAGTTTGACGCTACTCTGGCTTTAAAAAAGTTACTGTCCATGACCCAACGTTTCGACACTGCAATCTAGTGTCTTCATCAGGGGTGATCGTTGTAAAGATAGGATCCCTATTTATACCCTCATAGAACCGATGATGACGTTATTTATTAACAAGATGCAAATAAGCTTCTGGTAATAAACCACCGTCATTGCGATTCAATGGGGCGTGGGCACTATTGATATGCCAAGCCTCCAGACAACGTCTCTGACGGTACCGCGGATTAGTGATAACAGCATTTTGGTGTTCTTTTAAATGCGCACGAAACTGACGTTTAGTTTGACCGATGAGGCTTGGCATATCAATAGCGCCCACGCCCCCATTGAATCTCTAGGACGGTGGTTTATTACCAGAAGCTTATTTGCATCTTGTTAATAAATAACCTGATCATCGGTTCTATGAGGGTAATAAATAAGGATCCTAACTTTACAACGATCACCCCTGATGAAGACACTAGATTGGAGTGTCGAAACGTTGGGTCATGGACAGTAACTTTTAAAGTTACGTTCAAAAAAATTTTTAAAGCCAGTATGTCTGTTATAAGTTTTCACAAAGATTGATCAGCAACTCAATTATGTCTATTTATGTGAGTGTTTTACATTTAAGCAATTTTACTAAAGAATCTTCTCACCGCTTCTGAAGGCAGATTATCCACATCATCAAAAGGCATCTCAATCTCATTTTTATCAATATCTAAAATGACAACATCATCCAATGGCATGTCTCGCACTTTCTGCAAGAAACAGAATAGGTTGGAGATGTTTCGTGGGCATAATGGCTACCATACTGTAAAAGCATCTCACAATGTTAAACAGTAGTTTCACTTACTTTCATCAACGAAGAATGGACGCCAACTAAGAAAGGCATTGGAGCACTGGGAGAAGAAAGATGTATCAGAAGTGATATCAAAAGATTCTTAGTTCAAACATAAATGTCATTGATTGAGAGCCATTTTTACAGCATTTGTAAGACTAAATGGTCAGAACATACCAGCAATAATCCAAAAGGCTTGGTGGAATGACTGGAATAAATACATGTTGCCTAAACATCACATTTCAATATAAGTTGCCAGCAATAAGTTGAGAAAAACATTAAAGGGACACTCCGGCCAAAATACAAATGTAGTTCATATGAAAAGATCTTACTGACTTTAGTTGATTTCCAAAGTTTCAGCATTCCTATCAATTTAGTTAAGAAGATTTGGCTAGTTGAAGTTGGAGAGTTTGTCCAATTTCGACGCCATTTTGTTTCTCAAATATGACGTCACTGAGTGATGCTATCTTGTATTATGCCTAAGAAGCTCCTCTACTTTCCTGCAATGAGGAACTAAATAGTTTATTTCGACTAATTTTCGTCCAAACAGTATTCACAACAGCTATCACTATGTGATCGCCATCAAAACAACTCCACTGCCGATAAAGAATCACTCAATGACGTCATATTCGCAAAACCAATATGGCGTCAAACTCCTCAAATTTTCAACTTCAACTAGCCATATCTTCTTAACTAAATTGATAGGCATGCTGAAACTTTGGAAATAAACTAAAGTCAGTAAGATCTTTCATATGAACTGCATTTGTATTTTGGCCGGAGTATCCCTTTAATGTATCAACACTTGAACTCAAACTACATAATACTAACTAATTATCTGTTAGCATTGTATTACTAGGCTAGATTACAGTACAGTACAGTACAATACAGTACAGTACAGTACACAGTAATACAATACAACACAACATACAGTAATACAATATAATACAACACAATACAATACAACACATCATAATACAACATACAGTAATATAATACAACACAATGCTAGTTACAATATAACACAATAAAATGCAATACATTATGCAGTATCAGATGTATCACTATATAATATCACTATATCAGATGGCACAATCAACTCACCAATGCATAGGGTAGAGCAAAGATGAAGCACTATAAGTGCATGCTGTGAGCTAAAATTGGAGAAAATTAAATATAGTAGAATGAACTAAATAAATATTACAGCAATTGAGCTACCAGGTGAAAATAAATATCAAAGACCAGCAAATTTTCAATTTTACTCAAACATTTTATAAGCTAATGTTGTATAATATACAACTGTAGCAACATTATCAAAGCAGATCAATAACAATATAGGCAAGTCTGTCTTGCTTTATGATGATAAACAACAACTGTACAGTACATGTATCTCCAAGTCAGTTTGAACATCTAAATGCTGCAATCAACAGAACCAACATCACACATTTACTGTGCCAACTAAGACCTAACCCTCACATAGAGGGTATCATAAAAATGCTGTGGCTGAGCTTAGTTTTACTCTGTAGTCTGTACAGTACACATGTGTACATTATGTTTACTGTCTAGGGGAGATCCTCTAATATCTTAAAATGAGACAAAGTTTGACTGTTATCAATGGACTCCCAGCAAAATGCATGTGTATACATGTACACTTACCAAACTTAATCTTTTAGATGTAACAATGATTCTCCGTTCACACATCATACTGGGAAGAAAATAAAGATATGAACTTTTAATAAAATAACTTTTAATTTCCAATTAATATTTCTAATATTAAATACTCTACATATATACATATTGCTAGAATACAATAATGGTGTAAGGTACAGTATGATATGGCTTTGGTTACTGTACCTTGCAAATAAAGCAATCATGTTGTTGGGATTGACAGCAGAAAAATAATCGGTTAGATTTCTCTGAAATAAAAGTTAGATCTACAATTATTACAGCTCCTTACATTGTGTGACATCACAACCGGGGTAAAGCGGAAATTTTATCTAGCTATCCTCAGGTCTTCATAAGTCTGAAACTCAATTTTTGTGAATGTTTTCCTTTTTTAATCAAACCATGACACTTTAAAAAGTATTTTTTGGAAACTCTGCCTCCCACAGAGTAGTTCGATCATGTCATGGTCCTTTACTTCCTTTCTTCCACTTTTACCATTGTTTCATTTTGAATTAGAAATTCTGATAAGTGAACAACAATTGATGTTCAACTTACTAATTTTTCAGAGTGTTTTGGAAAATGTCATATATTTACAATCACAATATTTTGCGTAACGGACATTACTCCAGAAAAGACATGCCTATTTTAGTACTTTTTCAAACAACATTTAATTACAATGATTGTTACAACAAAACACCTAAATTATGAATCCATTTGTACATACTTTAAAATTGTTTGTACATGTTGGATAAAATTTTACCTTTTTTGGAAATAAATAACAAATTTGTGTGTAGCGGACATTACACAGAAGCTGTAACGGACATTACACTTTTGTCTCATGCTTCTTTATTAATATTTGTCCCCAAAGTTACCCAATTTGATAGGGGATTGGATTTAAAACACATTTAATCCATTGTAATATTTTCAACAATCAACCAAAATACTGCTTTTTGCTTTTTTAAGCATACTGTATGCACACATTGTAAATGTTGTGTAAAAACCTTAATTTCATGTAAAATTGTAACTATGTAGAGGTAAATTCGAAGAATTACAACACTGTATTTGGATGTTGGCAATAAAGTTAGATGTTTTTATAGCTAAAAAGCATAAAGAGGATAAAATTTCCTTAGCCACTAAGGGCTCTTGCTTAATTTAAGAAATCACAAAAAGTGCATTTAAACATGGAATTGCCCAAGAGTAGTTTTGTTTACTTGGATTACCTTTGTAAGCCTATTTGGGAGTCAAAAATTTGAAATTATGGATTTTGCTGCCATTACCTTTAATAACATAAAAAATTATCTAAGAGTTGCCTGACTTACATTCTCAGGAATGGATGGCAACTTGGCAGGATCAGGGTAGTTAAACTGTCTTTTCTAAAGTACAAAAAATGACAATCAGAAGAGACAGGAAAGGCCCAAGGACATAAATCATTAAAAGAGTATTTCATTACCCATAACTTTTCTCGTACTTCAATTATTAACTTGGAGTCTGGACTAGGAACATCACTCTTCAAAACAAGATCTATAAACTGCTTCACTGTTAAACACTAAAATTGAAGTTGATTGAAGGGGGTAATTAGTTAAACATCATGTACATGTGCAGTGTAGCTCAGCATTTCAGGATTAAAATTCCACAACTCTTAATGTCTATGAAGTGAAAAAATCACTTAGTAGCATTTTTTGGCTTTAATGAACAGAGAAACACGACAGAAGTGTTCACTGAAACTTTCAAGTGAATCTGATGCATGCAGTCATTTTGAAGCTACTGTACTATTTCAAAAACTCATTAATAATTCATTAGGAAAATGAAAATCATGAATGTATGTGTAAATTATATGGTGATAAAGATTCATCCTGATTTACATGAACTTTTCCTGTGATTTTCTCAGCGAAAATGGCTTGAATCACTGAAATAGTTGGTAAACACGTTATTTAGATGCAATCGTTCCTGAAGCCATTGTTTTGAATGGCTTTAAAAATGACTGCATCTAAATAACCATGTGTTTTTTCAGTGATTCAAGCCATTTTCGCTGAGAAAATCGAAGGAAAAGTTTATGTATATCAGGACGATCTTTATTACCATATAAATTAGACACAATACAGTCATGATTTTCCTGTATGTTTTTGTCATGAACTATTAATGAGTTTTCAAACATAATGTATATACACAAACCTCATTTTTAGCATTCTCAAGTTCAGCTAAAGTGTTGAGCATGCCATAAAACATATCAAATGCTGGTAGATCACTAATGAATTAAAAATAAACACTGAGAAAGAAACAATACCTATCTACAAGAAATACATGAATTCTTTCCATACAGTATGTTATGCATATTGCTAGTGGCATATATTCATTGTGCATATTCTTCGCGCATATTCTTCACATGTTATGCATCATCCTTGTGTATGATATGCGTATTCCTCGCATATGTTATGCATAATCCTTGTGTATATGTCATATCCATATTCTTCACGCATGTTTTGCATATTCTTCGTGTATGACATTCTTGGTGCATTGTTATGCATCAGCCTTGCATATGATATACATATTCTTTGCATGTTATGCATTACCATATTCTTTGTGTATGTTACATGCATCCTTGTGTATGTTATGCATATTATTTGTGTATGTTATGCCTACTTCACATAAGTGCCCCACACAGGTGGTTGTAGCCCCCATTCCCTCCAATTTTTCAACAAAATGTTTTTATAATGCACTTTTGAAAATATGTTGATTTACCCTGTGTTATAAGTACCTTAAAATACAGAGACATGTTTTGGCTTTTGGTGGATAACGGCAAAAACCAAAGCGATACAGACCATCTATATCTGTTAGCACAAATGCAAAATGCTGAACAGCATCAACCATTTCCCTGTAAAAAACATCAATTATTTAGACAAAGTGTTGCACTAGGTGATAATGAAATAAATGAATGTGAATGTAAAGGAATTAACCCACCATATTTATCTAAAGAAATAGAGTGATGAAGTATTATCATGTCATAGCAGTGCATATAGTGTAGGAAGTTATAAGAACACTTGAAAATTAAGTAAAACAATTGTTTATTATAATTCTCTAACACCAAAAAAAAATTTACTCACAAATCTTGTTGAAATGGAAAACAAAATTTGGGAACAACATCTCGCAACATATCCTATAAAATTAAATATTTCTGTATTAATAACATACTGTAATCATTAGATGTGTGAAGTTGATCGTCCAGGTTGTTGTAGTCTTGAGAAAGAGTGTTGTTGGTGACTGACGTTTCGACGGCCTCAGCGGTGGTCATCTTCAGAGTCAAGTCTTTCTCAAGACTACTACAACCTGGACGATCAACTTCACACATCTAATGATACTCCTAGGTTCAAACATTTACTTTATACTGTAATCATGTTTATACAGGTCGACTTATTATCAATGAAGGACCTGTTGACATAATTAATATATAACTACAGTACGTAGTCTTTTGCCTTACTGTATATAGTAATAAAAATATATATCAGTACATCCAAATAAAAAATATTTGCCATAAATGATTCTTGGCTTCAGGCAGTTTCTGAAACTTCAGGCAAATGGTTTTTTATATGCACCTCCCAAATGGAAAATAACATAGATGTATAAATATAATATATATTCAAAGATAAAATACTAACCACATCTTCATATGTCTCAGGATAAAAACTAATAAGAGTTGCACCTGTAATGAAACAATCAACCAAATCCAATTTTACATTAAACAATATGTCATAAACTTAACATCCCAGTTTGGTTCCATGTTTCTTTTTAATTTTGATGTCATTAACATTCTAAACATTATACTTAAAGTGCTTATAAACCCAAAATGGGTTTTTGGTGATTCGGATAGAGCATAAAAAGTTAGTTAATAAGTTCTGGATTAGTTTTTGCGTTAAACTTTTAGTTTCGGAGATATAACGGCTCAAACATGCAAATTGCCATTTTTTGGAAAAAAGTAGCGCCACCAAAATAACACACAGGGACCTGGATCCGAGGAACCCATCTTCAACAACAACTAGGCTTTTGTATAGGAGAAGACAGCTATCTTAAGAGTTTTTATTGAAAAATGCCCAAACGATGTGTCTTTACGATGTTACCTTGTCTACTCGAATTGTAATATATTTTTATAAGTATTGAAACATAACACGTTCCTCGGATCCAGTTTCCCGGCCTGCCCTACTTTTTTTCACAAATTGTGACTTTGAGCCCTTATATCTCCGAAACTAAAAGTTTAATGCAAAAACTAATCTAGAACTTATTAACTAACTTTTTATGCTCTATCCGAATCACCAAAAACCCATTTTGGGTTTATAAGCACTTTAAAGGAAATACATTAAGGGAATACATTTTCAAAAAATAAAAATTATGGCTACAACCATACAATTCCAGTAATTATTCATATATGCATATAAAATTTGGTAACAAATTTGCTATTCACTTTAGTTTGTCATCCTGAGTATGAATAATTAAGGTTAAAACAATTATTGTTATTGGGATTTACATGTACATCCACAAGTTCATGAACAGGCGACAAGAAATTAAATTTTGCATGAGGCAAAGCCGATTGCAGTATTTAATTCTTAGTTCCTTGTTTGTGAAATGAGTGATGTAAATTCTGATAACATATGAACAGAGTGCGTTTTAAGCATTTCAAACCGAGTACACTGCATACGAAGAATTCCGCTTGTGGTTCAATTTCAAAGTCAATGTATATCATGATAACAACAACATAAAAACTAGCTCTCAAGTTCACAATGAAGTCAAAACATTTTGCAGCAGCCATCTTGAGGAAACCACCTGCACTACATGTATGTCATTTCTATAAGTAATCATAATTTGTGATCCAGAATTACAGCAAAACCTTTGACAATATAGAATAGTTATTATTTCTTAAAATTTGCTGTCCATATATTCAAACTATATTATGATAATTATTTACAATAAATACATATAAAAATAATAATAATTTAAAACTAAAGTCCAATATATATAAGATTATCTAACTAACTAATAATAATAAAAATTTACAAAACTAATGAATTCTTGCCATCACGGTCTCTATATCTAAGTCTATGTCTTTAATGTTGGATTGTACTCTTCTAATTGTTCTCGAGCCTCTTAAACATAACAAGGCAGATCTAACGATGGAGAATGATATCTTTGCTCTTATCCACGAAATTGTGTGTGAGTATAGAACTCCCTTCTTGTCTGCTATCAATTCAGCAAGTCTGCTGTGGTATCGTAAGCATTCATCTCCCATTCCTCCTGTTGTAGTGAAAACGAGTGGTGTGAACGTTCCTTGCTCGATTTCTATCACTCTTTTGCCATACATACGTTTCTTCTCGTTTTCGTGCTTTCTGTAAATTTGTTTGGACTTAGATCTTGATAAGATTCTGCGTTTGGGTGACAACTGATTCACTTTAGCATCGTGGAGCAGGGCCACTGAGAGCCAAGAGCCTATAGTGTGGTGCCAAAAAGTGGTTCGGTCTCTGCAATATGGCGATCGTGAGCTACTTCAGGCTTCAATTTCAGGACAATAGATGCTCTATCCCATCTCTTATGGAAATCGGTGATTATTACAGGTATTACAATGTGGATATTAAACCACACTGCACTAAATTGTAAAATACCCATCCACTTTTGCTATTTGTATCTGTTGACAGTTAGTAAAAGGGTCAAATTACAGAAAGTCCATCACACACAATTGCTTTGTTATATTTTAAAACCTCATTTAATTTGATAACAATCAACAACTACACACAATATAAACCTTCGACATTATATTTAAAGACATTTTAGAGCATCCTGGTTTGTATTTCTGCCTTTAAATGCAATTTCAAAAGTGGACGGGTATTCTATAATTGCTCCCTACACTGTACAGCAAATTATTGATATACTCGCCACTGACAAATATCACAATATTTTGCTGAACCTCATCCAATAATTGTCAAATAATTAATTAACATTCAATGTTTAGAATATTGAAATTAATACATGATTATTTTAATATACAAATGTTTGAATAAAAGTAATATAGCCTTGACAACCAAGTAGTGCTAGTACCTGCTAATATGATACTAAACGGAAAAAACTGAATACTGTATTTGTCAGTAGATGAAATAGAATTTTTTTTTCTCGATTATTTACCGGTAACTATAATTTGCTACAAAATGTGGCTACCATATATTTGTAAACATAATAATAAAAATATCAATTTTAGATTATAGAAACGCGATACATAATCTCGAAGAATCGTCCAACTGTACCGTAACTCTAACTCGGCGTGTATTTTCAGTTTCTTCGACAAAACAAGTCGTGAGTGGCTAATGTGTGATAGGGAATTACGCCATCCTGTTTCTAAAACACGGACTATGATTTCATATTGCATATTCACCCATTCATATCATTATCCTGTCGACGAACTTTTAATACATGCATTATATTTATGGCTCTTCCCAAAGCCAAACCACGCTTAAAATAGTACGGTTTAAAAAACTAGCAATGCGAAATCATGCGAATTTATTTCAAAACAGCCTCGTAACCCGACGAATTGCACAATGATCTTTCATAGTTACACACTACCTTCGTCTTGCGTGGGAGCTGAGACTTCGATAAGACACTCCAAGACAGTATCTGGAACGGGTCTGTGGGGAAGAAACAACGATGAAATAAACAAAAAGAAGTCATCTCACTAACTTTATTACAATGACCGCTTCTCACCTCAAACGAGATCCCATTTGCATGGTTACTTTCTCAACAACTATTCAGCATCGTCATCTTCCGTTTTCGTCTGTTGACACGGCGGCCATGTTTTCTACCCTGAACTCAAATGAGCATGCGTTGTTTCCTGAACGGCTAAACCACGCCCAAAATAAAAGTTGAATTTGGCGTTGTTTCATTCAATTGTGTAGGCCTAATTTCCTTTCCCCATTGTCTCTCGTTGTCTGGGCCCTTCGTCGTGCCAAACTTTATTATTTAATAGTAATTTGATTGCCGGGTAGGTAGTAAGTTCATTTATTTTTAGATGATTCTTTTGGGGCTAGCCCAGCTGCACGCAGGCTAGGGGGCACTAATCAGTTTTAAAAATTTATTTTACTATATTAAACTAGACAGGGGCGTAGGAAGCAGGGCGGCCGGGGGGGCCGCGCCCCCCCCCCCCCAATATTATATAAAGGGGGGCCGGAATAGCTTTCGGCCCCCCCAAAATAATTGAATTTGAAAGAAAAATTGCAGCAAAAAATTGAATTCGAAAGCCAAGTATTTGAAATCGTATATTAATCGAATAGTATGAATGTATGATATTACCGACAAGTTGGAAAACAACATCTTCCTAATATCTTTGCATGTTAACGTTAACCCAAGTATTTTACTAAACTAAAGTACAAATGTTTCTCTAGTTTACACAGCCCTACTCTAGTAGGCTTTCTTTTTTAACTAAGCAGAAGGGCGGAAATCGCGGAATGATTGAGGCTAAAAGGTAGCCCCGGTTGAAAAAAACGTCCATGTCGGACTCGCTGACCATTGCATTAATATGTTGTCAGTGGTTCCCAGGGGCGGCCGTCCCTGGTGGTTCCTAGGAATGCTGATGAGCTCTGGTATAGAGCGAAACAGTCCAAAATATGAAATTTTATAAACTTGTGAACTGAAAAATCACCGCTCAGAATGCAGGAAATGCAAGTTGCGGGAATCTAGATTTCAAAAATTTTCGGGAGCACCTCGTGTCTCGGATTATTAGTTATCATGACCACCCATTTGGGACTAGCTTCGCCACTGATAGGTACAACGAAAATTTTGCTTTGGCCGGCCCCCCCAACTTTACAAAGCTTCCTACGCCCCTGAAACTAGAGTTAACAAATACAACAGAAATCACCGAACTATGGAACGATGCGGTCTTCTGTTACTCGTGTCGCCTTTTTGACTACCGGCTGTGGAAAAAGCAGAATAAGCATTCAGGGATATGTGTTTGCATTTCCGCCACTGCTAACGTTTCGAATGAATACACTTCCTCATATGGAGTGAAAAATACGCCACCACCTGGAAGTGCATTCGCTCGAAAAGTCTCGCCTATTGTCTGCTCCCTGCTGTGGTACACCAAGCTTTTATAGTTTTTTCAACATTACATACGCAGCAAAATAGAAACTATCATACCGCGAAATCAAAGGCAAGGTTCGAATCTTGTTATCGCGGGTATTTGATCCGATAATTGGCAAAGTTTGTGAACTCTACCAAAACTCTACCGAACTCTACCTAAACTTGGCAGTGTGGTTTAGGATTAACAGATAAGATATATATTTATGACTAAAAATGGATGTAATTCCCGCTGTGAAGAGCGAGTTGAATCAGATAATACCCCCTATATATAGCCAGCGTACAAAACCCTTTTGTGGTTACTGGTTGGAGACTGTGATGCAGGCTTCCTCTCATTTATGACATCATGGCACTAAAACTGCCCAAAACCGTTCGAAACTAAAGTTCACAGGAAGTGATGTCAACAAAACTCGAAAGTAGCCGCCCCTCTTAATGCGTAACGTACGTCCGAAAGTAGCCGCTTCCAAAAGACCAAAACGTCTGGGTTTTTTGTTTCAGCCTTAGCTTTATCGAGTACGGTAAATTATTAGCATTAGATAATAAGTATAACAACTCTTATGTAATTTAATCAAAATAAAACAAAACTTTGAAACGTTGTGGAAAATGTACAGTAGTGGTTAAAACTTGGCCGATGCTAAAAATAACAACCCGAAGTAAGCGCCCTCCCGAAAGTAGGCGATCACCAGCCTAGAATAGGCTTTTCCATGCGCTGCTATGGGGATTGGGGGCCAAATTCGCTGCATGACGGCTCCTGATCCGGTTGATAAATCGCTATCCAGTGGATAACTTTTATCCACTGGATAAATCCGGTTGTTCAAAGCTTGGATAACGTACGTTATCCACACGCTATCCGGTGGATAGGACTTATCCACCGGATAACTTATCCAGGCTTTGAACAACCGACCCCTGTAGTATAAATAAGCTCCGAATTCTCTGTGAAAAAACGAAAATCAAAATAGAAGGCCTAGTGTCTAGGCTGTCACTAATTTCGAAAGTAGCCGCCCCGGCTATTTTCGAGATTCTACGGTATTTTCTACGGGTGCGAGACGAGTAGAAAAGGTAACAAAAGATGGGAGATGTCTAGATCGTAGAGGACTTGTTTACATTTGAAAAAAAAGATGAGATCCTTTATTTCAAGCCAGTACGATATAGGTAATAAGTCGAGCTTCTTAAGACGCTCAGGATAAGACAAATCGTAGTCTTGAACTTGAAGTATAAATTTGCTCGTCTCTGTACACCCTCCAGGAGCGCATTTTTTAATTTTTTTTAATAAAATATTTAAACAGGATTTCCATTTCAGTTATTAATCGGGAGATCGGACAAGAGCAAGATAGAGTAGCTAGCCGACAGCAGCGAGTGTCAATTGAGTGCAATTCCTGCGAAGATATTTAGTAAAGATCCAACAGACTGTTCTATCAACCTTCTTTGCCGGCAGATCGTTAATGCAGCAAATGATTTTATCACACAAAACGACAACCGTAAACGCATTTACAAACATGGCGTAATATCAAGGCAGATCTCCTTTACACGAATCCGACTTCAGTCTTCAATAGAACCGACCTACGCCGCTAGTATCTCCTATAGAAGGAGCCTTTGGTGTTCTCTTTAACACCCCTATTTGCACCCCTATTGGTCCTATAATAATTCTTAGTATTCTTCAACTTAATACCGCCAGAATTAACGCAAACATTCCCAAAAAACTTTTATTCAAGACTTGAATATTACAATACATATATAATAATAAATAAAAAAATTAACAACGTTAAAAATTCGAGTTTCTGAACTACAATATAATTTTTTTATTAAAAAAGTATTCAAAAGTATAATATCACACACAAACTGGACCTGATGTTCCGTAGATAGTTAGATTAATCCCAAAAACCCATGACTGCCAAACCACGAGATTGAGAAAGGTCTGCTGTTAAAAATGTTAAACAATTTATCTTTGGCAAATCAGAAATAAGCCTAGTGGCAATCTTAGCTAGGACTAACGTATCGGCTATTTTCATAATTTCAATAAAAATATTTTACAATTTGCTTCAATAGTCGGGATCGGAAGACGCTCGTGGCGGCCATCTTGTTAGGACCACGAAATATAGTTTTAGTATAGGCGACAGAGACTATCTGTCTCTGATATTTTAAGATGTTAAAATGAATGAGTTGTTCAAGGTTTTTCCATAATATAGAACACAAACTACGGTTTCATAATAGTAACTATGAAGCCGGAATTATCGCGTGGCGGTTTGGCGGCCATATTGGAGTGACCACGGAGGTCACTAATGGGCCGTAGTTTGTGTTCTAAATTACGGGAACTGAACCTTCGGCAATTTTAGCATCTTAAAAGATCAGAGACAGATAGTCTCTGTCGCCTATAGTAAAACTATACAGCGTCGAGGTTCTCGGATTGCAGAAAAAGGTCTGGAAACAAGAGATTACAATAATATAAATAAAACTAGACGGGGAAGTCAGACCACCTGGTTTGCGAAAATGAAATGTTTTGAAAATGAAAATGTTCTATCGACATGTGAATTGTGATATCGCGTAAAAACAGCCCATGATGGTCAAATATTAAAATACGGTTGTTAGTTCTCTGCTAAAAACGATTAAAATACTGTAGCTGCTATAGTAATCTCTGAAGCGAAAATGAAAAAAAGTTGATTAGCCAAGACCATCGGCTCTTCCACGGATTCTCCTGGCAAGCTGGATATCTTTTGGCATTATGGTGACTCGTTTAGCGTGAATAGCACACAGGTTTCTGTTTGAAGTAAACGAGAGAGAGAAAAAAAACAAAGAAAGGGGGGAAAGAAAAAACACAAAGTCATTTAAATCCAAACTGAGACGAGTGATAAATATGAAAGCTGCTAAGTTCTCAAAAGAACTGGATAAAGGGATACTCCAGCCAAAATACAAATGTAGTTCATATGAAAGATCTTACTGACTTTAGTTTACTTCCAAAGTTTCAGCATTCCTAACAATTTAGTTAAGAAGATATGGCTAGTTGAAGTTGAAAATTGGAGGATTTTGACGCCATGTTGGTTTTGAAAATATGACGTAACTGAGTGATTCTATCTCGTATAATATGCCTAAGAAGCTCCTCTACTTTCCTGTATGAGGAACTAAATAGTTTATTTCGACTAATTTTCGTCCAAAGAGCACTCACAACAGCTATCTGCACTATGTGATAGATCTTCTTAGCTAAATTAATAGGAATGTTGAAACTTTGGAAATAAGCTAAAGTCAGTAAGATCTTTCATATGAACTACATTTGTATTTTGGTTGGAGTATCCGGCTTAAGTTAAGTCCTCTGCTAGCTGTCATAGCCTTAAAAATCACAAAAAACCCTGAGAAATGGTACGCATCTTCAAAAAGTCGAACCAAGAATGCCTCTGTAGCCTATAGGATGATAAAACAACCATCAGTTAGGGTCAAAGCAATAGATAAAAATATAACCAAATTACTGATCACCCTGTCTCTTTTAGTGATTATCATTTTAAGATTATTTCTAGTTGTACTTTTGAATCAGAACTTCTTTTGCGCGAAACTCTACTCATTCGCGATATCAAACCACTTTTAAACGCAAATATTGGCACCGCACACTTTCTCTTTTGTAGGCTTATAATTCCGTCATTGTATACTAGTCTCAAACTGCCACAATGGTAGCGAACGTTGCATTATTGCTAAACGGACACCCCCACGCTACTTCACAGAGCGCTCAATGATATATGTATATATATATATATATATATATATATATATATATATATATATATATATATATATATAGGTAATAGATAATATTAATAGTAATAAATATATAGGTAATAGGTAATATATATATATATATACAAACCTTTCGTGAGAAATAGATCCCTGCCACGGCGAGATTATCACCCTTGCTTCGCTCAGTCGCTTCACGACCTCGCTTGTGAGGGGATCATTACTGGTATACATAGTGACTGCCACATAGGCAATACATATATCAATAGAACCTGAGTGCATCATTGTAACCTTGTTATTGATTTTTTTGTATTTATAATTTCTTCTAAATGTTTGTAATTGTCATGGCAAAGCTAATAAATCATTAAATCAACACTGTTATTTCATTACCTCTTGCAAACAAGAAAGAGCGACCGCTTGCCACCTAATTTGTTCGTGATGCGACATTGATGCAATCTCTCTCACCTAAACAAAATGGAATACTGGCTTTAGTTAATGCAGTAGACATAAAAATTCAATCCAAAAATTAGGCAGTTGCTAATTACCACACGAACAAATGGAGCTACTCTTAGCAGTAAATGAGTAGTTTTCTGATAATGACGAATCTCCATCAGAGCTCTTGTGCCAGGGCGAAACTTTCCTGCAAAATGTAGTTAAAACTAGTCTTTAAAGAAATCACCATGAGCATGGCGAAAATTAACCCTGAACCTCTACCTGTCCCATACACACCGAAAAGACCAACTACCGAAATGCGACTTAAAGATATCACCTTCACTTTTTAAAAACAGTCTCGTAAAATACTATCATTCAGCAGTGGAGCCAAGTGTTACGATCCTAATGACCCCACCACATGGAAATCGATCTGCACAAAGTGTAACACTGCCCGAGGATTGACTAGATATCCCCACTGCCATAATCAGCGATTTGATTAGATAATCCTATTTCCCTCCTTTTAGTTCATAATCCTTTTCCCTACTCGTCTTGGCCCACAGTGGTTGGCATAAGGTGTTGCAGTATCCCTACCACATGCACTCCTTTCTCTTTGTTGTTGCAATTTTTTGTATCACTGACACCATTTCTGGCCTTCCTTTCTTTTTAGCCCCATTTATGGCCATTTGATGAAAACCCTTATGCCTAACCTAACCATAATGCACTAGTCAGTGGAATCCCCTGCACCCCCAGACCCGGGGAAGACCGGGGATTTAGACCTGACTGACAACTAAATAAACCAGCTAAATCCCGCATATTGTGTTATGTTTTTGTGTCTAAACCCCTCTTCTTGTCCCCGACCCTGGGGCATTCCACCAGATAAAATAGTTTAGGCTAGGCACCCGATAACTGCAAAGGTTACAATTGGTATTGGTACTGTAGGGTCCTCTATTCGGCCGGCCACACTTTTGTTTGCACACTTGTGTTCTCGCTGATTGTTGGTACTCAGGTTGTGCTGAATAGTTAGTCATTCCAACCTATACATAACATTTTTTTACATTTCCTTGTAACTAAATAGTTATCTTACGCTTTTTTCGTCCAGACGCTGTCTTCTGTGGTGGTGGTTTTGACACCGGAGTGTAACTCTTCCGTTTCTTAGAGCCACTTCCTTCCTGTTCTTGACTCTTACTGGGAGACGGCTTCCCTCTACGAACCATGGCCAACGACAAGAGTTTTTTTACAGGATAAACGCAAATTTCCAACGCCTTTGATAGAGAAATGCCTTCAGCTTCGAAACATCAAAAATATACACAATTTTGAAATTCACGCCGTTTCCTTGCGCATTCTTTTCTACGACCGACCGCTGACACCACCCGAGCCGATTATTTCCGAAGCTTGGTCGAATATTGACCGAAGATGGCGGGCACGTCTAATTTGAGTCCTATCCCTAACCCCCCGTCTAGCCGAGAGTTGCAATATCCGCGAAACAAACGTTGCACATGCGTAGTAGATACTGTTACACCAACCTCTACCGTATTTCCTCTAATAAACGCCTAGCCTCAAATAAACGCCTCCCTCTATAAATAAACGCCTCCCTCTAATAAACGCCCAATGTTTCAAAATTTAATAAACGCCGGGTTTGGGAATTTTACATATTTGTGATCTTTGGAATCTCTTGCGAAGAATTGTAAATACTATTCACAGAAAATGACGTCAAAGCAGGGACACGCAAAAACATTGCACACTGATTCAGCAGTGAAATACAAAGAAAGTTTGGAAATCGAGCGAATTTTGTCTAAATAATTAATGTGCAACCTGCTTTGACGTCATTTCCTGTGAATAGTAAATCAACTTTAACGGGGAAAAAGGCATCAAGATGGTTTCTTCTTGGTAGAACCCAAAGATCTCGAATATGTAAAATCCACTGATCTGGAAAGAAGACTGGATCGAGCAACAATTGTTCAGAAAATGAAGCCGGAAGTCCGCCATTACTAAGGAACCAACTGAGGATCCTATGAGGTTTTTTGTTGGATTATATGCTCTTACCATCGACAAAATAAAATAATTTTACTATAAAGAGGACCAGAAGACATTTTTCAAATTACTGGGTAAAACGATTCATGGCCTACATACAGATTTACTGCGACTTTGGTCCCTTAGTAAATGGCCGACGTTGGCTCTAATTATCCAGTGAGAGAAGCCAAAATATGAGACGTCAAATTAGGTTCAAGATTTTATGCATTTAATGTTAACAAAGAAACTATATTGGCCAGATACTAAACCTATTTCACGAGCGTCACAGTTTGATTTGCTTGCAAACTCGGATCTTCTATTTTACATTATGCAAATATGTAAGCTTCAAAATCAGCTCATCGCTCAATCCAGTCCTATTTTTGAGATCAGTGGTCAAATCCCCAAACCTCGTATCAAACTTTAAGATTGCAAAAAGGTGTGGTCATTAGACATCATCCACCGTCATTGACCATCATTGACCATCATCCACCGTGAGTCATTAGACATCATCCACCGTCATTGACCATCATCCACCGTCATTGACCATCATCCACCGTCATCAGACATCACCCACCGTCGTAAGATATCATCCACCGTCATTGACCATCATCCACCGTCATTAGGCATCATCCACCGTCATTAGACATCATCCACCGTCATTAGACATCATCCACCGTCATTGACCATCATCTACCGTCATTAAACATCATCCACCGTCATTAGACATCATCCAAATAGCGGAGGCATTTTTGCAGCAGATAAGACTATTCACCTCACGGTGACAGCAAGCTCTTACACAAAAATTGAGCGGTAAAACTAATGTCATCTTTATTTTCGAACAATAATGACAATGTCGTTTAAATATCTGTATATACAAGAGCTCGTTTTCGACAGTAATTATTTACAAGAGTTGAGAATGTTGGATAAGGTGTCAATTAGTAAATTTGAATAACAAATATGCTTATTTATCTACAATAATTACAATTGTTTATAAATTGTACTAACTAACATATGACTAAATGATGCATCTGTCTCATCTTTGAACCAGCACGACTGAGAGCAGAGGTAATAGATACAGTCCAGTTGTTAAGGAGCTTCTGGTAGCTGGAAAGAAAAGACGTAAATTAGTGGAATAGCCGATGTATCAATAAGCATTTTTGGCTTAAAGAAGTAAACATTTCTGTTTGCAATAAACTTTCTTACTTTAAAAAGCTCTTGAAATTATAAATATTGGCGTTTACGACTCTTCCATGTCTCACTTTATTTCTTGAGATATGAAGATTTGTTTGACACGTAGATATCACACTGCATATTGGCACACTGTACTGTCTCTTGTACTAAAATCATGTATATATTTGGAATTATGTAACGAAATCACTTGGAACTGTATGCGCGTGGGTGTATAACATAACAGGCTAAGCATGTGAAGTTTCGAGTGATTTGATTTGACAATCTCAAAGATATACAGGCTTTTTCAATAAGTCATTATGGAGTGTGATCTATGCAGTGTGATATTTACATATCAAACAACTATAAATAATGTTAAAGATATCATTTGGCAGCGCGGAGCCCTAAATCCGCAATTATAACTATATGACGCAATCATTCGATTTATGCGCTACTTACCCCAGTCAGAAGGACGAGCGTGTTCTCTCTTACTTCGTAAACCTAAAATTTCTATGTTTTCATCCGGCTTTCGACAAACTGCGCAGAATTTCGAGCAGCACGTTGGGTTGCAGCGAGGAGACTGGAGCGGGACTTCAGCATACGTTCCTTCTTTACCTTTGGAGCGATACCATTGAGATAGGGCTTTGTAAGGTGTCACACCTAGGGTATTAGAGGAAAGAAAAGGTGAGGGAAAGAAGGTGGAAGGAGGCCGACAACAGCGACGACGACGACGACGACGACGACAGCAACAAGACAGACAGACAGACAGACAGACAGACAGACAGACAGACAGACAGACAGACAGACAGACAGACAGACAGACAGACAGACAGACAGACAGACAGACAGACAGACAGACACACACACACACACATACACACACACACACAGACAGACACACATAGACAGACAGACAGACAGACAGACAGACAGACAGACAGACAGACAGACAGACAAGACAGACAGACAGACAGACAGACAGACAGACAGACAGACGGACGGACGGACGGACGGACGGACGGACGGACGGACGGACGGACGGACGGACGGACGGACGGACGGACGGACGGACGGACGGACGGACGGACGGACGGACGGACGGACGGACGGACGGACAGACAGACAGACAGACAGACAGACAGACAGACAGACAGACAGACAGACAGACAGACAGACAGACAGACAGACAGACAGACAGACAGACAGACAGACAGACAGACAGACAGACAGACAAATAGACACACACACAGACACACACACACACAGACCGACAGACAGGACAAATAAACAGACAGACAGACAAACAATACTATACCCGCTATTTGATATTTCATTGTAATTATAGCTTCTGATTCATTCACTCCAGCAAAGGTATGAGACACGCAGGCAGGAGAGAAAACTCCTGATCTTTCACTTGCAATAAGCTAAGGAGACAAAGAAAAGATTTGTTGTCCACCCATCTATACTGTTGTATATATTACAATAGAGACTTTCCATTTCTCACTCTCTGGCGAAGGGCCTTCGTGTAACGTAATTAAACCTCCGATATAAGATACTATTTCCATAGAACAGCACCATTTAATAAATTAAATGTGTGAAGTTGAAAGTCCAGATTGTTGTAGTCTTGAGAAAGACTATTGTCAGTCACCAACAATAGTCTTTCTTAACACTACAACAACCTGGATGATCAACTTCACACATCTAATGATACTCCTAGGTTCAAACAATTTACTTTATTAATAAATTAAGTCGTTATCGTCTTCCATCTGAGTTTTAAAGAGATTCTCAAACTCGATCAACTCAGCCATGAATAAGGTCTCATCAGCACCAGCGAAAGCAATTCGCGCCAAAAATGGCGAAACGTACGTACCCTTCGCAGAGATCTGTGAGTATTGTTGCCAAACTTTTCCAGATAAAGTGCCTCTTTATAGGAAGAAGGTGGTAGATGAATAGATCGATATTTCCCAAGGTTTAATTCTCTCAGTTGATAGGAATCCCATTGAGATACCATAACGTAAATTGGAGTTGATAAATATTGAATAACTGTTAATGATAAAATGGAAACAATTCAGTGGATCGAGCAACTATTGTTGAGAAAATGAAGCCGAAATTAAAGTAACGCGTGGTGGCCATATCGATTGGATAATGCTATATAGTTTTACTATAGGAGACAAACACTATCTGTCTCTGGTCTTTTAACATGCTAAAATTGTCGAAGGTTTTCCCGTAATTTAGAACACAAAATACGGCTCCATAACACGGTAAACTATAAAGCCGGAATTAGCTTGCGGCGGCCATCTAGGCTTATAACCACTGCTTATAACGACTGCTTATAACCAGTGCTTATAACCACTGCTTATAACCAGTGCTTATAACCACTGCTTATAACCACTGCTTATAACCACTACTTATAACACCAATATGGCGTCAATTTTTGTCACATAATTATAAATCACTTTTCTCACCCATTTCGCCATAGAGGCAAGCTGCAGGTTGTACCATTTGTGCTCGACATGACTCGTCCACAAAGCCATCCCAAAACACGTTAAACATCTAAAATAAAATAGTATCATTAATATATACATTATCACGAGATCATATGGACGAAAAAACAAAAAGACATAAATTATATATGAAAAAATCAAGTTAAGTTACCATTCTTAACGTGTTTAGAAATTCGGGAGCCCTGGGGCCAACTGGTTCTTTATAGTTGGGGAAAAGCGTAAACCATCCACCATCATTATAACCAAGCACCTTTTTAAGAAATTCAGTATTGGTTAGGTGATGAAAATGGTACGTTAGAATAACATCATTAATATTGTCACTAACATTCTCATATTAGTGCTGTATCACCGCCATCATCATCATCATCATCACCATATAATTACCATATCATCATCATTACCATAATTACCATCATCATCATCATCACCATCATCATTATCATCATTACTAATATTACCATTATCATCATCACCACCATAATCACCATCAAAAGCATAATCGTCGCTATATCATCACCACCACCATTATCATCATCATCATCACCACCACCATTATCAACAGTATTACCATCATCAACACCATCATAATCACCATCATCACCACCATTATCATCACCATTATCATCATCACCATCATCACCACCATTATCATCACCATTATCATCACCATCATTATCATTATCACCACCATTATCGTCACCATCATTATCACCACCATTATCATCACCATCATCACCACCATTATCATCATCACCATCATTATCACCACCATCATCATCACCATCATCACCACCATTATCATCATCATCACCACCATCATCACCACCATTATCATCACCATCATCACCACCATTATCTTTACCATCACCATCATCACCATTATCATCATTATCACCATCAAATTGAAAAATGTTACCTTAGCAGGTTTGACTAGTTCAGCAACGTGGTCAATATTCCCTAGCATTCCAATCCCACCAGCTGAAGCCCCACCAAAAATAATCTATTATTATCAAAAATAATATTGTTAAAGACTGAATATTACTGTAGTATATAATCCTGAAATCGATTAACAAGAAAACTTCAAAGTAAGTTCAAAGTAAGTATTGAATCGTCTTCATTTTGAGGACAACTTACCTGGGTGTGTTTAGAACTAATATTATAATCTTGAATGAGCTGTTTAAAGACACTCGTCACTATGTAGTGACCAAGCATGTTTAAGTTATAGATATGGTTTTCTGCACGTTTACGACCCACAAATAGATCTCCACTAGAATTAAGAATAGCAGAGAAAATCCTTAGTTCAATTACATTTTCTTGCAATGCGAAGGAAAAGAAGGAAGGAATGAAGGAAGAGAAGAAAGGAGGAAGGAATGAAGGGGAAAAGGGAGGGAGCAAGGGAGGAAAAGAGGAAGGGAGGGAAGGGAAGAAGAGAGGAAGGGGAGATTTGAGAAAAGGAGGAAGGAAGGGAGGGAGGAAGGAATGAAGGAGGGAGGAAGGAATGAAGGAGGAAGGAAGGAATAGAGGAAGGAAAGAAGGGAGGAAGGGCGGAAGGGAGGGAGGGAGGAGGGAGGAAGGAATGGAGGGAGGAAGGAAGGAAGGAAGAGAGGAAGGAAGAGAGGGAGGCACGAAGGGAGGAAGGAAAGGAGGAAGGGAGGAAGGGAAGAAGGGAGGAAGGGAAGAAGGGAGGAAGGGAAGAAGGGAGGAAGGGAAGGGAAAAGGGAGGCAGGAAGGGACGAAAGGAGGAAGAATGGAGGAAGGGAAGAAGGGAGGAAGGAATGGAGGGAAGAAGGGAAGAAGGGAGGAAGGGAAGAAGGGAAGAAGGGAGGAAGGGAAGAAGGGAGGAGGGATGGAAGGGAGAGAGGGAGGAAGGGAGGAAGGAAAGAAGGGTGGTAGGAAGGGAGGGAGGAAGGAATGAAGGGAGGAAGGAAGGAAGGAAGGAAGGGAGAAGGAAAGGAGGGAGGGAGAAAGGAAGGGAGGAAGGGAGGAAAGGAGAAAGGGAGGAAAGGAGAAAGGGAGGATTTGACGAAGGGGGAAGGAAGGGAAGAAGGAAGGAAGGGAGAGCGGAAGGGAGGAAGAGAGGAAGGGAGGAAGAGAGGAAGAGAGGAAGAGAGGAAGGGAGAAAGTGAGGAAGGAAGGGAGGAGGGAAGGGAGGAAGAAAGGAATGGAAGAATGGAGGAAGGAAGGAACCAAAGCTAAACATTTGTTGTACCTGCAATAAGGTATGAAAACTTTATTCCACTTATGAAACGTCGGGTTCTCCCTTGGATCATCCGAAGTCAAGAATGTTCCAGTTATGGCTCTGCGCGAGTATTTTGAAGACCCAAACCGTGTCTTCTGTCGTAAAAGACATTCTTGTTGGGTCACACAAGAACCTCCAGCTTGTAACCTTATCACCCAGTTACGACTTTTTAAATTGCGACTAAGATAAAAAACTGCAGCGGATCCATCTGAAAACATTTGAACAAAATACAATATTACAAAAACAAATTTTAATTACCACATCGACAATCTATAAGTCTGCCACCTGCCCATCTGTCATCAAGAACCAAATTCTTCGGAATATTAATATTCTTTTATTTATTTAGGTTCGATCACGCAGGATAAGGTTACCCTATTTATCCGAGCCAGAGGCTCATGTTTTAAGAGTTGGACTATTCAGTTTATCACTCTTAGGTGAACGGAAAACCCAACTGATAGGGATTCCGAGGGCCAAACCCAACTGATAGGGATTCCGAGGGCCTACGATTTAAGGTCGTTTTCCGAGAAGATCCGAAAGTCTTACCATTTGCTGGTGTTGTTGCAAAGGCAGCACTTTCTCCTCAATTATTTTAAGAACCTGAGTGGTGGTCCAACCCAGGATTTGAACCCGGATCTCGCAGCTCATAGACATGTGTGGTAACCACTATACCACAACAGCTGGTATTGAAAAGTCAAGACTTTGAGGACGACCAAGCTAGCAGCGAGATAAGCTTAGGCAATGTGATTTTTAAATAAGTCTTAATAAAAAATAAGTTAGAAACACCCTAAGTGTTATTAAATCAAATATTAAATCAAATAAACAGACGTGAGACGTTGATGTTAACCATTAGCATCGGCGGTTCCGAACATACCGAGCTTAATACAAGTACTATAAGCCGGTGTGGCAAAAGAGTGACGATTGAATCGATTAAGTGCGGCTTAGGCGGGGGGAACGACGAGGTCAAAAGTTGAACGGATTCAAAAGTTGAACTTTTCATGAGCGGAATCAAATCCATGATTTATTTTAATGTTTTTTATGTAATATTTAATGGTTATGAGCATGTGGAACATGAGTTTTGGCATAACTATATCAATCACCAAGATAGCATATTAATGTAAAGCAAAAAAATGTACGAGTATCATTTCAGAAGCTAAATGCAGCAGTGGAGATCTGTTGATAAGCTTTGACTATAGTGTTGCATTTTGCCCATATGGTTATACTGACGTTGTCCGTATTTATATGAGTGTGTGTATGTATGATTTATTTAGAGTCGCGATCACGCAGGATAAGGTTGCCCTATGTCTTTTAAGCGCTCGAACCATGAATATAGAATAAACATTCAGATATACCCCAATTGGTCTGCAAGTCGCCATCAATACTCCACTTGAGCAGAGCTCTGCAGACTATTAGTTACAGGCAGTTATTTAATACAGCTAACGTATACAACGATTTCAAAACCTTCAAAATGTTAATAAGGGCTTATAAGATTGACTGCTCCTGCACAATAGAAGTTTGACACCCAAAACAAAAGGCATTCCGTGTCATTTTCACAACGTTATCGCCTAGTTAAACCTCAACCCGTCAACTAGGATTGCTTAGACTGAATGTTTTAGTAGGAGAAAAGGATATTTAGCGTTCGTTGAGGCGTCCATGGTGTGAAATTTCGTTAAAATGCTAAAATGAAAGTGATTTTATTTGTAGCTGTATTCATCCTAGTTTATTTAAACTCCCTATAGAGTATAGTATCTTGTATTCTACAGAATATGACATGAAAATATAATGTGCTGTGTAGCCATATTGTTAAAATACGAATGAATATTAAGAGGTCTGACGTTAAACTGTAATAACTTACGCAAGTGGTATATGGTCTAGTCGCAGCAGTAAAGATTACTTTTAACTGCTAGGATTTTTGATACCCAATGAAAACCAATTTTTTTCTATTACTATATTCAGCTGTGGAGCATGTGGTGGTTACCATGCGGCATGTCAGACTATGAGCTGGACCAAGAATTGAACCTAGGTCTAGATATCCGGACCACCACAGTCTTATATAGGTCTTAAAATAATTGAGGAGAAGGTGCTGTCTTTACAACAACACTAGCAAATGGTAAGATTTTTGGGTTTTCTCGGAAAACGACCTTAAATCGTAGGCCCTCGGAATCCCTATCAGTTGGGTTTTCCGTTCACCTGAGAGTGATAAACTGAATAGTCGAGCGCTTAAAAGACATAGGGCAACCTTATCCTGCGTTATCGACTCTAAATAAATCATACATATACACACTCATATAAATACCGACAACGTCAGAACGTGAAAACCATATGGGCAAAATGCAACACTATATAGTCAAAGCTTATCAGCAGATCTCAATTGCTGCATTTAGCTTCTGAAATGATACTCGTACATTTTTTTGCTTTACATATCATCAACATGCAGACTCCTGTAATTTACCATTTATAGTACCGTCAGTATTAATAACCGGTATATATATAATGTTTAATAGGACTCAACGTAATTGTATTACGCTGTGTGTGGAAACCAATATCCCCTGAATGCAACACCAGCCGAGTGGACAAGGATAAAGGACCCTCCCATTTTCAAGAACTAGTCAAATCTCTACTAACCCTAACGTTAAACCTATAAACCAGAAATAAAAACCAGACAAAAACCTTTTAGCCATCTCCTAAAATGAGCTCTCCATGACTCTTTGCAAATTTCATAAACATGACTCTGACTCATAATTTACTATTTATAGTGACATCAGTAATAACCATATAATATTAGGTTTATATTACAAGTAATATTTGGCATTTCACTAGATTAAACTACATGTTCTAAGGATTTATGGTGAAGGAAAATATCGAGTGTTACATGAAAATATTACAGTGATACATTTTAAGACCAAACCGGGACCAGTTGCGAAAAATGCAACTTCAAGGCCTTCCCTGGAATTGAACCCGCGACCCTGCGATGCTAGTGCAGTGCTCTGACCAGTGAGCTACTGAAGCCGTTGCCGAGAGCTGTATATATAGTCGTATATATAGCTGTATATATTCTGTATATATAGAAATTATAGTGGTGCAGGTAATGCCAGGATAAGATTTTGGGTATATTACAAGTAATATTTGGCATTTCACTCTATTAAACCACGTGTTCTAAGGATTTATGGTGAAGGAAAATTTCGAGTGTTGGAATATATACATTTTAAAACCAAACAGGGACAGCTGCAGTTGCGAAAAATGCAACATCAAGGCCTTCTGGCTGGAATTGAACCCGCGACCTTGCGATGCTAATGTTATATGATGGCTAATGTTATATCTAATAGGTCGGGGTCTATAATTGGCTTATGCTGTGTGGAAAACAATGTGGGCCTAAGGCTAAACGAAACACTAGCCGAGGGTTAACAGGAGTTCCACTTTTGCGTTTAGCTCACGAAATAATACACAGTCTCTTAATTTTTTGATGTTTTTCACTGTCGTAACCATAGTTAATCTCATACCATATCTAACAGGTCCAAACATAATTAGCTTATTCTGTATTTTGGTGTTCGTGAGCTCTCTTCAGCAACTTATCATTCCTCCTTTTGTGTTAAAATTCAAAGTTAAAATTAAAATAATAATTGCTATTATGGACTAAAGTGCTAGACAAACTATTGTAATTTTTTTAAAAGTACTTTTTGTCTTATGGTCATTAGTGCTCAAGGGTAAACATAAAGTTATAAACATAATCACGAAAGACAGGGACTGATAAAGTTTAAATAAACAAATGTATAGTGTACGTGTGTATATACACTCTTTTTTTTATAAGAATATATTTTATCAGAATATCGAGGCTGAAATTGGCGAAAGTTTAAGAATATGTTAAGAATATACTCAAGGCTGAGATTTCGTTAACAAAACGATAAAAACTAGAGTAGTCCTATACATATGATCAGTGATGCTGCTCTCCTCATGTAAGTTGGAAGGTCGTTATAAGTCTTTGTACCATAATTCTTAAAAGAACGTTTCGTACATTCCAGTTTAACTGATGGTAAATGTATTCTATCACTAGACCTCGTATTATGATCATGAATACTATTATTCATATAGAAAAATAATGTCGTAAATAATCAAGAAAATCATCAGCATTTATAAGTGATTTGTGCACCATTGTGCATATATGCATTTCTCTTCTAGCATGTAGGGTAGAGAGTCCAGGTATCTTGCGTTGGATCTCACCGTCACAGTACTGATTTGTTATAATTTTTGCCGCTCTCCTGTGAAGTCTTTCAAGGCCCTCAGAAAGATGTGATCCAACTCCGTGCCACACGATATCACAGTAATCATATACTGGAATAATCATAGTCTTATATAGCTGCAGAAGAGCAGTTTCCTGGGGCAACATTGGTCGAATCTTCTTCAGCATATATATAATCTGGAGCTGATCTTCTCGGTGAGATACTCAATATAATTTGTGAACTTCCGAAATAGTGCATTTTATACGAGGTGTGGTGTTTAACCTTTGGGGCGAACGCCGGTCATCAGAGGGAGAAACGTAAAACGCGAATACCGCTAGCTATTACTACACGCCTCCTAAACCTTTTATCATTTCCTTTAACCAGTCCTGGGTCTGAACGCACGCAGGCTAATCATTACCCTGTAGAAGTTGACTGGCGCCGTCCCTGTGAGCCCCAATAAAAGGGAATAGCCCACCTATTTAGTAGATATAAAAGCGCAAGGTGCCTGTGGAGGAGTGTGGACTTACATTGCGAACAACTCAACGGGGTAGCTTATATCCATTTAGATTAATATCGAGTCACCTTGGGAGATCAATAATAGCAAATGGTTTTGTCATTAATTAGAGAACAACTTGCCGAAAAAGACCACCAGGTTTGCTTGTGGAATGGCATCATTATAAAACATATTTTAATGTCTATTTCAGCTGATGGCCCCGGTATCCCCAACGAGCGAAGAAGAACCATTGGCACCCAGGGTACTGATGTGAAAACTAAGAATTATATGGAAATACCATTTATACATTATACTGAATAACATTGGTTAAAAGATCAAGAACGAGATACACAACAGATTGAAATAAAATTATGCAACAGAGGTATAGAAATGCTAGTGAACTGCTGCGATGCAGTAAACAGATTATGATCAAAGGTAACAATTTCAAAAGGAAATGATGATGAGACATGAACCAAAAAAGGATGAAAGAATTGTTTGTATATATATATATATATATATATATATATATATATATGTCAGAATGGCATATGCCTCCGTTATGTAGTGCAATTACTGACCTTGTCTATATAGAGCCCTTATCAGAGTAAGAATGTCTATTTAAAAGTGTAAACTCTAAAGGTTAGACAGTTTAGATAACAGGAGAGGAAAACTGACAGTCGCATACAATATGTTATATCATTATTACTATTAATATTACTATATTGTCTCGATGTACTACAATATATACCAATTTTGGAGTTGCATGTATTCTTATTATATTGTAATCCTATATGAACTTATAGGAATAGACTAGTCGCTATATATAAAATGTCATTATTAGGCCTTCTATCAATGTAAAATATGTATTTAACTCACGGTCATTGTTCTCAATAATGACCTTGTGGTAGAGGCCGTGCAGATTGAAATCTTCGCGAACTCGCGAACTTTCGCGAACTCGCGGTTGAGTAAATTGGGGCATATATATAGCTCTTATGGTACTCAGAGAATGTCCTATTCATCAAAATCGAGTGCAAGTGCATGCTGATCCAAGTTATGAGACTGTCGATTCGATTGCATCGTGTACGCTTTCAACTCTTGTGTCGTTTCCGTTGTCATATCCGACCTAAGCGGTGTTGCGGTCGACAACAATTAGAAAGGTCGAAGGTAATTGTTTCATACGTCGAATTCTTCCGGTGAACTATATTGCATTCAACACATAATAAATCCGTTTGAAAGCGGAGAAAAAAACAAGCTATCAACAAACAACCGGGTTTATCAAGATTTCCACAGGCACGCCTGACTTTATCAGTGGAACTAATCTAGCGCTAATGATTTCGCTGTCTGCCCAATTACCTAGAAGTATCAAGATAACGTTGTTGTTGTAAGTTGGAGGTGACAGTATATGTGCTCAGTGATATAGTAGTGATGTAAGCCGGTAAAACATCAGGAAAAAATATTTTCTGATGAACAATGAGATGCTCTAACCATTGAGGTATATGGTTTTATAAGATGTGGAGGTTACGTATGTGTACATGGACTAAGATGATGAGTGAAGGATACATATGTGTACAACCTGTAACCTTCTGATGACTAGTGAGATGCAGCTCTAACTATTGTTATTGAACTACATGGACTAAGATGAAGAGAGAAGGTTACATATACTATCTGTAACCACGGTTAAAACATCTGATGACCAGTGAGATGCTCTAACCATTGTGCTACCAAACTCACTGAGAATATAATCAGGATTACGTATGGGACAACCTGGGTAACCCTGCATGAGACTAAAATTTCGAAGACTCTTCATAACCCAATCAAAATGACGCAATATGAATTCAATTTGGCTATGATTTGCTATCAGCAGAGTAATTTCCTTCGATAATTACTCTAAAATATAATCAGTATATAGTTACACATAACATAATGAATGCTTTCCTTCCCCTATCGTAAGGTACATTCTAGACATGCACCTCTTTTGTCGAATCATCTATCTTTGTTGTCCCTCCACCCACCCATATATATCGTAATTAGCTTGTGCTGTCACAACACGCCGTGTTAAAAGCATCTCTTTGTTGCAAAGCAAAATACGACTTTCCGCCTTTTTATGTAGTTTAGCAGCTGTTGCGATTGTTATCGAGAAACGCCAGACAATATCATTATGAGTATAGTAACATTGACACGAAGAATTCAGTTTTCGAAAGAGGCTTTAAGGCTTAAAACATTGTCATACAATATGTATTTTCCTGAGCACCTATCTGTCGCTATACTGCATGAACGGCTATTAACCATACTTTAGGAGCAAAACCTGCATGCAGAGCTGAGTTGAAACAGTAAAAATATATACAGTACCGCATAATATTATACCGCATAATATTATACCACATAATGATGGCAAAGTATTCCGGAGCTGACCATCTTCATTTGTTTATCAAAATTCTATCTCCTATGGCTATAACTAAGGCCTTTTAGTTTACCCAGACTTTAGCTTGCGTGAAAAATTTTCAACTTGTTAAAATTGGATGAGAATGATCCATTTCAATCCTACAGCTTTATTCAATACTTATTCCACCGCATACTTACATAGCAATAATATCCGATATACAATACGTCTACGGGAACGCAAGAACTGATCCTAAATAGTGTATGTTGAGCCTTATCAAGCACTTATGAGTTTAGCTTTGTCGTATTATGTAACTTTAAACTGACTGGTTAGTCTCGGTGTTGCTAAATAGACTGTCCGTGTTTATAAAATAAACTCGAAGATTGTGTTGAAATTACAACACAACTCCTGGTGTAGTTTACAAGTGGTGCCTTTGACGGTTAAGGGTTTTATTCAACACATTTGTAACGAAGTTGTTGTTGTTTAGACATACACCTCATTCAACTTACCTAAACAAGTCGCATTAAACTTCCTTGCGTGTCGTATTTCGTGCAGTCTAAGTTTCCAGCGGTAACGAGGTTTTGTCCTCTTGTGTATGCTCGCCTGATAGTCTCGTTTCTCTCTCGACTCGAGCTGCCCTCTATTCCAATTCATCGAATCCAGTTCGCACAACACAGTGCCGAAGAAAAGCAACAGTAACATTACCCACGATAGCGGTGCTTCGTAGAAAGCCACTCGCACCAACCACTTCATATTAAGTAGCTTTTCGCATATGAATGATAATGACTGCGTTAATCTGAAAAGAACAGACTATGTCACACGAGACTTTGAGAATTCTTTAAGAAGACACGACCGGCACTCGAGATTCAAACGCCGCCCTCTGAACCGTTTGTTTCAGTTCATATAACGACAGCGAAGAACTGTAGGGTGCTTCGTCCAGCGTGCGTAGCAAGCAATGTCGACTGTTTGTAATACTTTGTGGAGCGTGAATTAGGGGCGTCCAGAAAAAATTTACAACTTATTAATAATAATTATGTCTCGAGCAACAACGCATGCATATCTTATGTAAACAGAACTACCTTTCCAATTAACGAACGAAGAAACATCAAGTTGTCACCAAAGCCATCTGCGCTATTTCAAATTCCTTCTTGGTGGAGATATATACACCGCGCGCTGTAATCTCTCCATGCATAAGCTCTGTAACCACAACCCCCAACTCTAAAGCCAAGATCCAACACAGCTTCATACTTCTCGTTCCATTATTTGCCTTTTCCTGCTGTTGAAAGGCGTTTTGTCATCCTTGTGTAAATATGAGAAGTGAAACTACAGATTCGGCTCATTTCTGTTCTTTCTCTTAGCGTAATTGACATGACGGTTTTAGTTCCCGTTGGCTGAATCCTAAAATATCCAAGCACTTAGTAATTCGCGGCTTCTTGTACGACCTTCCGCTGCGTGGTATTTCCGTTAACTCGTGGAGAGCAGCTACTTATCCTGTTTTGTTCTCAGATTTTGCTTCGCTACCTAACTTGAAAAGTCAGGTTATTACACTTGTCTAGAAGCTGATCCAGGTTCGACCCTGGGTTGGACGCCAACTCAGGGTCTTAAAAATAATTGAGGAGAAAGTGCCGCCTTTGCAATAACATCAGCAAATGGCGGCAAGACTTTCGGGTCTTCTCGGATAACGACCTTCAATCGTAGGCCATCGAGCGGAGCCTCTGTTCACCTCTAGAGTGATAAACTAATATTTGAGGGTTTCAAAACATGAGTCTCATCAAGGGGCAATATCCTGCATACCGTTACCAGAATCCCGAGCCTTAAAATAGTGGTCCAGCTAATTACGTCGAAACCAGACATTTTTTCTTTTGACCTTTTGAGTTTTGAATACCGCGGCTCATATGCAAGACTTCAGTCACGTCAAGAACTAATGCCCCTGATCATTTTTCAATTTGTATGTCTTCGCATTCTAATTTCAATGAGAGCATCATTAACACACCACGATTGCCGCACAGATAGTATACATTAACCATAAGTATATATTATTGTTTTAACCCTTCGTTCTCTTCTTTGAGCCTCAGTAACTTAACTGGTTAGAATGTGTCACCAGAAATCAGCAGGCTACACGCGTTCGATTCCCGCTGTCCGGGACTCTGTAATAATGTTGCTGCACAAAATAGATTTGACACGCGCGCATTTGATTTGTCGTTAAAAATTATCTGGTGTAACATATCGCCCCTAAAGACGGAACGCCCTTGGTGTGTGAAGGTTCCCGAGTAAAACTGAGACAAATGAAACCGTATTGCCAACAGCCAACGCAGATTTTAATTTTAGTTTCATTGGAGTTTCCTTAGATCTTTATTACTCGAAGCCACACAATATGTACCGCAAATTTCTTTGCGACCAATTTCGCCATTTTCGACCACACACTCTGTGTCATTCATGGCGAACACTTTCTCGTTTTAAATATCTAAAAAGGTTGGTGTACTGCCGAAATAGCATGTAAGTAGTCTAACGTTTCGAGCGAAGGCCCTTCGTAATGTGTGTTGTTTTATTTTTGGGCAAACAGATTTAGTTATGTTGTGCGAGGAACATGCTCGTTTGGATTGTCCTTATAATTCTATTCACGATTTTCTTTTTTAAAATAATTTTCTGAATATTTTTTGAAACGAATTACACATGTGATCGATTGTGAAGCATTTATATTTAAGGGAGAATGGAGTGATCGAGAAGTTTCTATTATCGAAATTGATACTGGATATTATGAATTTCTTCAATGTTATTTAAAAATAAAGATTAAAGCACATGACATGACAGAAATTTGAAAAAGATTTTATAAGCTAACGTTTAAAATATTTTTCAAACTATTTCTGTCATGTCATGTCTAAAAGGTATTTGCTGGGCTTTAATCTTTATTTTTAAATTATGGTTCCCGCCTCATGGTGTTTCAATTGCTACAATCTTCAATGTTATGATTCATCATTACCTGACTTCACAAAAAAAAGGTATTGGCTATTGCATACCAAAATTCGAAGGCCGTTTACTAGTCTCTGACGAAGGGCCTTCGCTCGAAGCGTTAGACTACTTACAGGCTATTTCGGAAGTACACCAATCTTTTTAGATATTGCGGTGCCGGCCCTGCCAAGTTGGCAACGCTTTGATATTCCGTGTGTGAATTCGTTCGTTCGTTTCGTTCGTTCGGAATCAATAGCAAGCATTTGCTTCATTTACTAGCACTGTGTCTGGTTTGATTTGTATTTCTACACTGCCTACGCAGCACAACACGTTTCAATTTCTCGTTTTCTTGCTTTCAGATAAACCTTTTTGGCAATAGAGCAAAATTCGTTCAATGATGATGACTGATTTGACAGCACACTCATTAGCATTTCGCACAAACAAATATTTAAATTCATCACGCGCGACTTTCAATAAGTATTGCTGAGAATAATCAGGCTAGACCATGGGCACAAATGAAATTGAGCGATGATTGAGGGTTTCAAGTAAACGGTTTTCCAAGCACCAGCGGGTCCCCTCATATATATATATATATATAGCAAAGTGAAAAGGTGGTAAACTGCCAAGAATTTAGTGACGAGATACTGACGTTTCGAGCGGAGCCCTTCATCAGAGTAATAATATATAATATATAATATATATATATATATATATATATATATATATATATATATATATATATATATATATATATATATATATAATATATATATATATATATATATATATATATATATATATATATATATATATATATATATATATATATATTGAGAACTTGATTTGACTGATCAAGGACACATCGTCCTAAACGTCGCCATTAATATACGCGTAAGTACTCTTACTTAAGTATTTTTCAACACATTGAAGTTCTCTTATTTCTCCTTTTCATATTATACCCAGTTCTTTTGAGAACTTAGAACCATTTTCCATGGCCGCCGGCTATTAGTGGTTTGTCGCCATTTGTAAAACTAGGGTGAACTGATTGGCTTATTATAAAAAGTCTGAAAAGTGCTGGCATTAGACCAACCTACAGAGCCGGCTTAGAACTTGATATATATCTCCTAAATTCTTCGCAACTCATTCTCTATCCCATGGAATAATCAAAAGTTTTATTATTCTCTGCCATTTAGTTGCATCCGTTACAATCAGTGCGCAAGTCGCAAGATCATTCACGAGAAAGCAACAGGGGTTCTTGTAGTTCCAAACTGGCCTACCCTACTTTGGTATCCCCTCATCCAACCAATCTTGTTAAAAAATCCTTATGTTTACCAGCCATCCAAGAAGCTACTTCGATCTACCAGCATCACCAGAGGAGTTATATCCACTTCACAGCAAGTTGGAACTGGGCATATATGTCTTGTGTCAGGCAACAACTTGCAAAAATAGGTGTTACACCTGGGTCAATAAATGGACAGAATTTTGTAACCAGATAAAGTGATTTTTTAAACCCTCCTGTACCTACATCTCTACAATTCAATTCATACAAGTATGGTCCCCACAACTATAGAATTGATTAGACCACCGATCAGTTCATGACGACGAGACTTGCAATCACTAAATCTACTTCCGGTAACATACTGGCACGAATATCTCGATTTGATCTTCTTTTTCAAAACTGTGAATGGCCTGGCTAAAATCAACCCTGAAATCGTACCTACTCCATACATACCAAAGAGGACAACTAGAACCTGCTCGACACCTGATCTTCTACAATTTCGTCCACGAAAATGTTGATGACACTAACTTTCCAGCGATCATTCTTCACACGAACATGTAGGACGTGGAATATGTCCTCTCGAACGAAATTCGGTTGAAGGAACTTAAGTTAACTAACTTTAAATGCCACCTCCTACAATATTACATCAGGGCATTGAAGCATTATGACCCTAAAGATCCGCGAACATGGAAAACGATTTGCCCAAAATGCAATTCTGTTCGCAGTCTAATTGGTACTACGCTGCTGCGTCTATAGCAACTAACAACTCTTGAACAGGAACATTCTTAAAACTATTTAATTTTTACTTTAATTTAATTAATTCTGGGACCGCAATAATTGGCGTAGTACGCTGTTGCGGCAACCCTGTCACTTTCACTATGTATACTACTACAGTTGGCGAAGCATAATAAATAAATAAATTCTTCAAAACCTTTTTCACTCAGGTCTATCTTATACAGCTGTAAACACTGCACTGCTTTAAATTTAAAAGGAAGTGAGTGTACGTATTTGGTGTTGACTGTAGTACTTTGATTTTCTAGAAAAATCGCTACATAATCTTTGCTAAGAGAGCTGCTAATTGTATATGCACTTCTGAGAGTGTATGGTTACACGGGGAAATGAATTTGACGGCAGAATTATCGAGAAGAATTAATGAATAATACAACTGGAGCGTGATTTATGAATGATTATTTAAAATCAACTTACATGCATTTCCTCGGCACCGGATACATGTATACGCAGTTTCTTTAATCTTTTCGGCTTCACGAAATGAAGGACGTCAGTCATGTTGTCGGCGCTCGACACATTTTGTTTGTTGTGTCGACGTGTGGTCTCCTGAGTGACGATAGGTAAAAAAATAATTGAAATATGACAAAGACCACGAAACTGCAGCCAAAATACAATTGTAGTTCATATGAAAGATCTTACTGACTTTAGTTTATTTCCAAAGTTTCAGCATTCCTATCAATTTAGTTAAGAAGATATGGCTAGTTGATGTTGAAAATTTGAGGATTTTGACGCCATATTGGTTTTGAAAATATGACATCATTGAGTGATTCTTTATCGGCAGTGGAGACCGACATAGTGATAGCTGTTGTGAATGCTCTTTGGACGGAAATTAGTCGGAATAAACTATTTAGTTTCCTCATGCAGGAAAGTAGAGGAGCTTCTTAGGCATAATACGAGATCACGTCACTCAGTGACGTCATATTTGAGAAACAAACATATGGCGTCGAAATTCGACAAACTCTCCAACTTCAACTAACCATATCTTGTTTACTAAATTGATAGGAATGCTGAAACTTTGGAAATAAACTAAAGTCAGTGAGATCTTACATATGAACTACATTTGTATTTTGACTGAAGTATCCATTTAACTCTTTCCTGTCCGGCCCAGTCAAAAGGGGTCATAGAAGACCCCGAAGTCGTCAATCGAAAAACACGGCACACGGTAACGCAAGATTAAAAATTGAAATTCGACAAGCGCCAGGCACATGAGATCCACTCACACGCCAAGTTTGATTTGATTTCATAAACAACTCTGCGATTGGTGGCATTTTGATGGCATTTTCTAGAAAAATGGAAGTTTTTCAATCTGATTTATGATAATTAATGCTAATTTATATTACCATGATGTGTCTTGTTCGGAAAATTCAAAAGCATTGGTAACAGCCGGTTTATTGGACTTTCAGAAAAGGTATAGATTTCGCAACAGTTACGGATATTTCCCGAGATATCAATAGATCACAAAGAGGTAGTTCAATTTTGGATGTTTTTCAGTCGGACAGGAAAGAGTTAAGATGTCCTGGATATCAGAGTATACACAAAATTGTAGTTTCTCTAACCCTAACCCCCCGCCTAGCGAGCTTTACAGTATGTCTGCAGTATGTCTGTTACAATTTATGTAATCAATCACAGGGTTCATTTTTGGAAATTTTATCAAAAACTAGGCTTCCGATGGCTTTACAGGCAGCACTTCCCTTGTGATAGTAACTTCTAGTTTTTATTATACGTAGTGGTGTAGGAGCTTCTATGGAGTGAGTCGACAGACGCCGTACATGGACAATATAGGCGTCTGAGTGGAAGTCCAATAATACAACAATTCTCGATTACCTACATGGCTACAACCTTTGTTTGATATCGCTAAACTTACTCCCATGCCAGTAAGCCTACTGGCATGAATATCTGGACCTAATTTTCTTTTTCAAAGCTATATAAATGGACTAACGTAAATTTTATTTATCTTTAAAGTTTGTCAGTTTATCTTCCGTGCATTTTATTGGCTACTTTCTACTTGTGACGCCCTATGCTAGTGGTCAGAGCACTGCACTAGCATCGCAGGGTCGCGCGCGTTCAATTCCAGCCGGAAGGCCTTGAAGTTGCATTTTTAGCAACTGGTCCCGCGCGAAACGTCATTATTTCGTTACTAAAAATCTTGACAGTTCACCACCTTTTCACTTTGCTAAACACTGGCTACGCAGCAGTCTACTTTGTAACATAAACTAACCTGACACCCTTCCGTTCACGCGTAGCTTAAACCTTTCGTTTTCTACACTCAAGTGTGCAGGATATGCAACTCAATATGCCCTAAATCCAACACTATAGCCGAGCCTTAACAGGATCTCTCCACTGCTGTATTTAGCTTCTAAAATGATACTCCTGCGAATTTTTGTTGCATATCATCTGCAACACTCGTGTTTTACCATATATAGTACCGTAAGTGATAACTATATATAGTTATATATATATAATCTAATAGGTTGCAACGTATTAATTGGCTTATACTTTCGCGTGTGTTGGTGTTCTCGAGTTGACTACAAGAATTACTTATCATTCATCCTTTTATTTTTTGTGTTGCTGGAAACCAAAGTTAAATAAATTTTAAAAAGTGTTTGTTAGCATTAAATGGCGGTAATACATTTTCTTTATTTCAAATAAGAAGGAAGAAAAAATTCTTCAAAGTCTGCCTGCCCAACCGGACTTTAATAGATAAATCTAAATATTATACTCGTGTGTAACAGAGCAGCTGTTGTGGCCAAGTGGTTACTATACATGTCTATGAGCTGCGAGACACAGGTTCAAATCCAGAGTCGGACCACCACTCAGGGTCTTAAAAATAATTGAGGAGAAAGTGCTGCCTTTGCAATAATACCAGCAAATGGTAAGACTTTCGGGTCTTCTCGGATAACGACCTTAAATCGTAGGCCCTCGGAACCCTTATCAATTGGGCTTCTAGCCTGTTCCTTCCGTTTTCACCCTAAAAGAGTGATCCGTAAAATACAATAAACACTACAGCTATCCTCAAGGAACTATAGAGAGCCTATAGAACGCATTGTTTTTAAAATATTATTAATTACATCTAAGCCATTGAATAACTAATTAGCTCCGCTGAACATTTATGATATGCTCAATCATTATGTTCCAATTCGCAGTCTGAGGTCATATCTAAATATAACTTTTTACTATCTATTCGTTAGTCTAATCTCAAGAGTTCAACGGTGACAGAGATTTCTCGGTTACGGCCCCGAAATTATGGATAGCTCTGCCGCTAAGTCATCAGTATAGGCATTTTTAAATCACATTTGTAAAATTCATTAATAATTCATGAAGAAAATTCAAAATAAATTAATATTTAATCAGTGTCTTTAACCCAGCTGGATTTAACATTGATTAATAAAACATCAATGTTTTATCAAAGTTAACCTGCTGATTAATAAAACATCAATGTTTTATCAAAGTTAACTTGCTCAAATTGAGCTTTTTCGGAGTTAAAACAATTTGTTTGTACCGTTTCTACAACTTCCAAACAAAGTATGTATTATATATTCTACTCATTTTACAAGTTCGTTAAAACATTCGCGGTCGATGTTTATGGGCAGGTAACTGCCCATAAACATCGGCCGCTCATGTTTTAACTACTACTTAAAGACTTGAAACTTATTTTTAGATATATTTTAAAATCTAAATTACAATGTTAATAATACATTTTAATAACTTTTAATAATAAATTTTAATTACAAATTATAATGAAATGTAGTTTACTCAACTTTAGATAGAGAACGAGCTCAGGAAATTCCAGAAAAATTATAGAACCTAGAACAACGTCTTGCATATTAAATGTTAGTAATTGATGTACCCTTGTTGTAGTTTGAGCACTCTGGCCCCATATCACTTCATGATCTCTTGATGCGCGAGTCAACCAGTACTTTCCCACATACAGTTGTCAACGACGATTGAGTTGTATAAGTACGAGTCGAGTCACTCTTACATTTAGATTGTTCCATAACTGCACTGATGAGCTGTAGTACAGAGAAACACGTCTGCAGATTGAACCTATATATATATATATATATATAAATTTTTAATAAATATCTTAAAACTAAAACATCGCTACTCCGAGTTTCACGCCTCGTTTGTCGAGACGATCTTCAGGCGATTGAGTGCTGAAAAAATTTATATTGCTCTGCTGAATATTCACAGTATTGAGCACTCTTTTATCTACTACAAACAAATAAATATTGTATATATATATAAGAAAGAAATATATAGAAATATATATAAATATATATAAATAAATATATATAAATATATATATATATATATATATATATATATATATATATAAATATATATATATATATATATATATATATATATATATATATATATATATATATATATATATATATATATATATATATATATATATATATATATATATATATATATATTATATATATATATATATATATATATATATATATATATATATAATTAGATGAAATGTTCTCGAGTGACTGAGCCCAAACCGCGTAAGCAGAAAACTGCTTGCCGTGGCTGGGTTTTGATCGCGACCTTTGATTTACTCGTACTGAGCTACACGGTCAAGGCGATGGAGGCCTGGGATTTATGACTTATACTGAATTTCGTAAACATACTCGTATATAAACGAGTATGTTTACGAAATGGTAACAAACTTAAATATAGCCTTAAGCGACGTATGTGCTTAAGGCTATATTACATTTATATATATTTTTTTTTGAGGTCCGTAACTCAGGTCCGTAACTAAAATAGAGCCTTTTGATTGGCTGAGTACGAGGTCCGTATCACACCAGTACGGACCTCTCGCAACTTTTCGCGCCAAAAAATTGCAATTGTTTTGACTTTGCTCGAAAAAAATAAACACGTTATTTACCGTTTTGGTCGGTCCGTACTGGAAAAATATTTTCCCTCAGTCTCAGAAGCAGCCCTCGACCTTCGGTCTCGGGCCGCTTCTGAGACTTCGGGAAAATATTTTTCCAGTACGGACCTCCCAGCCGGTAAATAACATATATATATTACATTTATATATACATATATATATAGTAAAATATAGTGAGCGGTCTATGATAGAGCAGATAGTTAGTTGTAAAAATTTGTTGTTACTCGGAGTTTCACGCCATTGGACGATCTTCAGACAACTACATAAATATATAGTATTCAGTGTTCCTCGCTGGTTTCTATAGCGTATCGGATTCAATGAGCATTGGAAACGAGAATGTCAAACTTTCGGTTTCTGCAATAGCGAGGTAGCCGCCATTCTGGGCCGGTAATATACAATGAGAAGAAAGCTTCCCTGTCCTTTTCAGCACCAGTCTTTTCCACTTGGCGCGCTGGTTTTGAAACCAAACTTGAACGACTTTCGTATCGAGTCCAGTCTTCAAGGCCAACGCTTCCCGAGACCTCTTGGTCGGCTTGCTGTTGGAAACATAGGCGCACTTTAATTCTTCATATTGATGCGGGTAAATTATAGTTCGGGATTTTCTAGCGAATGGCGTGTAATCCATGGCAATATTTATTCCTAAAGCACGGAGGAGGTTTTGAAGGGTTGAAATCGATCACTACTATTGAATGAGGGGATGGAGGAGACAAAGAAAGAAGAGACGGGAGAAGGAGGAGGAGAAGAAGGAGACGGAGGGGGAAGAGACGGAGGGGGAAGAGACGGAGGGGAAGAGACGGAGGGGGAAGAGACGGAGGGGGAAGAGACGGAGGGGGAAGAGACGGAGGGGGAAGAGACGGAGAGGGAAGAGACGGATGAGGAAGAGACGGAGGGGGAAGAGACGGAGGGGGAAGAGACGGGGGGGAAGAGACGGAGGGGGAAGAGACGGAGGGGGAAGAGACGGAGGAGAAGAAGCAGACGAAAGAGATGGAGGAAGAGAAGACGGAAGAAGAAGAGACGGAGACTGAGGAGATCGGAAGAGATCGGAGAAGAACGGAGGAGAACGAGCACGAAAAGGAGATGGAAGAGAAGAAAAAGGAGATGGATGAGGAGGAGATGGAAAAGGCGAAGGAGAAGGAGAAAGAGAAAGAGAAGGAGAAAGAGAAAGAGAAAGAAGGAGGAGAAGAAGAAGAAGGAGAAAGAGAAGGAGAAAGAGATGGAGGAGGAGAAGGAGGGGAAGATGAAGGAGAAGGAGAAGAAGCAGACGAAAGAGACGGAAGAAGAGGAGATGGAGGAAGAGGAGACGGAGGAAGAGGAGATGGAAGAGACGGAGACGAAGAAGACTAAGGATACGGGAAGAGACTGGAGGAAACCGAGACCATGGGGAAAATAGGGAGGATAACGAGAACGAAAAGGAGATGCTTCCATCTCACTTTCGTTTTTGTTCTCTAGAGAAGGAGAAAGTGAAGGAAAAAGGAAAGGAAGGATGAGAAGAAGAATGAGAAATAGAAAAAGAATGAGAGGGAGGAGGAAAAGGAGGAAAAGAAGGAGAAGAAGGATGAGAAGGAACAGGAGGAGGAGCAGGAGGAGGAGGAGGAGGAGGAGGAGGAGGAGGAGGAGGAGGAGGAGGAGGAGAAGGAGAAGGAGATAGAGAAGGAGGAGAAGAAGGAGAAGAAAGAGGAGAAGGAGGAGAAGGAGGAGGAGGAGGAGAAGTAAAAGGAGAAAGAGGAGGAGAAAGAGCAAGGAGGAGAAGGAAGGGAAGGAGAAGGAGGATGAGGAGGAGAAGGAGGAGGAGGAGTAGGAGGAGAATATCCATATAGAGTGTGACAATAACAAAAGCGACGAAGCAAAAACAAGCAAGTCAAACTTACCCTGAAATACTGGCATACATATGCTATGATCTTTTAGACATTCCAACTTGTTATCATGATTAAGACGACATTTCTCGCCTGTGTGTAGTTCTCTGTTGCATGGGGTACACCTGACACAAGTCAGGTGGCACACCTGATCTTGAATGTGTCTGATTGGAGTTTTGGGAAAGACGGGCTCACTGCAGAGAAAGCAGCGAGATGCATAACGTCTGGAAATTGAAAGAAGAGAAGGAATTGAAATATAAAAAGACAAAATTAATCATGACTGCATTATTATAACATAGATTTAATATAAGAGTTATAATGGTTGTCGTGCTTCAGTACAAAGGTACTTCAATCATACAAAGGTACTTCAATCAATACAAAACCTGTGGCAGGTTATGAAACTCTTTGGATTGAAATCCAAAGCAATCTTAACCATAATATTGTCTGTGGAGTGATCTATAGACATATCACATAGTGATATCACAGCTTTTATGACTTCTCTAAATCATACTTTTGACAAGATCGATAATTAAGAACAAAAGTGCTGTGTCTTGATGTGTGACTTCAATCTAAATCTGCTTAATTTTGACTCCCATTCACCCACTGAGGAATTCCTAAATACTTTAGGAACTTACTTTTATAATCCTCATATACTTCAACCCACTCGTATAACACATCACTCAGCTACCTTAATTGAATTTTACAGGTAAAAATAGTCATCATTACAGTAATTATGACACCAGTTCAAACTTATGTTATTAAAATCATGTTGAAAGTATTTCTACTTATATATAGTTTTTTGAAAATGTCTAAGTAACTGCGGTTTTAAGTTCTTTGTTCCAAAGTAGCTTTGTTTTATGTAATTAATAATTCTTACTGGAAAGCAGCATATTAGCCGAGTGATGCTGCTTTGCTTAAAGTGTCTATGAAGTGAAAAATTCGCTAGCATTTTTTTTGCTTTAACGGAGAAAGTAGCACGGCAAGAGCGCACACTGAAAACGTGAGCGTACACTGCATAGTCTTCGAGCTATCAACTCTCAAAGTTTGGCATGGCTAAATGTGACGTATGCAGGTGTACTTACTATGCATAAGAACAATGGATTTGAACATTAATGATCCACCTGCATACGTCATATACCACATATATTCAATCCCAGTCTTTCCCTATTTTGTAACGTTAAACTATGCCAATGGACAAACTTTGAGAGTTGATAGCTCGAAGACTATGCAGCAGATTCACTTGAAATTTTCAGTGAACGATCCTGCCGTGCTACTTTGTTCGTTAGAGCAAAAAAATGCTAGCGATTTTTTCACTTCATAGACACTTTAAAAATAATTATAATTATAAAATGACTTTGAATCAACGAAACAAAGCTTCTTATTATTTAGTATTGTTGCAAAGGCAGCACTTTCTCCTCAATTATTTTTAATACCCTGTGTCTCCAAGCTCATAGACATGTGTGCTTTTCACTAGATCACAACAGCTGGTTTGGATTCCCTTTGACCGTTTTGTAACAACCCTATATGGACACCTCTTTTAGAGGTCAAATTAATTGCAATTAGGTAGCTTACGAAAACACAACGTGAACATCAAGGACGACGTAGACATCGAGGACAACGTGATGCCCAGGACGTCGTAAATTGAATTAAATAATAATTGAGGAGAAAGTGCTGCCATTGCAATAATATCAGCAAACGATAAGACAATGGTAATTTGCGGTCCAGATTTTGCTGTAATGACCTCCGCGGGAAATGCGAGGGAATTACGAAAAGTGATAATGCCCTAGAACTTCAAAAGGCACAAACTCCTCAAAATATCAGGTTTAAATTTCCATAGCTTACTTTTCACTCATCATGAGTGATAGTGAGCTTTCGGAAAGCGAGTTCTATTCATCCAGACAAAGACAATGAAGAAGTCGAAGAAGGCTCGACAAATAGCCAGAGCAGGCCGATCGAGCACAGCAGAGTGTAAATACTGTGAAGAAAAAGTTAAGCCGCCAACAAATGCTTCCGAACGGAAGTAAGTTAGCGGAATTTCTGTCGAAAACTCTTCGTTGAGGCCATATGATAAACAGTTTATTGACCTCACTTGTTCGGTTCTGTACAGTGAAATATCGGACCTCGGTTTTTTTGCACGAACCTCGCTCGCTGCGCTCGGTCGGTCGGTTCTAAAAAACCTCATTCCGATATTTCACTACAGACCTCAGTTAATAATGGTCACGACCTACTGTGATTTCCAGTGTTGTTGAGAACGAGGTAGTCGTCTTGGCTATCTTTAATTAATACCCTATTAACATAAGCGGAACCTTGTTCTATTGAGAAGCGAGACGCCCATACACAGCGCACTCGTCTCTTTATAATGCATTTTTATTTAATTTCCAATTATTAAATGAACAATTGATGAGCCAGACGGCACCTGGATGAGGAGAAACTGACACGATGCCTTGCACAACAACACTCCGCCTCCGTGGAAGATTGTATTACCTTACGTTCTTATACGCATGCGCAACGCAACTTTAATCAAATATCCTTATTTTCGTCGGTTCCCGTAAATGAAATGAAGTTTGTTTATTTATTAGAATTTATAATACATATCAATTACAAAGTATTACAACTAATAATTGAATGTATTAGGGTAAACCAAAAACAGAATTCAAGATTCCCTCAAGATTGGTCACCCTTTACAAATACAAATAACATATAACATTAATATTATGAAATCAAAGAATAAGACATAACGAAATTATGCGAAACAGAAAACTATGGATTAAAAGCAACAGGAAAAAGTTTGAAATAATGCTGAGAAAGTAGCCTCTTAAAAGACGACAATGTGTTAATGGCACGTATAGAGTCTGGGAGAGAGTTCCAGAGCCTAGTGACACGAACGAAATAAGAACACTTAAATACATCTGTACGGGCATAAGGTACTATAAGAGTCAAGTCATCAATATTACGCAGACAACGACCCGTACTTCTCCAAGAAATGAAACCATATGACATGTCTACTAAGCCGTGAATCATTTTAAAAAGGAACACAAGATCTGTGATTTTCCTACGCATGTACAGAGGAAGAAGCTGAAGTTGTTCAAGCCTGGTCACTTGTAATCTACTTCATGACCTAAAATAAGCCGAGAGGCACGGCGCTGCACCTGCTCAATTTTGTTCTTATTACGTTTCTTATATGGAGATCATACTGGACTAGCATATTCAAGTGTTGACCTCACCCAGTATGGGAAGGTCTGTCTGGTTGTATTTACTGTTGTTGTTTCTCGAGAAAACTGTATCCGCTATATTTCACAACGAATGTCACACAATATGGTTAAAAACAGTGTTTGATATGCGTGTAGATGTAGGCACGTGTTTGCTAAGCAATCTCGTTAAACTTTTCTTAATGTTATTCGACATTATGAAAACTATTTACTTATTATAGATTGGCAAAACCACACTGCAGGAAATGAATCTTCACAATATTTTAATTTAGTTGCGTCGGAAAATTCAATAAACAGGAAATTAGGAATCTAATTAATATGATTTAATTCAATTCAAGCAAATCCAGGTACAGCCGTTTTATTATCAAATGAACAATCACCAATAACTAAAAATGAATTGCGATTTCTTATTTTTTCAAACTTGATCGTCTTGTATGGCTGCCATTATAATGGTCTGTTGCCATTTGTAAAAAGAAGCTCAAGGTTTGCAATCTTAAATGTATTATTTTGCTTTAATATCACTTTAATATCACGTTTGTGAATATATACGCTACCGTATTTGATACTAAAAACGTGTTTGTGACTTTCGAAAACAATCCAATGCTTCTAAAAAGTCTGTGCTAAAGTAGTGTCTGTGCTAAAGTAAGTATTAAGGAACAGCTGTCAACTTTCTGCGGAGCTGAGCTTGACGACCGTCTATGTATCGTCTGTTATACAACATCAAGATAAAAACTTCAAAACTTTATTAAAAATCGACGTTTCGGGGCAAGCCCCTTTGTCAAGATACGAGTACACAGATTCTTGAAGCGCTAATATATACCCTGCCATCTAATTAAAAATGCACCTATTTTACAAAAATCCCTAATATTAAGTCCCCGAGGTATAAATGAATCTTGTATGTCCAGAATTCCTCCCCTGTTGTTGGATCATTTACATTTGTTTTATGAATGATTTTAACCTTAATATCTTCCAATCCATTATGCCCACTTTAAAAAAAATGCGAAAACAAATGCTCACCTGCTGAATACAACCCTTGCCAAACCTACTAAACATGAGAGGAGGGAAACTCCACTTAAGCGAGGGATTCTGTAAAATAGGTGCATTTTTAATTGCATATGCATGGTATATTAGCGCTTCAAGTACTTGATTTTTAATAAAGTTTTGAAGTTTTTATTTTGATGTTGTATAAATGGTTTTATAAACTTGAAAAGGAGGATTCCTGATAAACATGTGTAGCTATATTTAACACGATATATAAAAGTATTAACGTATAGCCATTGCTTTACCTTCTGTAATCCGTTTCACACAGGAGACGAGAATCTCGTTTGAAGCATTTCTCTTTAAGTTCCTTCTTGCAGTCAGTGCAACGCACACAGACCTCGTGGTAGACGTCATTGTCTACTTTCAAAACAGGCTGCTTATTGATATCTTCATTACATGAATTACATTGCAATTTCTTAGGAATGCCAGCCAACTCCTCCACGACAGGTCCTGTAAGAGATGTTTATAATGATATAATATTTATTTATTTATTTAGCTTCGCCTCTTAAACATACATAGAAGAAGCATGAAGGGTCACCACAACAGTTAAACACCAATTACAGTGGGCCCTTACAAAAATAAAATAATAACTAATAACAGCAAGTTATGGGTTCAGTGAGGCTTCCCGATCTGTGTTGCAGTTTAGGCAGACAGTTTTCCAAGTTAGAGGATCGTCAACATTATAACAGGATAATAGAGCATTATTATAATAGTCTAATAGTGACTTCTTAAATTTTTTTAAATTTAAATGATCTAGCCTTAAGTGTTCAGGAGAAAGTTCCAAGTCCTAGTTGTTCTAATAAGAAATGAGCGATTGAAAGTAGTTGTTTTACATTTACGTTGACGGAATGAGATTGCATTGACATTTGCGGAGGATCTAGTAAACCTTAAGGGAACAAGACGTTCGGGTAGGATATCGCTTGATATAGGTATACAATGCCATTGATGGTCTTAAAGAAGAACAGTAACTGACAAGCCTATAGAGAGCGTTTTGTAACAAGAATTGCTTATAATTATAATCATTGGCTTAAGAATGACAATCGTATATAGGAAAATAGTACTGTATTGATGGGCCCTTATAAATAAAATAAAAGATCTAATTCTTCCTTTAGGTTAATCCAATTCTTCGTCATCAATCATGTTCGCGGTATCCAAGAATGAAGTGGGAATTCTTTTGATGACCACTTGAACTCAATAGAGCCTTCAATTCAATTTACAGTAGAACGTGAAAAGAATGAATGTTTACCATTTTTATTCATTCGTTAAACGAACAGACCATGGGAAATTAGAAAACCACACTGACAAATATGAGTTCGACAAGCCAAAAATTACTGACTCCAAGCGGCCGGTTCATAAAGCTAGCTTATACTTGTTCAATTCACATATAATCATATTTGGATTGGAGCACGACAACGGGACATACGAACAAACACTATATCACTTTTTTCAAAAAAGTTTTAATTATTATTATTATTAACTTAATTCAAACGAAATCTTTACTCACCTTCTTCACCAGTTTCGTTTTTGTCCATCTTTCGATCCACACAATCCACAATTTCAGGCCGCTCTACCGAAAACTCAAGTGCATGCACAGTTCTCTGGTTCTTCAACCTTTTTATAACTAAACAACTCGACACCTTCCAAACACTGAGTACTTATAAAACGAGAGGAAATTAGACCGTTCATTGATTATTGTGTATGCCTGCACAGGTGCACACACACACACCAAATTGTTGTTTGAAAACGACAAAAGATTTCCAAAGTAATCACTCCTGTTGATGAGATATATACACACCATACAAATACAAATATACAAAAACTTTATTTCCATTCGAGTTTTACAAATAGCATGACAAGGCCGCTATAGTATTTCCGAACATGACAAAAAAACAACTAAAAAACTAGAAGTTACACTATCGCAAGGGAAGTGCTGCCTCGAAATCCAAGGCAGTCGTGATATTGTGCAAAATTACAAAAATAAGTGGTGGGCTTATTGAAGTCAAAGTCGCAGTGGAGGTAGAACAGCCTCGTACACATGCGGTTATGGTTTAGGTAATACCAGAGCAGTGAGTTCTACACATATATAGAGCTCATAATGAGCTTTCTTCATGGATCATATAAGACATTCATTACACAGCCAGGGGCAGCTGAAGCATGTGCATGACCCCTGGCACATTTTCAGATGTCTCACGTCTGACCCCCATCCGCCTTGTTGACCCCCCTTGTGTTGTAACCGTTCTCAACATCTATTCACAATATAGTAGTTCATGAACACGTGTAATATTAAACAGATGTAAGTTGAACAGTTGCATAAAAATGCAGTTGAACATAAAGATAAAACAGTTGTATAACATAGTTCTCTGTACAAGGCTTGCATAAAAATGCAGTTCAATATGAACACAAAAAGTTGACATTATAACAGTTGATAAACTAAGTTAATGAGAATTTGTTTCTTGCATAAAATGCAGTTCAATATGAACACAAAAAGTTGACATTATAACAGTTGATAAACTAAGTTAATGAGAATTTGTTTCTTGCATAAAAATGCAGTCCAATATGAACACAAAAAGTTGACATTAATGAGAATTTGTTTCTTGCATAAAATGCAGTTCAATATGAACACAAAAAGTTGACATTATAACAGTTGATAAACTAAGTTAATGAGAATTTGTTTCTTGCATAAAAATGCAGTCCAATATGAACACAAAAAGTTGACATTATAACAGTTGATAAACTAAGTTAATCAAAGCAAATCTATATAAATAACATATATGTCCCGCGTTTTTACATATTTGTAAAGAGCATGGTGTTCTTACTTAACTTGCCAAATTTCAAGCAATTGAAAAGCGACTTGCCATGCAGTCGCCTTTTCAGACTGTTTTTATACGAGATAATACACGTAGGTTGCGATTAGAGGAAATGACGTCAAAGACTCAACACGTGGTACTCGTTGTCAAATGACGTCATAGTGGAAATGGCTTAGGGAGGGGAGGTATAAGTTTGAAGATGGCTGCCATCGCGACTCTTTTTTTTCTGCCGACTATGTAAATTGGTTTGTAATTGGTTGCTAAAAATAACCCTAATGCTAACACTAATGCTAACCCTAATGCTAACCATAATACTGCACTTAAGTGCTTAACGTAACATAAACCTCATACACTACAGCTACCCTAACATATAACGCTATAATAATAAGTATAATTGCTGCATTTATTTTAAGCGATGCAAATTCGCGTTGTTCGGCGGTCCCTTGAAGACCCATTGCCCAGCGGTGAGCACGCGTAAAAAAGCCGAAAGTCGAGCGATCACGAGATCCGTCCACCCACCATCACTCGACAGCGCAATTCACATTAACTCGACTCAATCAAACTAAAAGCGCACACGGCAGGGCGGATAGCCGCGTCTACCTGGAATAAGTGCGCGGGATACCTTATTCATACCACTCAACATGATGCCTGGCACCGAAGCAGTAGGAGAAACAACGGGATTAACAGGATTATGTAGGAGATCTCGGCATCCGAAGAGCCACCAATGGCTGGGTTGGAAAACTGAACAGCTATGTTCTTAGTAGGATTATTTTTTGTAGAGTTTGTTTGGTACATTCAAGGCAATGTTGACGCGTTTAGCATTAATTTGGGGAGCTCGCTGAGCAGCCGTTGACGTTGCAATAAGAGGATAACAAGTTGTTATTATTATCGTAAAAGTAATCGTTTGCGATTGATTAGGGAGATGAAAGAAATTTAATCAGAGCTTCCGGATTGAGTATGGAAAAGCTGCGAGGAACGGCGAAACGAAACGAGTAATCGTCTTGCCTTCTGTCGCTGGTGAAATGCGAGGTGGTTTTTTGGGGTGAAAAAGACGTATTTTGCCCGTTTTGAGATCGTGGTATCGCAAATGGTCTCGCCACGGCGTTCATTTCCAGCTTTTTGGATCGCATTTTGTTTGTCATATTGCATAAAATGCCGACGTTTAGCTAAAACATATCAGATATGGCAATAAAGACATGTGAATTGAGTTGTCAGACAAATAAATGAGTTGCAGATTGGCGGGCAAACAGTGGACATCAAAGCCGACTGACCTATGGCAAAGAAACCAAGCACGCGCGCGCGGTTTACGACAGAGACAGACTCTGACCTGCCATGCACGTAGAGCAAGCAATGCAGCAGGAAGCAAACTTGCCTACTCAAGCCATGTTTAGCATCGACGCTCTTCTCTCTCCTTCGCGTCGCGGACCAGACTCATGCGAAACAAGTTTCCACCATTTTCTGCCAAGTTGGCAGCTCCCTTCAAGTCACAGTCTTTATAACAACTCCAACAGGGCGGCAGATCAGTTTCAAACCTTCGGAGGTAGGTCTAAATACTCTTCCATGATTCTCTTTGCTGTGCACGAGAAAACCACCAAAATTGCTCCAGTAAAAAGGGCCATGACTAATTGCCCGGGATGGATTAATACCATCTAAAAATGGAGCAAGCTACACAAGTTGTCCATCACTATATTTAGATTACTGTAGATTCAGTGGTTGGGCACACTGGGAGACGAACGCGTTGCTTTCAAAAGCCTGCAGTTAGCATACGCTGTTACTACACACAGAAACTCGAAGGAGGTTAATCGCTGTGGCGGGTTAATCTCTCCCTTGCTTTATCTAGAAGTCAAACGGGGCATTAACAGGGCCATAAACAGTCTTCGCTATTAAAAACAAAAGCCTTGCTGGGTTAATCCTGCGTAAGGATTTTAAAAAGACAGAAACGGTCTTCCAAGCAGGTAGCACACGAACATTGGGTTCCTCCATCGTTTATCGGACACAGAGGATTGTACCATTGAAATGTTTGTTTATAATTATAGGGTTAGGATTTCTTGATTTTACGGGACTATACAGTGATTATTTAGGTTATAGAGTTAGGCTTTTTGTTCATGTAGAACGTCTGAATCCTGAGAAGGTTTATACGAAGAAGATGCTAAACATTCTCACCAGCGAATTTTGTTGTTTTACTGTAAATTTTGTTGTTTTTAGTTTTCTTCGATAATCATCACTCATTTATTTAGAGTCGATCACGCATGAGGATAAGGACAGGTTGCCATATTTATCCGAGCCTGCAGAGGCTCATGTTTTAAGCGGCTCGACTATTCAGTTTATCACTCTTAGGTGAACGGAAAACCCAACTAATAGGGATTCCGAAGGCATACGATTTAAGGTAATTTTCCGAGAAGAGAGTCTTACCATTTGCTGGTGTTGTTGCAAAGGCAGCACTTTCTCCTCAATTGAGTGGTGGTCCGACCCAGGATTTGAACCTGTGTCTCGCAGCTCATAGACATGTGTGGTATACTAACCACATGCAACAGCTGGTGATATATACAGCATATAGGGAATGAAAGAACAGGTTTTTGGTTTGCACATAACAAAAGACAATGCGACCATCAGATATATAGGTACGATACGGTACGGTTAAAATACTCGTATACGAAATCAATGTCTTCTACGAGTTAGATGTTTATATGGATACAGGAAGTTTCTGCACCTCGATATTTAGTTTGTTGACATTTTATCCATGGTTCACGGTAGTACTTTACATCTGGTATCGAGAACATGCTAAGTTTAGCCGTCAAAATATTCATTAGGGCCACGGCAAATATGGGCCATGTATCGAAGGTTATTGTAGCTATTGATATAAAGTGTCACTGCAGAGGAGGAGTTTTGAAAATAGCTTGTTGAGCTTCACTAGAGTAAAATAAACGAAAATTATTTTCATTGTCATTGTCTTTTTTGTGCCTAACCCCTTCTTATCATTCTCCACAAACATCCAAACCATCACGTCTCTACAGTTTAACAAGTTCCAACTTCAAGGCAGAACTTTCTCCTCAATTATTTCAAGACCCTGAGTTGGCAAATGTGTAGCAACACTACACTGTGTTGTCCATCTGACCTGAAGATGGACACATCGTCCGAAACGTCGTCCATTAATATACGTATAAAGTACTCTTACTTAAGTATTTTTCGACACATTGAAGTTCTCGATCTTATTTCTCCTTTTCATATTATATCCAGTTCTTTTGAGAACTTAGCAGCTTTCATATTTATTCTTAACAAAAGAACATACACTGCGGAGAATGGCTTGAAAAGAAATAGTTTTATGCCAATGGTTATTTCATCTCGATTTTGAGGTTGATATATACTTTGGTTGAGATAATTAGAGAAAATGGGCGTGAAATCTGTGTAAAAATATTAAATATATAAAACTAGTGTTCCAGTGCATGATAAAAGGATTTGGAGGTCTTAAAACTCTTACAGAATGAAAAAAAGGCGTTGTTGAACCCAAAAGAGGGTCATTCAACTCGAACACGATTAAGGGATAACATGACAAGCTCTGTATAAAGTCCACTATAGAGGTCAGTAATTCTGAAGCCATTTCAGTCTTTATTATTAAAAGTGCTTAAGAGTGCTTCCAAAAAGATTGCTATATTCACTGCCTATATAAGGCAGTATATATATATATATATCAGTACTGATTGGGTTGACGATATAGTAAAGCTCAAATTCTCAGAAAATATCTCTGCAGACTTACGCACATGGATCCTACTTGTAACCTTCTGATATTGCCGGTAAGACGTTATAACCTGCACTGTGCTATATATATATATATAATTTTTTTCTTGCGGCCGTTCCCGTTTCTACACATGCATGCCCTTTCCTCAATCCCACTACAGTTATTACTGCCCCCAAATTCGACCACACAATCCGTCATACTTTTTCATGCACGTCCACCAACATCATTTATTGCATTTCTTGCGATAAATGCCCTAAAATCTACATCGGTGAAACTGGGCGACGCCTTTCAGACAGCTTTGCTGAACATCTTCGTTCCGTGAGGAACAATGATGTTGAGAAATCTGTGGCCTGTCATTTCAACAGCCTTCTAACCATTTGGTTTCAGCCGACATGAAAGTCTGTGCCATCCTTCCCATCTCAGGTGGTAACGATAACCGTAAACGGCAAGAGAAGCGTCTCATTTTTAAACTTGGCACCACACATCCTCATGGTCTTAACGAACGTTTTTCTTTTATTTAATTTCCTACAAGTTTTTTGTTATTTTAGTTTGTTGGAACTTTTTTATTATTAGCTTATGCACTTTCATTCCTTTTCAAGTTTTTGTTTCTTACTGCTTTACTATCGCATAATCCCCTTAAATATTGGACCTGTCATTTCTCCCTCCCCCTCAGTCTATTTGCTGATCGACTGTAAAAATAACAAATGATTTAACTTTTCGCATATACAGTATATATAAGCCCTATTTATTTTATTTCATCTCGTCTTACTCTGACGAAGGGCTCTGCTCGAAACGTCAGTATTTCGTTACTAAAAATCTTGGCAGTTTACCACCTTTTCACTTTGCTATATATCCAAAACACTGTCGAATCAGTACATCATTGTAACCTTCGTTCTCCATCTGAGTCTCGGTAGCTCAATGGTTAGAGCGTCTCACGGGAAATTTACAGGTGCATGCAATCCCTTTTCTGGAAGTATATCATGCCTGGTGAATTACACAAAGTACATATTAACCTCATGGGGAAAACTTGCATGCATGACAATGACAGTATCGCAGGCAGACCGAGATCTGTATTAAAATAGTTTGGGAGTAATGAATGCTTGTAAAAATTGATCGTCGACGTTATTCCTGTAGTCACGCAAAAGACCGTCGTTGTTGGTGACTGACGTTTTGACAGCCTCAGAAGCGGTCATCTTCAGAGTGAAATGAAGCCGTGACAATCTTCTGATCATTTGATGTAATTAACCCACGGAATCTTCTACAGATCAGTATAAGCATTGAGAAAGATATTGAAAGCTGGAATATATATTGAAATTTCATTATTTTTTTATTTTCTGGACCTGCCCCTTTATCAAAATGACACGAGCTACAATTTGAAAGCACTATTTATAAGAAATTACAAGTAATGATTTTTTTTTAATATCATTAAGCGATGTTTAAAGATAACTGGAATATGACATAAGTGCAGGAATGCACAATCGAACTCTTATACAGAAAGCATGTTTGTTTGGAACGACAAGACTTATTAGAATGATGAATGATCTTAGACACCCGAGGCTGCGGGTACATCATTATTGGAACACTCGGAACAGTAAACAACCATTTCGATATGTGCATGCTAGGAGGGCTAGATATCAGAATTGATTTCCAGATACTTGAAAAAGTTTGTTAGTTGGGAACTGCAAGAATACTGAGATATGTGTGCTAGACGGCCTAAGGGTGCGGGATGTACCTTGATGTTTAGCAATGAAATCCAGCTATAAGATAATGAGCTGTGCGATTACTGAAAATAATAATAATAATAATAATATCATAATAATAATATTATCATAATAAACTGCATGAATAATGTGAAAGAACAACACATCAATAAATCAATAAATGTTCTCCAATAAATCAATATTTAAGTGCTAGACTTGCATCAATACATTCCGCGAAACAAACCCCAGTATATTTAGCCAAATGATTGGTGGAAAAATCGGGGAAGTTTCGGCCTTATCGCACGAGTGAATCACTGTTTATTGCAAATGTCTCTCAGATTTAGGTCAACAAGATAATCAAAACAGGAGGGGTATATTAATCAATCATTAAGATATGGCGGCAGCGGTTAATAGACAAACTACGTCAAACAAATTTAGGTAATATAGCTGACTTTTCTTGAGATAAATTAAATATAACACAGCAATGATAGATCGAGGCATTCATCACTTGGGTTTTTATAATTATACAGCTGCTCGCTCGTCGTTGCATGAGGTTGAGGAAAATTACTCCGTGAGTGATGCAATCTGAGAACTATTTACGGTAGTTTGCTTGAACAAGCTATTCCTGAAATGTTTTCTGATTAGAATGGAACCCTTAACTTTATGATAATTCCGTCATTTTGTTTTTTCATTACCAATGAATATGAGCTGCTTAGCGCGCTGCTTCTTACCGCTGAGTTCTGAAGTTCGGACGGGGAATTAGTACTTGGATGGGTGACTACCTCGTTCGATTCCTGAGCTTCATGACATTTATGTGAGTAGAGTTGTTGATTCTCTCCTGTGCTTCGAGGTTTTTTCTCCGGGTACTCCGGTTTTCCTCCCTCCCTAATATCCGGCCCTAACACCAACTTTAGCTGTGCTCCGAGGTCATCATGGGTCGTATGGTGGCAGCCTGTGGCTCCTTTACTAAAACCTTCGACTCGGCCGCGTTGAGCTGCGTCCGTCGTGTAGTTCGTAGGATGATTGGCATGATCCCTTCACTTTACTTTACTTTAGTGTAAGAATCAATAAGATTGCAGAGTAGCTCTGTCTTAATAGATGTTTATATTATAAATCTAAAACATAACTAGCTTTATATCGAATCTACAGCGTCTCACTGGCAATCAGAAGGTTACAGGTTCGATTCCTGTCTGGGACTCAGAAATATATTCTGATGATTTGAGCTTTTAGATCGTCCATGTATCGTCTGTCTACTCCAAACGCACTCACACAATCACTACAGCAATATATATATATATATTTAGATCATCTAAATTGTTCTAAAGCCGATCCTGTAGTGCATGTAGTGTATACAAGAGCCTGTGATAATCTCGCTACTTGAGGAAGTCCTGCGAGAGGCTTCGCTCTACATCGTCGAAACAGGATATTTTCCTGTAGAGATTTGAGAGTCGGGGCGATGTATAAATATGTATATGATGTTTGACCGCTGTTCTGACCGTTTCTCAATAGACAATAGCTCAGTGGTTGGTTCGATTCCCGGTTGGGCAGTCACTTTTTCCATATATGTATATATTTGACTATATATTAAATCCTCTCTAATATTAAATAAATATAAATATATTTATATATATATATATATAACACACCCAAAAATCAATTAACCCTTTGCCACGCAAGTTTCATGGTCCTATGAATCTATATATGCAGTAACAGAGCATGGGAATTTACGCGAATTTCAATTTCAGCATTCAAACCAGACAATTGCGATCTTGCATTCTTTCTCGGCGTGGGGGAGGCACGAAGCGATGTTTTAAACAGGATTACGACTTGGAAAATTTGGGTCAAATTAGATTTGCTTTCCCTAAACATTATCTCATGGCGCGAGGCATAGCCTGCTGCATGAGCCGGTTGTATACTGCGGCGACAACATTCCACCCTTAATAAGGTGTCTTTTATAACAGCGGTATCAAATATTTTAATCGTTATTGCTAATACGCTAAAACCATCAACACATGCGTTGGCTTTAGCCGTAAATGTCAAGCAATCGTGTGTAATGGATTAAAACGACCTCATGACACACTTTCGGCACCATTTTTGTGTGTATACAGACACTCGATTAACGCTGCAAAACTATGGAATTCGTTACCAGAGCACCGTTGACTGTTTAATTAGTTTCTGATCACAGCATTTAAGACTTTTCTTTTTACGAATTCGTATAATTTTTATAGTTATCGTAGCTTTATTGGTGGTTTTCCCTTTTGTATAAAAAAAACGGAATCGGTATAAAATTAATTAACATTCCTTTCAAACAACTTACAGTATTGTAGTAGTTTGAAAAGCCCTACAGTAGACACCTCTGAGCCAATATTAATTAATTTTATAGCGGTTCCGTTTTTTTATACACACTGTACATGTAGTAGTTTTAATTTAATAATGAAATGTAATTAGTTTTATAAGTAAATTTAAGAATGCATTGTTGTAAAAGCACATATTGTATATTGTTACAGGTTGTATACATATATGTAACCTTCACTCATCATCTTAGTCCAAGATTTTGCTTGTGTAACCGTCGCTCTCATCTGATCTTAGTCACCATGTTACTCAATAGTTAGAGCATCTCACTATAGTACATGTAGCCCAATAGTTAGAGCATCTCACTAGTCATCAGAAGGTTACAGGTTGTATACATATATAACCTTCACTCATCATCTTAGTCCATGTAGCTCAATAGTTAGAGCATCTCACTAGTCATCAGAATGTTACAGGTTGTACACATATGTAACCTTCACTCATCATCTTAGTCCATGTAGCTCAATAGTTAGAGCATCTCACTAGTCATCAGAATGTTACAGGTTGTACACACATATGTAACCTTCACTCATCATATTAGTTCATGTAGCTCAATAATTAGAGCATCTCACTAGTCATCAGAATGTTACAGGTTGTACACATATGTAACTTTCACTCATCATCTTAGTCCATGCATGTATAGCTCAATAGTTAGAGCATCTCACTAGTCATCAGAATGTTACAGGTTGTACACATATGTAACCTTCACTCATCATCTTAGTCCATGTAGCTCAATAGTTAGATCATCAGAATGTTACAGGTTGTACACATATGTACCATTCACTCATCATCTTAGTCCATGTAGTTCAATAGTTAGAGCATCTCACTAGTTATCAGAATGTTACAGGTTGTACACATATGTAACCTTCACTCATCATCTTAATCCATGTAGCTCAATAGTTAGAGCATCTCACTAGTCATCAGAAGATTACAGGTTGTACACATATGTCACATCCACTCATCATCTTAGTCCATGTTGTTCAAAAGCATCTCATGACTGGTCATCAGATGGTGACAGTTTGTACACATATATCACTTCCACTCATCATCTTATAGTCCAAGATTTTGCTTGTGTAACCTTCACTCTCATCATCTTAGTCCATGTAGCTCAATGGTTAGAACATCTCATGCGGTCACGGAACACCACACACTTGCCATCAGAAGACCACACTGTCCAGAATTATCATAAGCTTGCTAAACAGTTTCTCATTTTCTACACAGGTTCAGAAAGAGACCATCATCAACACGGTGCTCCTCAACCTCCCAATGGCTTAAAAACAAATGAACAACAGCTGAGATACAGCAGTAAATTCAACTACAACACCACGCCAAACAAAAACAAAGACAACACCAACAACAGTAGCGACAGCAACAACAACAACAACAACAACAACAACAACAACAACAACAACAACAACGACGGCGACAAAGACGGCGGCGGTAAAGACAACAAAACCCGAAGAAGGAGAACGGCCTTTACAAGTGTCCAACTGAAATGCCTCGAGGAAACGTTTCAAGCGAACAAGTATTTGACGACTATGGAACGGGACCGTCTTGCGCGAGCTCTTAACCTGAGCAAGAAACAGGTGAAGACCTGGTTTCAGAACAGGCGAACAAAGTGGAAACGAGAGAGTATGGGGGATCCACTGCAGAACTTCGCAGCTGCTAGCGCCCAGGGCTTTTTACGAATCCCTCATCCACCCTGCCAAGGACACTACACGTATAATCCATATAATCTCAGTAATCCGGTTTGTCCGGCGTGGTATTTCAGTCACCGTTTCAGTCCGTTCGAGGTGGCACCTCCACAAATGAACATCTCTTTACCAGCGCCACAGGCGAGTTGAACGCAGATTATGAATCTCCTGGATTTTGTAAATAATCATTCATGATAGTGTTCATGTATTTAAATTATGGGAAATTTCAGTTGAATGAATAACTGATATGGCTTTTCATCATAAGAGACTTTTCGTGTTTTTTATTGTATTGTTGTTTCTTGTATCGCACCCAGGGTATTTGGACGCATCAGCCCGAAAATGGCCCTGACGAGCAAATACACAGCCGTGACGAGCAAATACATTACCCTGACGAGCAAATACATTCCCCTGAAGAGCAAATATATTGCCCTGAAGAGCAAATACATTGCCCTGAAGAGCAAATACATTGCCCTAACGAGCAAATACATTGCCCTGAATAGCAAATACATTGCCCTAACGAGCATATACATTGCCCTGAAGAGCAAATACATTGCCCTAAAGAGCAAATACATTGCCCTGAAGAGCAAATACATTGCCCTAAAGAGCAAATACATTGCCCTGAAGAGCAAATACATTGCCCTAAAGAGCAAATACATTTCCCTAAAGAGCAAATACATTGCCCTAAAGAGCAAATACATTGCCCTAACGAGCATATACATTGCCCTAAAGAGCAAATACATTTCCCTAACGAGCAAATACATTGCCCTGAAGAGCAAATACATTGCCACGGACAAGCAAATGCATTGCCCTAACGAGCAAACACATTGCCCTGACGAGCAAATACATTGCCCTCGTGATAAACAGGATATCTTACTCGTTCTGAATTTGAAATGCATGCAGGAAGCAAAATTGCACATTTCATTTTGATTTTGCGGTGAACAAATTCAACGTCAATTATTTTAAACTTTCTGTAAGTAGTACACCACTCCCAATAAAACTGACCTTTTTGCGAAAGAGCACGAGCAAGTCAAACTTGAACCCAATCTTTTATGGAACGAGATAAACCATGGGTGTTCCATCTGAAAAAGGAAAGACAATATAAAATGTCTATCTCACGTTTGTGGATTTTACATATTCGTAATATTTGGTCTTCTTGAGAAAAATTATAATATATCTTGTCAGCCGAAAATTTCATCTTCATGGACTTTTATTTTGCTGTTAAAGTTATCGGATGTGATGGAAATTAAACCGTCCCAACCATTTCTGGGTAAAGAAAATCTTTTACCCAACCCAAGAAGAAAAAAGTTAGATAAAGCCCAATTCCCAGCATATCATCGATACAAGTTTTAAAAACAAACCCAAATAGATATATACAGACAGATTCTACTGTAACTTTCAGATTATTATCTCCCTATACAGAGCAGGAATCCAAGGAAAACAACGAGAGGAATATAATAACAAAAGATAATGTGCAATGATGACTAAGGAGAACTGATGACGAGATTCTAATTTTAAATAATGAATTCTTATAATTTTTTTATGTAAATAGTCATGAAAATTTTGCTACCCAACCCTTCAGAGAAGTGATGTTGTTTTTTTACTCCACCATTTAGGTCTTAGAATTTTCAGCTATCCAACCATTTTCTCTTCCGCCCCCATCCCCTAAAAATGTCTGGTCCCCCGAGCGAAGCGAGGGTGATAATCTCGCCGCGGCAGGGATCCATTTCTCACGAAAGGTTTGTATATATATATATATATATTTCAGCGGAGCATGGTAGGACGAACTCCTTATAAGGAAGTAAAAAGTCGTTTTGGGTGATCCGTTTGAATCGAACAATATTGGCGAGTGGTGATTTGACGAACTACATAAAGAGGTTTTTACGAAGGGTGTACGCGTTTGTGCAATATAATAAGTACGTGTGTTATGTATTTAGACTTGCTAATTCCAAATCTGTTTTCACAATTGAAAACGGTTAAATATTGATGGAGATAACGTTCAAAATAATATACGACGAGGCGGCTGGCTGATTGCCGAATAATTTCTAAGTACATAAACCGTTTTTACGAAGGGTGTGCACATTTTCGTAATATAATAGACACGTTAATTCCAAATCGAGTAAATATTGGCCGAGATAACGTTCAAAATCTACGTACGACGAATCGGGCTCTGAGGGGTGGGGTGGGGGTAGTGGTAGAATTCTGAGAATTTTATGACGAAAAAATAGCGCGTGATCTTTTTGGCCAGCGGTATATTCTAATATGTGACATTTTGTTTCAACATCTTTTGCAACATCGAGGTTTGCACAGAATTTTATCAGGATCTGTGAGCAGAAAACGCATTAAAAACTACATACGATGGCTGGTATGTATTCGTATATTGTCATAACATCATATTTTGTATAGTTTGATGGATATTTGATGACAGTCTGGCGTTTATTAATAACAGCGTTTAAGTTTTTACATACAAATTTATTTGGTAATGTTTGGCTATATATATTGGATCGATTCCAGCCGGAAGACCTTGATATTGCATATTCGTGAGTCCCCTAGTTTGGTCTTAAAATGTATATATTCTAGCACTCGAAATTTTCCTTCGTATAGATCCTTAGAACATTGTAGTTCAATCAACTAAAATGCCAAATATTACTTGTAATATACTGTATGTATATAATAATAATAATAAAGACGTATTAGGAGCATTATACAATAGTCTCAATGCTCTTACAACAATATATATATTCTTAAAGTTGCTTTTAAAACTAATTACAGTTTCATTATAAGATAAAGCCTACTACATATATTAACACTAGGAACAATAACTATTAATTTTAAAAAAGAAAAGTCTTAACTGCAGACTTAAAATTACTTAACATTTCAAAGCTTCTAATTTCGTGTGGTAATGAATTCCACAGTTTTGGTGCTGCAACCGAGAATGCTCTGTCTCCATGAGTCACCGTTTTGGATTTTGGCTCGAGTAGCAGATTTTGGTCAGATGATCTCAAAGTACGAGTAGGTTTATATTTAGTTAGCAAATCAGTAATATAAACAGGCGCCTGGCCATGCAAAGCCTTGAAAGTAATTATTAGTATCTTAAAAACAATCCTTGATCTCACCGGCAACCAGTGAAGGTTACGTAGCGCAGACGAGATATGCTCCGATTTTTTAACCCCTGCAACAAGTCTAGCAGCTGTATTTTGAATTCGCTGTAACTTGCTCAATTCAGTATCTGGTAAGCCATATAGGATGCTATTACAGCTGTCAAGTTTTGATGTTATGAATGCATGCACCAACTTCTCACAGTCCTTTTTACTCAAATATTTCCTGATCTTGCCAATATTTCTGATAGCCAAAGTGGCCGATTTACAAATGTTATTTACATGAGTATTTAATTTTAAATGTCTATCAACAGCAACACCGAGATCACGTGCAACCGGAGCCGGCTTATATGTAATGATGTATAGTTGGGCCAGTGGGCAGATGATCATGCGCAATCCTGGGGATCGAACCTGTAAACTTCTGATTGCCAGTGAGAATTTCAAACATTTTTAAGGGTGTTTGGACATATTTAGATTTTCAGACTTTATATCTGTTGCTTAGGAAGCATTTAAATCTTGAAGCATTTAAATTTTGCCTGGCCCAGTCAAAATTGGTCATATAAGACTGAAGAAGTTGTGAATCAAAAAACATGGGATATGGTAACGCAAACGACAAGTGCCAGGCACATGAGATCCACTCACACGCCAAGTTTTATTTGATTTCATAAACAACTCTGCGATTGGTGGCATTTTGAATTTTCATGATGCAACGTGGGCGTGCAAGATGAACTTTTCTACATAATGTGTCTTGTTCGGGAAATTTAAAAGCATTTGTAAAAGCCGGTTTATTGGGCTTTCAGAAAATGTATAGCTTTAGCAACAGTTATGGTTATTTAAACACAATAAAAATAAATTGATAACTTAATTTTTATTCAATTTATCAACAAATCCATACATACTTTTTTAAAATATCTTGGTAATACCTTGAATTTATTGTCCACTCACAAAGTATATTGGCCGCAAAATTACCTGTCCTTAGCAACCAGTTGTCTAGCAACGGAATATGTCCAAACACCCTTAAAAACATTTATTTCCTGTTTTTTTATCAAGCTAACCAATATAGATACGCCAGTGAGAATGACAATGTCTCATCAACAAGTCATCCACCTGTCCCTGAAACAGGTGGCCAATCCCAGGGTAACAATAGCGCAGGTATAGTATACAGTGGCTTAGTATTTTTCCTCTTTACTCCCCAATATCAACATATAAATTCTTCTTATTGGTTTCCAAGAATTTCTTACAGTATTACAATCATGGCCAAAAGCTAGTTTTGATACATGTATACCAAAATGTAACAATTTTGCAAAACCCCCTCGCCTCTTCAATGTTGTAATTTTGCTGGTATTTTTTACCAAAAACAAATTTCTCGTATCGTATATGGCTCGTATAGGTGTCCACCATCATCAGCACCATGCAATTGGGGTACAGTGTTGTTGCAATGCTTAATTTTAGCCATGGGGAGAAGGTACTGCCCCAAAAGCCCCCCATTCATCCAGCATGTGCCATGGCATTGCCCAATTTCACTTACCGTATTTTCCGGGCGATTACGTGTGCGTTATCTATTGATTTTTCATGCGTTACCAAAAAATTTTTACAGTTGCAAAAATAAGTTAAATAAGTTTCACAAGAAACTTACTGAATGGGTTTTGCCAAGGGGAAGATAGTGTTCAATGGTGTCAAATTGTCGCCCACCACTTTGAAATAGTACTTTTAAAAATAGTACTTTTATCTGAGTTAGTCGGAAATATGAAACTCGAAGCGTATCGTCTGTCCAAACGTCAGTCAGATGACTACCAGTCACGCGGATGACTACCAGCTGAATCGACGCCTGAAACTTCTCACTGGTGTTTTGCAACAGCTCAATAAATGCCCAAATATTGTCCAATTCAAATGGATCACCAAAAACGACTTTTTACTTCCTTATAAGAAGTAGGTCCTACCATGCTCCGCTGAAATAAATAAATATATATATATACATATATATATATATATATACAGTATATAGAAATCTTTGGTGAGAAATGGATCCCTGCCCCGGCGAGATTATCACCCTCGCTTGCGACAACATATACATATTTGAGCATATTTACACTATAGCTAATAGTTCATCATATTAATTCCTTTTAGGTCACAAGAGTATTTTTGAAAAACAATGCGAGATAAAGACACTGAAGATCAAAGATATCGACTCAAACGTGTTCATGCAATTGTGCAAACTTTTTAACATCAGGCGTGTTCTTGGAGGTGACTACCGCACCCTCGCAGCTAATCTCGACTATAAAATGTTGGACATAGAAACATTTTCGCTTGAAACGAACCCGACAGAAGCTCTACTAAAAGATTGGAACGATGGTAAAGGCCATCTTGCTCTGCACATTTTAACGATTGTAAAAGAAATGAACAGAGATGACGTATTCCAATTACTGGAAAAAGAAATATTGAAAATAACTCGAAGATGCAACTGCCAGAACTGTAAAAGTTTATGCCAATGAAACACTTGAATTATAGACGTTAAAAAATTCTTCAAGTTGTACATTTATCAAGTTATCGTAATTGCCATATTACTACTGACAGAATGTAGTTCTGCCTGCACAGTATTTTAACCAAGGACATTTTATTGACTGAATGTAATCAACTCACATACATGTATAGAATTCATGATACATGTACTGTACTTAGTTTTAAACTGCTTGGAAGACTAGAATGAAATCATAGACCAGGGTCTTCGTGTACGACTTTTTCTGCAATTTTATATTAAATATAGATAATACTTCAAAATGCGACGTACGTTTTTCTATTCACGAGTTTTTTGTGTAAACAAAAATTCATGTAAATGATAATCCCCTCGCAAGTTTGTAAATGGTAGGACAAAACACTCCTTACAAGGAAGAAAAAAGTCGTTTTGGCAGACAACACGAAGCGAGCATTGGCGATTTGTGATCTGACGAACTACATAGAGGTTTGTACGAAGTGTATACACGTTTGCGTAATATAATAGGCATGTGTGATTTGTATTTAGACTCGCTGATTCCAAATCTGTTTTCAGAATTGAAAACGGTTATATATCGATCGAGATAACGTTCAAAATAATATACGACGAAGCGGCTGGCTGATTGCCGACTAATTTCTAAGTATATAAACCGTTTTTACGAAGGGTATGACGTTTTCGTAATATAATAGACACATTGAAAAGTTTTCGCGCGCTTTTCACAAGCGTTCCTTCTCAGTGTTTTTCATTGGTTATATTTCCGCACGTGCAGCCTGTGCGTGATTTTGATTGGATATCGCATTTTCGCATGTGAAAATATAGATTTTGATACCTGGAAATGAAATGCTATTGATTAAGAGCTACGTGTTCAAATCCACCCAACCGCGAGTTTGTGGAAAATGCAATTGACCGTACGAAAAAAATGTGTAAAACTCAAGATACACGAGTCAATAAACAAGACAGAGATGACAATATTTCGACTTTACCCAAATTAGCCATCTTCATATCAACTGATTATACATATGTAAATCACAATATTCAAATAGAACACTATACAAAGAATTCGGTTACATCGTGAAATTCCAGTATGACAATAATTTTTTTTCATACGACATTTGTATATAGGGTTGTGGGGAAAGGGGTCTTCAGGGATTGTTAGTAAAAAATGCAAATCGGCTTGAGAATGACATTTTTACAAACTAAAATAAATGTGACGTTAGAATTGTTCCAACCACTGATCTCAAAAGAAGACTGGATCGAGCAACTATTGTTCAGAACTGAAGCCGGAAGTCCGCCATTGCTAAGGGACCATGCATCTGAGGATCCTATGAGGTTTTTTGTTGGATGATGTGCTCTTACCATCGACAAAATAAAATAATTTTACTATAAAGAGGACCAGAAGACATTTTTCAAATTTCTGGGTAAAACGATTCATGGCCTACCTACAGATTTACTGCGACTTTGGTCCCTTAGTAATGGCCGCCGTTGGCTGTAATTATCCAGTGAGAGAAGCCTAATATGAGACGTCAAATTAGGTTCAAGATTTTATGCATTCAATGTTAACAAAGAAACCGTATATTGGCCAGACACTAAACCTATTTCGCGAGCGTCACAGTTTGATTTGCTTGCAAACTCGGAGCTTCTAATGATCTCTCGTTAATTTACATTATGCAAATATACAGGCTTCAAAATCAGCTCATCAGATGCAATAGAAAGCTCAATCCAGTCCTATTTTTGAGATCAGTGGTTCCAATGCAAATAATAAACATTAAAACGCTCTGTGCTTCTAGTTTCAGGGACGGATCTAGGATATTTTGTGAGTAGTTTTCGCGCGAGAAATTTCTAGGGGGGTACGGGGGCATGCTCCCCCGGGAAATGTTTTATTCTAGAGTCTCTGAAATGCTATTTCCTGCATTTTGAGGGCAGTTTTAACAAGAAAATTTTAAGATCATTGACAATGACAAACCATAATTTTATGGTCTATTTTCTCATTGTGAATGACAATACCTGACCTGGTTTCCAAAATTGTGAAAACCAAGTTAAAAAACTCATTAATAATTCATGAGGAAAACACAAAGGAAATCAGTACCATGTCCGTGGTTTTATATATGATAAAGATTCATCCTAATTTACATAAACTTTAGCTTTGATTTTCTCGGCTTAGACAACGTTATTTTTCAAAATTACCACGCCAACGAACTTACCAAATGCTGGTCGTTTTTTAAGCCATTTAAAGCACTTGTAGGAGTGTTTTATCAGATAAGTGTTTCAATTATATTTCACAATCATCCTCCGAGAGAAACATGAAGAGAAAAGTATGAATATCAATGATGCATGTTCACCAATATAATTATTATATATATAATTTTAATATTTAAATTTTTCATAGAGATGAATTCCTGAATATAAATACGGTATTTATATTCAGGAATTCATTAGAAACCGGCAAACTCTGGTCGGCTACTTTCCAAATCATCACATGCACCTACTGTACTTTTAGAATTTCATATTATGAAGTTCATATTCTGTTGACTTGATGAGTTTACCTATCTACAATAATTCTTCAAGTGAACCCCTACACAGGCCTACAGTATGTACAGTACTGGGGATTTAATTTTCTATGTGAATGGAACCTAGTCTATAGTACATGTTGCTAAGACTTATACATGCACAGTAAATCAAATATCATGTTTTAGAGGTGTAATCCATCAGAATTTCTACAAAGTGAGAAGTTAATAACCAGTAAAAAATCCCAAGCTGCAAAATGTTTTCAACAAAAAAAGAGTTGCAATTGTTGCGAGAAAATTACATAGTCGTGTAAGATTGCTTTCGGAATCTGTTTAGTGTTTGAGGTTTTCCAAATATTTATCTAGTATCTCCACCACATCCTCTCGCTCCATTTCACGCATTATCTTCTTCATTCTATCCACTGTTGCCTCTTGTTTTGTTCCCCACGACTGCAAAATCACATCCGTCGGGTCCTTGTTGCAAGAAACTGCTTCACGTTCAGGGCCGCTCAATCCAACTTTATCAGCAAACATTTTGTAATCATTTCCACGCACGTCTTCAGGCAAATTCAATTTTCGGCACATTTTACGTATTGTGATATAGTCTATATCACGCACTAGATGGACAGGTGCATTTGTTTCCATCGCTAAAAGAAATAAGACACTTTGAAAAACGTTCATCTGTTCAAAAGAAGAGAGAAGTGCTAGTAGACACTCCTCCCAGTGTCTTCGCCATTATAAACCTGTTTTCCACCATTGTAATGCGAACCTTACCTTCCGATTTAACATATGTTTTATCTTTACTATGAAATGAAAAAAAACAACAAACAAACACGTATTAGTGCTGCTTAAATTGATGTGACCGTGAAAAAAGAAATGGAATTTTAGAACCAGAAGAAAAATAAGGATAAAGAATGCGTGAAAAGCACAGAGACACAAATAAATTGATAGTTATTATAAATCATTTTATAAATGTGTTGCTAATTTGAACATGGCACATACTATACATACATTTTTAATTGGGTTGTTTCCAAAATATAGCATGATCATAAACATGCCCCCAAATTTCATTTGAAGTGAACTTGTAAAGTTCACATGTATACGTAAATAAAACATCTGGGCTGGTTATACGAAGCCTGGATAGTTTATCCGGTGGATAAGTCCTAGCTAGAAAACCACTCTAGTGGTGATTTGACAGTGGCGGATCTAGGATTTTCGTAAAAAAATTCCGGGACGGTGGTCAGAAAACGCCCGCCCCACCCCAAATGTGCGTATAATAACTCCTCATGATAATGAACGTTGTAAACTTAGCAATCACTGCAGAGATATGACATTTTTTAATGTGTGAAAATTCTCTACCCAACACCTGACGTCAGAGACCATCTCATTTACATATCAAACAAACTGAAATATTTCAAAAACGAAGTAAAATACGGAAAAGTTGTAAAAGGTGTTACTCTATCATTTTGTGAGTTCTTTCATATTAGACAAACTTAATTTGGGGTCACCGGGCGCTAGGGTAACCCTCTAGTCGTAGGGTAACCCTATTCGTAGGGTAACCCTATTCGTAGGGTAACCCTATTCGTAGGGTAACCCTATTCCTAGGGTAACCCTATTCGTAGGGTAACCCTATTCCTAGGGTAACCCTATTCCTAGGGTAACCCTAGCGTCTTATTTTAATGAAAGTATACACTTACCTTCCATATAAAACCTCAATGACGTCACCTCTTTCAATTTCTACCAAATGTTTCTCCAGTTTTCTATTTGTACTATCGCTCCCTGTGCCCCAATGCAATAGAAGGGCCGCAGTTGGGTCATCTTTCAGTCCAAATGTTTTTATTTCATCTACGTTGTATCCCATTGAGCCAGCGAGCATGCGATAATCGTTTTCACAATATGTATTTAATAACATGCACATACCCTTCGACATGTTGAATGTAATATCCCGAGTCATGCCTTGAAGATATGGTTTCTGCTCCATCGAAACTGCAAGATTATTAAAGTGTATTTGCAATGAAAAATTCAGTTTGCAATAAACTTTCGAATGAATGAATGAACGAAACATTTATTTTAAGAGGAAACCCCAGTCATCCAAAGGTGATTTTCATGAGGGACCTCAAAACAAATTACAATAAAATACATAGAATAACAATAAATCTAGGAAATTACCTAAAAATTTGTCTAAAAGATTAAAAAATATTACTTACAGCTCACACGAATAATAAAACAGTATGTCTAGAAAAAATTCAAATGCTAAATTGTCCAAAATTTATGTCTGAAAGATTTTAAAAGTCGTCTTAGATGACACTTCTTGATTAAGTTTATTCCAATCGTCTATAAAACGATGTGTCGACATTTGTGTACCCCAATTAGTTCTTGCTAAAGGCAGTCGATAAATACTGCTATTTCTAGTTGGGTAGTCATGAATGCTAGATCCCGTCGGACATTATCAAAAGCAAAATCAACCTGTTTCTTCAATGATTTGAAGACTATGGAACAGCGATGGAATTTCTTACTTTAAAAAGCTCTTGTGATTATAAATAATGGCCGAGTCTTAATTTCGGGGCCAAATCTGTTTTTTTCTTATTTTTGGGTGCAACAAATTTGCATTTTTGCACAATTTACTTCCGGTGACTATTTGCACTTCCGCCATATTAGCCTACCGCAGTTGAGCGTAAGGTCACTGATGAACGATTTACTGGTCATTTATATAAAGTAAGCACTTACAAAACCTATCAACATCTCGCCCAAAGGTATAAAGCGGTCCAAAAGAAAGAACTCACAGGACGAAACGTCAACATGCACATGCATCACAGTTTCACAGAGCCTAGCTATACTCGTTGCAAGGCAATGCATAAAATGCAAGCGAATTAAAGCTATTTCGGAGTTCGGACTTTCCTTTTATTGTCAATGAATCGCAGTCGGAAAAGCATTTACGAGACCTGTAAACCCGCAAACCATTGCAAAGATTCTCTCCAACATATTATGCTGTGTTGACATTTATCCCGTGAAACTCCGTAATATTTATGATCACTTGAATCTGTCGAATCGAACGCTGTAGCCTGATTACAGAAATCAGTAGCCCGAGTAAACGCCTGGACAGGCATCTTGTCAGATGTTAATTGCCTTAGTAATGATGATGACATCATATACAAAGAAAGCTAGGTAATGAAAATGATTTATGACGAATGTTACTAAAACTTTTGTCTTAGCTATTTCTCTACAAATATATATCTCCTTTTCTTGGTATTCACATGCCTGTCACGTGAATGGAGTTATATTATAACAACTAACTGATCGATACTTTGATATTTCGCTTTATGCGCTCTGTGAACGATACTTTGATATTTCGCTTTGTGCGCTGTGTGATCGATACTTTGATATTTCGCTGTCTGAGTCTTTTAGAAATTGTGACCAAAATGACTTGATATAATTAATATAGTTTCAATCTAAACGCAACTTAGATAACAAAACATTGACCTGAATACCCGATTCCTGGGGTTCAATTCCCAGCCGGAAGGCCTGAAGTTGCATTTTATATGATTAATTTATCATAAACTTTCCTTCATCTGATTCGCTGAGTGTAAATACCAAATATTATCTTTAATATACCGAAATGGCTGACAAGTGAGTTTCACGTATATTCGACGCTGTCTGGTTACACGATAGCCTGCGAAGCGATGCCATATCAACCGTAAACGCTACATTTGGCAATCATTTATAACGAACATCAAGACAAAGATTAACAATTTCTATCTCAAACTGCTTTCATTTGATTGCTCACCTATGAGTTCTTCAAGGTTTTCAATGACAGTGTCCGTCTTCAATGACCATATGCAATGACACACAGCAATATAATAGGTGCAGTATTTGGGGATTTCCCCATTGCGCATTTAGGGAATTTCCCTACTCGTGAGACAGGGACATTTTAAGGTGTTTGGGGATTTCCCATAATAACTTTTCCTTCATCTGATTCACAGAGTGTAAATACCAAATATTATCTTTAATATACACTCACGTGTGTTCAACGCTATGAACCTTGGATATTATAAAGATTGCAAATGATTCAATATTCCGTATCTGGTACACGAAGGAGCCGCAATTTCTGTATTTCCTTCATGTGTATCAGTAATGTTGGACATGTAGTTAGGGGGTTTCCCAAGAGAAAATCGATGTCCAAATAATCTTAGTTTTTGTTACTGAATTTTGCTAGAAACTGCAGTGGAGCCTTCTTTAGTGTACTTATATATAATCTGAAGTAAACTATCTGTAGACGCGCGATAAACGCTACATTTGGCAAACATTTATAACGAACCAAAAATGTAGGGAAATTCCCTAAACACTAACAATGGGGAAATCCCCTGAACAAACCATCAAACAGAATTATTGCTGTGTCATCAAAGTGAGCTAACAGAAGACGACTGAAGAAGAGAACATAAAAGAAGGACAATGTCATAGGTAAGTAATCAGATGTTAGCAGTTTCAGCGACTGCACTAAATGCTTACAATAAGGTCAACCACAGATTTCAGACAAAACTGGTCTATCTGTGCGGGGTCCTGAAACTCTTAGGCCACATGAGTTACTCCATTCTCCTTTACCAACATTACCTTGTTTGGTGAAGCAATAGCCGTCCAGACACGATATCCTGAATCCATTTTTCAAATTACTGGGTAAAACGATTCATGGCCTAGTAATGGCCCCCGTTGGCTCTAATTATGCAGTGAGAGAAGCCTAATATGAGACGTCAAATTAGGTTCAAGATTTTATGCATTTAATGTTAACAAAGAAACCGTATATTGGCCTGACACTAAACCTATTTCGCGTGTCCCTTTTTCTACTGCTCAGCTGAGTGCCAAACGTGCTGTCAAAATGCTCTCAAAATGTGGGAAATGCATTTCAGACCTCCTAGAGCAAGCCCCTTTGATCAAGCGCCTGGATCTGACACTGATAATTTGATAATTACAGGTATAAAATAAACAGTAAAAAAACCCAAGCTGCAAAATGTTTTCAATAAAGAAAGAGTTGCAAGTTGCGAGAAAATTGCATAGTCGTGTAAGATTGCTTTTCGAATCTGTTTAGTACTTGAGGTTTTCCAAATACTCATTTAGTATCTTCACCACATCGTCTCGCTCCATTTCACGCATTATCTCCTTCATTCTATCCACGGTTGCCTCTTGTTTTGTTCCCCACGAAGTCAAAATCACATCCGTTGGGTCCTTGTTGCAAGAAACTGCTTCACGTTCAGAGCCGCTCAATCCAACTTTATCAGCAAACATTTCGTAATTATTTCCACGCGGGGCTTGAGGCAAATTCAATTTTACCCTCATTTTATGTGATGTGATATAGTCTATATCACGCACTAGATGGACAGCTGCATTTGTTTCCATCGCTAAAAGAAATAAGACATTTTGAAAAACGTTGATCCGTTCAAAAGAAGAGATAATTGCACCTTCACCATACTGCCATAGTTGTATAAAGCGAACCTTACCTTCCAATTTAACATGTTTATTATCTTTCCTACATGTTGTTCTGCGAATGAAAAAAAAAAAAATCACAAAAGTATAAATTCTAAATTACCATTCCTAATAATTTTCGGAGTTCATTAAAATAAGACAAACATTTTCGTTTTATAGGCAATTTAAGATGAAACGATCGAAGTATACACTTACCTTCCATATAAAACATCAATGACATCACTTCTATGAATATTATCCAAATGTTTCTCCAGTTTTCTATTTGTGCTATCGTTCCCTGTGCCCCAATGCATTAGGAGGGCCCCAGTTGGATCATTCGTCAGTCCAAATGTTTTTATTTGATCTACACTGCATCCCATTGAGCCAGCGAGCATGCGATAATCGTTATCACGAAAAGCATTTAATAAAATACAGATATCTTTCAACACGTTGAATGGAATATCCCGAGTCATGCCTTGAATCTGCGCCATCTTCGAAACTGCAAGATTATTAAAGTTTATATGTAACGAAAAATTCAATTTGCACTAAACTTTCTTACTTTAAAAAGCTCTTGAAATTATAAATGTTCGTGTTTACGACTCACTTCCATGTACGAGTTCCGCATTCTTGAGATATGAAGATTGGTTTGATATGTAGATATCACACTACATGTTACACTGTATGACTTGTGCTGAAAATCATGTATATCTTTGGGATTATGTAACGAAATCACTTGGAATTGTGCATGATGCGTCTCATCGAAGCAAATTCGTCGACAAATGTCCCAGTAAATATTGTAAATCAGTATACCGTATCGTCTCATTTACATAAACTGATTTCCCTCGATTATTACCGAGCTAAAATTACTTGAATCGCCAAGTTAAGTAACGATATTGCCCGATATTCGCACCCGAACTGTATAGGAATACAACGACTCGTATTGTATCTGTTACATAACATACAGTATATAGTACCCGCTCACACTGTATCTGTATATATGACTCTATCATAATTGTCGTTATGGTCTAGTTATTACAATGTTTCTGTTAACATTTTGATACATCCTTTATTCTTTAATGATAACTAGTTCAAATATTGGTGAAATATGTGTCAAACGAAAGGTACAGTAGTTTTAAACTGCTACAAATCGACTTCCGCCCTATGCCCACAAGATGCCGACATATGCCCCAAGATGACTCAGCGATATAGGCAATAGCATTGGAAAATACTGTCACAGATCATGAAGTGGACATACAATATCATAATACAATATGACACGATAACAAAATCAGGTTAACTAATAGATAACAAAATCTTGTCGATAATACTTAACCAAGAGGAAGCTTAATTCCCATAAACCATTATCGTTTTGCCGCGGTGTTCGAGTCATAATCTATAACACACTACCAACACAAATTCACATTTGAGTATAGACAAAATCAGTTTATGCGTAGGAAAAAACAAATTAAGTTTACTTACAGTTTTGCAAGGACTATGCTCTGTGTCTTTACACCTTTGACACTTTTATTTCTGTTTAAAATCTCTCCGGAAATTGGTTGATCTTTGCTTCCAAGAAATACTTTAATGATTTCTAAGTAATATAATATTACAAATAGCATCCGCTCGTGGTTTATTGAAGATTCGCTGTGGTATCGGTGATATCTGTATTAACTGATGTAAAGGTATTTCAGTATAATCGCATATCCATACACCGTACGTGTTAAAGTTCTACGCTGGAAAGACAGGGGCTAAAATAGGATATGTTGTTTATCAGAGCGTGCCGCGTGACCGGGGATATTGCCCCGTCACACTTTTTTGTAACTCGCTCGCTAAAGCGATGAGTGGGGAAATATGGAATACCATAACTTGTCGGTAAAGTGTGTTAACAAAATTCCAGCTGTCGGCTGGTGAAACAGGTAAGTGAAGTATTGTTTGGTCGCTGAAGCTACAGAAGGGCATGCATACATAGCCCACCCCCCGGATACACACACGCCAATTTAACAATACGTTACAACCTATAGTCAAATAGCTATCGTTAACATATAACTGTCACCAGAAGTTGATCGATATTGTCTTCACGACAGCCAAGAAGCCCAAAAAGATCTTCAGGTAATTTATAAAGGCTCTTCCAGGTATCAGTTACAAAGTGTATAATACCTAAAATTTCAAGGGGCTTGATCATCATTATATGACCCGAGCTGGCCAGGTTGGTCGGGCTGGTTCGCTTAATAAGTTCTTCTCACGGCTATTGTAGACACCCAAAATGATATTTTAAAGCAGAACTATAGCTTAGTTTGTCTGTAGGAAGAGTATAAAGTTAATTGAAATGACCTTTTAGGGTCGAGCGAAAGATTTTTGTGACCGACAACCCGGATCCCTAAAATAAGATTTCACTCTGACGAAGGGCCTTCGCTCGAAACGTTAGACCATACTATCAAAGTAGTACTTGATCAAGCTTTTAGAGTAATTGATTTGTATTATACAGATATAAGTTTATATATAAGCCTTCATATAATTGTGTAACTTCAACACTAGATCAATATTTTGTTGATCAAGCAGTATTTGGTTAGTAGTTCAAGTTAGAGCACTGTTGTATATTAAACTTCGGTCCATTATATATATAGTTGTAATCGTAATGTAATTCAGTCGACGATTATCACCAATCAAGTCATAGTCTTACAACATGTACAATAACGATTTAATGGAGAGACGCGAGTTGTAATCAGTGTAAATAATTGATATCATTCGATTTATAGAAGTATAGAATCAGGTTCAACGTCCGCAAATATGACAGTAATATATCAACAGTTGCCATGCGTAATGGAACATTCACCGTCGATAATTGCATAGTCAGACTTTTTCATTCGCTAGTTTGCCTTCATTTCATTTGAAGTTTTGACTTGTAGTGTTCTGAATTCTAACTGAATTCAGTTCAAGTCACACTTCCGGCCTCATGACTTGAGCTGGCCATGAATTAGTATTCACTAGACCGAAACGAGTACAGTTGTAACATAACATAACATAACATATAACACAACACAACACAACACAACGTAACGTAACGTAACGACTATATTTAACGAGAGTGAAATCTCTTAATACATGAAATGGTAATAAAACAAACATTAATATAATATTAAGAACATAAACAGGTTTTTACGAAGGGTATGCACGTTCTCGTAATATAATAGGCCCCCTTTTTATTAACTATGAATAACTATGACACCTATGTTATGTATTTACACTCGGTAATTCCAAATCTGTTTTCAGAATTGAAAACGGTTAAATATTGACCAAGATATTGTTCAAAATATACGACGAAACCGCCTTTCGCAATTTGTTAATTACAAATACACAGCGTACGAGATCTGGGGACCATGAGTGTGGTAAGACCAATGGTTGACATAGCATTGGAGTAAGATTTTCCAGGAGATACAATCAATAACGCACGCTTTTGGATGCGTTCTGTGTCATCAGGCTTAGATATTGTGGAAGTGGAAGACGGGGATGCATATTCTACGATAGGTCTAATGCAAGTGCAATAGAATTGCACCAAGTCTTCAATGGGTAGGTACGTTGGCACGCTTCAATTGTCGTAAGCAATACATTCTTTTCGAGGCTTTTTTGATAACAGATTCAGTGCTTCCACTTTCATAAAACTGGATTTCCTGTTATAATAATATAATAAGGATGAACCTTATTTATTGCAATATTTCCTGCCAGAAATTGCAAGATTTCCTGGCAAATTTCCTGGCATTTCCTATTAAAATATGACTTAAAAATCTCAGCAAACAGTGTCTTTATTCTTGAGATTTTCGTCGTTTTCGAACATTTGTCATTTTTTTTAACAATTTTTTTTTCAACCGCTGCCCATTTGAGTTGAGCCTGCGAGCAATTCCCGAGCAATTTCCGAATCGTACCGAGCGATTTCCGAAGTTGATGCGATTTGCGAAGGCCAAGTTTGAAAACTCTATGATATTTTACTAGTTACTACGCCACACATAGACTATTTTAAAGCCCCAATGGTTGGAATCCCAGAATTTCCTGCCATTATCCTGGCAATTCTTTATATTTCCTGCCAATTTCTTTGCAAAAAGGATTTCCTGCCATTTTTCCTGCCAGAGCCCAATATTTCCTTTTGCCAGGAAATTTCCTGGCAAGTGGAAGCTATGAACAGATTCCACGTATTTTGAGTTATCCCTTTTAGTCTTGTCCGTATGGAATAGTGTTACGCGGAAATTCCCGCTAGTCCCTAGTTAGCCCCTCCCACTTTACCACCTTGTGTGTCCAAGAAAGGATTCATTAAATTCTTTTAAATATGCACTTAGCCGCGAGGAGATCTTTTTTAGAAATAGCGTAGAAATATTGATCTAGACTAAATTATAGTAGTTGGGTAGTTAACGAATTTGCTATGATATTTTAAATATTTTTATATACTTCGAAATTAATCGGCAATCAGGCGGCGGCTTCGTCGTATACTTTGAACGTTATCTCGGTTAATATTTAAAGTGCTCCTAACCTCAACATTTTTTATTGTCTTATTTGGAATAACTTTTAAAATGATAAAGTAACTTCTTTTGAAGATTTTTACTTCTTCGCTTTCTTTGTGAGATATATCAGTTTGTTGATATGCAAATATCTGGAATTTCGTCACACATGCATAATGAGTTATCAGAGAATGTTATATATCTTTGCGTTCATGAAATAAAAACACTAAAGTGTGAATAACACGTGTGTGCGTTTCTCCCACAACACCAAACTTCTTGATTTTAAAGGATTTTGTTCTGAATGAAAGAGATATACACATTTCTCCAATAAGTCATTATGCATGTGTGACGAAATTCCAGACATTTGCATATCAAACAAACTGATATATCTCAAAAAGAAAGCGAAGAAACGAAAATCTTCAAAAGAAGTTACTTTATCATTTTAAAAGTTATTCCAAACAAGACAATAAAACATTTTGAGGTTATAGGCACTTTAACCGTTTTCATTTTGAAAACAGATTTGGAATAAGCGAGTCTAAATACATAATATATATTACGCAAACGTGCGTACCCTTCATAAAAACGAGTTTATGTAATTCTTCAGATCAAAAATCCGCCATTGACCACGTTGTCCTTTTATTTTTAATATTTTTTTTATCAGATCAGCAATGGGCGCACGAAAAAATAAAGATCTCTCCATTAACGATCTTCATCCATCAACTAGACAAGCGATTTTCAAAAAATTCAACATAGAAATGTCGATCGGTGGTGATTACAAGACCTTTGCAGGATGGCTTAACATGCCAAATGATGACATAACAACAATTTCGCAAATGGAAAAAAATCCCACAGAAGCAGTATTCAAATGGTGGGAGCATAAGGATGACGCCACTGTAGAAAATCTACGAAAGATACTTAATAAAATGGAAAGACACGATATTATACGCATTTTAGACAAGGACCCTTATGTGCAAGGTCGTAGTAAGTATATGGATTGTTTAAACAAATTTATAATTGATTTCTTTCTTTGCTGGAATGAAAATGTTATTTCTCGAATACAACAGCAGATACCGTATGACTATTAACATTTCTAAACATTATACTTGCCTTTTATTTTATTTAAAAACATTTTTTTGACTACAGTTCATCTTTAAAATGATATATTTCTAGAACCGGACGCAATTGGCCGTGTAGCAGCTACTGAAACAAGTAGAGATGAAGTCGACAGCAACAGAAAACCAAGTAAGGTTAAGTATATTAACGTATCCGTAAAAGATGGGATGTGGGAAAACCACATTGCTCTAAAACACATATATCATCAAGAATCTTACGTCATAATCCACTCAGTGCTGTATAAAACAGTTTTTAAAGACTAACAACCAGATGAGCAGTGTCTAAGTCAAACAGCAATCGCGTACAGCTGATGACCTAGCACATCCAATATATATATATATATAAAGGACAATCTATAGATACGTGTTTCGCTGTTCCACAGCTCATCAGTGTAGCTTGGTAGCAGTGTAGCTTGATATATATATATATATATATATATATATTCACCTGACGAGTGTGGCAAGCTTCGCACTCGCCATATATACGAAACAAATTTGTTGTGAATAAAGTTCTTATGAAGTAACTCAAACTTGTGTTTTCATGTTATATATATATATATATTACTTTACTTTCTTATAAGGCGCACACGATCGCCGGCCTCCATCTATAGTCGTGAAAGAACTTGAAGATATGGAACCAGTCAAAATTGAGTGGCATAAAGCTATCCATAACCCTATTGACGTCCTTCTCATGGTTGTTAATGACAACGAGTTTCGCGTCTTCTATGGCATTTTACCTGAACCAAAGGTAGCGGATTCTGGAACAGCCCTGGGTGAGGTATACTTCGCAACAATTGAAGAAAATAGAGTGGCGTTGGTTAGATCTGGAATGGGGGCTGGTGGGAAGACTGGCGCTCAAGCGACAGCTATGGAAGCGATAAATCTGCTGAAACCGGAAGGAATTATTTGTGGTGGGGTTTGTTTCGGAATGAAAGACGACGAACAGAAATTGGCTGATGTTCTGGTTTCAAAAAAGTTGGGTACGTATGCACCAGTTCGAGTTAATAGCGATGGTGATGAAGATAGTCGTGGAGTGGTTCACGAGTGCGACGCACGATTGATTAGATTATTCAGCAATACAACGGGATGGAAAGGTGCAAAAACAATAGATATAAGCCTGAAGCCAAAGGTTAAGCCAAAGGTTCATAGCGGTCTTATCATCAGTGGCCCACAACTCGTTAACAACAAAAATCGTAAAGACCAACTGAAAAGTATGTATCCTGAAGCACTCGGAGGAGAAATGGAAGGCGAGGGTAAGTAGACAGTTTTGTTTACGCGCTTTTATAGAAAGTCTCGCAAAGAGACATTTAAAAAAAAGTTTTTGGACAGCACACAGCAATAACGTTTTTGTGCCAAACGAATTCATACCGAAAAAAAATTATCGAATTTTTTTTAAATATTTGTACAGGACTGTATAACATTTGCGAGCAATTCAACGTTCCTTGGATAGTGTGCAAGGCCATTTGTGATTGGGCAGACGGTACGAAGGATGATGAGTGGCAACTTTATGCTGCGGCCGTAGCAGCATCATTTGTTGAACATGTTTTAAGAAAAAACTATGTTCCAGGAAGAAAAAAACGAAAATCTCGTGAGTAAAGTGTTGGCGAACCGTTTCTGAATCAAAGATTAATTTGTTAAAATATAAATGAGATTTTAATTTACTCCGGTGCATGCGAGATAGGTCGTCCGAAAATAAAAGGCAGAAACTATGACACAAATTTAACGAGAAAACTCTTATAGAACAGTAATATAACGAATTTCTGTGCTCAATCGTTATTGACATTGTAAAATCGACCTTTCTGTTTTTATTATTAGCCGAATAGGATATTCTGCGAGTGTGGAAATTCTCTAAGATCCAACCGAGACCTACGGAGCCCCAGAGGTGCCATAATAAAACATATAGTTTTTTCAAAAAAACACAAACATTTTTTGAAAAAAAAAACTTTTTTGAAAATTAAAATACAAACATTTTTTTTGAAAAAACACAAACATTTTTTTTTGAAAAACACAAACTTTTTCTGTGAGAAAAACACAAACTTTTTATGTGAGAAAAACATAAACTTTTTATGTGAGAAAAACAAACTTTTTATGTGAGAAAAACACAAACTTTTTCGGATCACGGGCTCACTTCATGGACGCCTCACTGCTGCAAGCTTGTTACAAGCTTGTTGGAATATCTGACGCCAGTCAGAAATCAACGCATACGTTGTTATCAGATGTCGTGACAGGCGCAAGCTGTTTGCAGACTTGTAATGTTACAACAGATACGCAACAACTATCGCTGACAAGGTTGTGATAACAACGTATGCGTTGTTATCAATTTGATAACAACGTATGCGTTGATTTCTGACAGGCGTCAAATTCCAACAAGCTTGTAACAAGCCTGCAGCAGACTTGTTATATCTGCTACGAAATTGGCCGTGTACATGAAGCACAGCCAAGTGTCCATGAAGTGAGCCCGCGATCCGAAAAAGTTTATGTTTTTCTCACAGAAAAAGTTTGTGTTTTTCAAAAAAAAATGTTTGTGTTTTTCAAAAAAATGTTTGTGTTTTTTTAAAAAAGTATGTGTTTTATTATGGCACCTCCGGGGGCTCCGTAGAGACCAGTTGCGAAAAATGCAACTCCAAGCTCTTCGGTGAGAATTGAACTAACGCCTCCACGAATGTAGTGCGGTGCTCTGACAACTGAGCCACATAGGCCATTGCTGAGAGCGAGTCATGAGTTCTAGTATATAATAATAAATAATACATTTATATATAGCGCCATATACAATAATGCCCTATGGCGCTTCACAATCTCAATATATAAAATATATATACAACCAAAATTAAGCTAAATTACTTAGAAATGTGTAACAAAATAAGCACTAATAAGTTATTTTAAAAAGGTAAGTCTTTAAACGAGATTTAAAAACAGAAACTGAGTCACTTCGCCATATTTCTAAAGGGAGACTGTTCCAAAGTTTTGGAGCAGCTACCAGTACTACCGAAAACATTCTATCCGCACGATAATATCAATCTATCACCATAATATATCACACATTGTTGATGGTAATACCCCGGTGAACATTTATACGGTATATACGTTATCCACCTCAGGCCAGGTTTACACTAGTACGGTACGGTAAGTGATCCGTTAAAAAATCAAGACGTTTCTTTGTTGTATTTACACTGTACCTGCCTCCTAATCCGGAGTGGTTTGCCGTTAAATCTTGCATGTCCAATAATTGTTAATTGTCGTGATCTTGTTTTTTTTAAAGGTGACCAAGATGACCAAGTATCACCGCCTGCTAAACATAGCAAGACAGATTGAAGACGCTCTATATAGGATTATTCATACATGAAGTTGTCAAATTCTTAGATTTAAACCTTTCAACGTTCGAACTATTTTAATCATGTAGTTTTTATATGTAAAATTAGATAGATTAAAAAAATGGTAAATTGCCTCAAGCTTGTCGTTTTTTAAAAGAAATATCATGAAAGGTGTATTGTGTATTAGCATAAAGATGTATATATATACTTTAACTGCACCATGATTTAATGCAAACACTGTTCCAACAATATGGTTTTCGTATTGATTTTCATCATTAGATTGATAGTATTGTAAGTGTTTTTCGTATCAATGTGCAACAAACTTGAAAGTTTTTCAAACTTTCAAACTTCAACCTCCGCCATGGAATGTTGTGTCCCAGATTACTTTAGTCTGACATTTCTTGGAATATCCGCCTGTCCAAGATGCTTCGCAATACTTCTTGGGCCAGGAATGCTATATGGCAGCAGACCTAAAAGTTGTAAATTTAACATAAACGTGTTCTGTTGCGAAAGGTTTGTGTACTGCCAAACTCGGCATAGACGAGTCTTGCGCATTCGGCACTGATATATCGTCCCCCCACTTCCAGAAAGCAAATAACGCCCTTGGACCGTACAGTACATGACCAGCTTTTCAACGAGGCTTCTTGTCAATAAAAGCTTGTCAATTTGCGTGGCGTACACACGAGAAAGTTAAACTTGCCACAAGGAAAACTTATAACCTCAAAAAGCAGCACATTATACTAACCACAGTCCTTTGCTGTCTGAATTGCCTTGATTAGGTTTTCTTGCTGAACTCTGCAAACGCCTGGAAGAATACATTGAGCTATCAATATATATATATATAGGTAATATTTGGCATTTCACTCGATCAAACTACATGTTGAAAGGATTTATGGTGAAGGAAAATTTCGAGTGTTGGAATACATACATTTTAAGACCAAACCGGGACCAGTTGCGAAAAATGCAACTTAGCGGCCTTCCGGTAGGAATTGAACCCGCGACCCTGCGATTGCTAGTGCAGCGCTCTGACCACTGAGCTACGGAAGCCGTTGCCGAGAGCCTAGTCACGAGTTCTGTATATATGGTGGTAATGCCGGGATAAGATTCTGGGTATATTATAGGTAATATTTGGCATTTCACTCGATCAAACTACATGTTGAAAGGATTTATGGTGAAGGAAAATTTCGAGTGTTGGAATACATACATTTTAAGACCAAACCGGGACCAGTTGCGAAAAATGCAACTTAGCGGCCTTCCGGTAGGAATTGAACCCGCGACCCTGCGATTGCTAGTGCAGCGCTCTGACCACTGAGCTACGGAAGCCGTTGCCGAGAGCCTAGTCACGAGTTCTGTATATATGGTGGTAATGCCGGGATAAGATTCTGGGTATATTATAGGTAATATTTGGCATTTCACTCGATCAAACTACATGTTGAAAGGATTTATGGTGAAGGAAAATTTCGAGTGTTGGAATACATACATTTTAAGACCAAACCGGGACCAGTTGCGAAAAATGCAACTTAGCGGCCTTCCGGTAGGAATTGAACCCGCGACCCTGCGATTGCTAGTGCAGCGCTCTGACCACTGAGCTACGGAAGCCGTTGCCGAGAGCCTAGTCACGAGTTCTGTATATATGGTGGTAATGCCGGGATAAGATTCTGGGTATATTATAGGTAATATTTGGCATTTCACTCGATCAAACTACATGTTGAAAGGATTTATGGTGAAGGAAAATTTCGAGTGTTGGAATACATACATTTTAAGACCAAACCGGGACCAGTTGCGAAAAATGCAACTTAGCGGCCTTCCGGTAGGAATTCCGTAGCTCAGTGGTCGCGCTGCACTAGCAATCGCAGGGTCGCGGGTTCAATTCCTACCGGAAGGCCGCTAAGTTGCATTTTTCGCAACTGGTCCAGGTTTGGTCTTAAAATGTATGTATTCCAACACTCGAAATTTTCCTTCACCATAAATCCTTTCTATATATATATATATACTGTATATATAGGCAAACCCGACAAACACTCTTTATTTGACTCTGACGATGACCGCCGCTGTCTAAATACCTGTTTTCGTAGCTTCAAACACTTCACCAGTATGAGGAGATATGAATTGCGAAAGTAAATCAATGTCCTGTCCAGCGAAAAAGGAGAGAAGAGAAGTTAGCCACCGTACCTATTCTCTCAGACTCTCCGTCCGTCCGTCCGTCCGTCCGTCCGTCCTTCCTTCCTTCCTTCCTTCCTTCCTTCCTTCCTTCCTTCCTTCCTTCCTTCCTTCCTTCCTTCCTTCCTTCCTTCCTTCCTTCCTTCCTTCCTTCCTTCCTTCCTTCCGTCCGTCCGTCCGTCCGTCCGTCCGTCCTTCCTTCCTTCCTTCCTTCCGTCCTTCCGTCCTTCCTTCCTTCCTTCCGTCCTTCCTTCCTTCCGTCCGTCCGTCCTTCCTTCCTTCCTCCGTCCCTTCTTTCCTTCCTTCCTTCCGTCCCTCCATCCGTCCCTCCCTCCTTCCGTCCGTCCTTCCCTCCCTCCTTCCTCCGTCTCTCCTTCCTTCCCTCCTTCTTTCCCTTCCTTCCTTCCTTCCTTTCCGTCCTTCCGTCCTTATTAAAATATTGATGAATAAACAAAAATCAACCTTGTAATCAAGTTCGTATCCACCAGCCAAGTAAAGTCGGCATATAGGGCAGGGATTACCCGATACCACTTGCGACTCTCCACGTCCTCTCTATGAACAATTATAAAATTACATTTACTCTACGCACGCTGTGATTGGTCAACTTGCCAGTCTTGATCAAATGAGAATTAGCATTAATCATTGGCATTAAATCAAAAACATTATTTCCCCTTGCATAATTATTCAACTAGAAGGAGCACGTTAATGCTGTTTATACAATATAAAGTGTGTATAAAAAAACGAAATCGGTATAAAATTAATTAATATTGGCTCAGAGGTGTCTAAGGATTTCAAACTACTACAATATTGTAAGTTGTTTGAAAGGAATGTTAATTAATTTTATGATGGTTCCGTTTTTTTATACACACTGTAGAACCAAAACTCAGACAAACAAACCGAAATTGACTCTCAAGGGATTCCTAACGACTTTTTTTTTATTGTTTGGAATGCAAGAATTTATAGCAAGCTCAGACAAACATACATATCTGAATAATTTTATAACAATTATATAGAAAACATTTGCCCAGGTCTAAACCCCTGTGAAGTAATAAAAAACTCGCGAAGTTGGGAAAGCACTCGCTGCTGCGGCTCGTGCTTCATCCTAATATTCTCTTGTGTTTAACTCAGGTTTTGATGAAGCATTCAAAAGGCAAATGAGTAAACTGAGAAGATTTTCATCTGTAAAAGGCACAGTGTGTCAGTGCAACTATGAAATAAAGGCTGTTTTATTTTGTATACATCAACACCATTTGAAAATATAGTGTATCTCACTCACTAAAATTAGCCAAACAGGGATGGGAATAAAACAAAAATGGAAAACTACTTACAATGCATTTTTTTCTTGTTCTCTATGTTAAAAAAATTAATTTTTACATGTGTTAATACATGTTTTGTTAACACAAGTTTTAAATACATGGATGGTTTAGTGTTACAAGATAGGTTAAAACAATTGGATTGTTCTGGACGATTGGGACATTATGTTACCACAGTGTTACATGCAAACATTGCAAAGAAACTAACTCAGAATTACAGACTCGGTATGATACACAATGATGGTCAAAAAATATTTATAGGAAATTGTGTCTATCAAAATCATCCTTAAAGTTAAACATGAAAATTGACTTGGGCAGGATTCGAATTACACAAGCATCGATCTTCTGCATTCTGACTTCACGACTTGTTCCGCTTGAACACGTCTCGACGAATATTTCGCGCTACTCTCCGACTACACAACCAAACAACATTCACTAAGACTTCACGACTTGTTCCGCTCGTTATGACCGGACCAATTGGACGAATCTAACGACCCGACGAATATTTCGCCCTACTCTCCCACATGACTTGTTCCACTTGTTACGACCGGACCAATTGGACGAATCCAGCGACCTGACGAATATTTCGCCCTACTCTCCCACACGACTTGTTCCACTCGTTACGACCGGACTAATTGCACTAATGAACGAACCGACGAATATTTACCCACACCTTCAAAATTTTATTATTTAAACATTCCAATATTAAAAGAAATTATACCAAATATTAACTTTAACACGACCGGAACGACCCGAATACGTTCGACAGTATTGGACAACCATCCAAAAGTTAAGTGAAACGCTCTGTGTAATCATTTAAGATTTAATTAATAAAAAAATAGCAGTCCTACCATAGCAGGTTTCTGTCCTTTGAAATTTCGCCTGTAGTAAGCCCAGATTGGCTTTTCTAAAAAACAATATTTAAGTAATTAATATACAGTACTGTGTCAGTGATCCACTGATTATTCTTAAAAAGCTTGCATACAGTAGTAAGGTAAAACATTAATATTTGTCTATTAGATGTTTTCAATGTTTATTCAAAGTCAAAGTTGACCAAAACCTCTCATAGACGTATTTTGAACCTCACGGTTACGCATTTAACACCAATTTTCTTCCTTAAAGTGCCCATAACCTCAAAATGTTTTATTGTCTTGTTTGGAAGAACTTTTAAAATGATAAAGTAACTTATTTTGAAGATTTTCGTTTCTTTGCTTTCTTTTTGAGATATATCAGTTTTTTTGATATGCAAATATCTGGAATTTCGTCACACATGCATAATGACTTATGTGTATATCTTTTTCATTCTCGAACGAAATCCTTTAAAATCAAGAAGTTTGGTGTTGTGGGAGAATCGCACACACGTGTTATTCACACTTTAGTGTTTTTATTTGATGAACGCAAAGATATATAACATTCTCTGATAACTCATTATGCATGTGTGACGAAATTCCAGATATTTGCATATCAAACAAACTGATATATCTCAAAAAGAAAGCAAAGAAACGAAAATCTTCAAAAGAAGTTCTTTATCATTTTAAAAGTTCTTCCAAATAAGACAATAAAAAATGTTGAGGTTAGGGGCACTTTAACTCTTTAAGATCCATTATGAACGTATAAATTCTCCTTTTTGGCCTCGAAACAGGTATGAGTTGTCTTAAATTTATTCAGGAGTTCCAGAAAGCCTTTATGTTTCCGTAAATCTGCTGGTGGGTGAGAACATAGTAAAAAAAAATATCTTGTAGAAATACCTTTCTTTTCAAAATGTTGTCTGGTTATTTCAACATCTTTCAACAGGTTTGACCTATGGTAGAGATTAGGGTATGGGTACAGACTACAAATTGGGTTTTGTTTAGAATTCAGATATTCGTATGAAAGTTCAGCTTTGAAGTTTCAAACAATTAGTGCAATTTATCCAGTGACATGAAGGATTGGAATCAATGTACATGTACATTAGGGTGGTTCTTATTTTAATTTTTTTTTATTTTGTATAGTCTCCAATTGGGTTAAAAATGCTCTGTGTAAGGACCCTGAAATTTTTACTATAGTATACCTATGAGAAAAATCAGTCAAATTGTCCAATATGCTATAAGTCTGTCCTCAGGGGAGTGTCGGATTGGTCTAAAAATCCATTAGTGAGTAGTTTAGACCTGGTTTCCTATTTGACTTCAAGACAAACTTATAGCCAAAAATGCATGGTTTGCGAGATATAGGGCTCCAAACTGTTTTAACCAATGAGAATTTTAAGAACTTTGGAGCCTATATCCCCTGAGGACTTATAGCATATTGGACAATTTGGCTGATTTTTCTCACAGGGATACTATAGTAAAAATTTCAGGGTCCTTGAGCTACCCCTAAATATCAATAGTTTTTAATACAATTTTACACACAGCATTTTTAACCCAATTGGAACCATTTAACAGGGTGAGACTATACTGTACAAAATAAAAAAAATAAAATAAGGACCACCCTAATGTACATTCAGATTTAGAATCATGTTTTTATTTTTTAATTTGCAGCATGAAAATTTCATGAAAATTTTGAGAGTTAAATAACATATATTATCATGAATAGATTTCAGTGTTGTTTTTATGATCTAAACTATCAAGTCAAACTTTTTATCACGATTTTGATGCTTTATTCAAGTAGCACGTTAGAACATTCATTCATTATTTTGTGAGGTGTTTCTCACTGCCAACTATCATGCTTGCCCCTCAATATTTTGGGATGTACTGTATCAGCTATGGACTTAACCAGCCACTCCATACTTTAGTTTTTGTGGTTCTTGATTCTGCAAAGACTTCATATAGGATACAGCTTTTTTCACTTCATATCGAGTCCCTAAAAGAAAACAAAATTTGGAAAAATTCCTTGGCATCATGTAAAGTACATTCAGTACATTATGCTGTACATGAAAACATCACATTTAATCAAGTTTTACATAACGTACACTGGTTAGTAGATATAAAGAAAATGTACCTCCAAACAAAACTTGCAATCCTCTTTTAGTAACCTTGTCATCTTCATCAAATGTTTTCACCATGACACCAGTTTTCTCTTTGATCTTTCTAATTACCTCACCTTTAAAGGACATTGGCAACAAAAATTAAGTTCGTCTAATATGAAAGAACTCGTAAAATGAGTAACACCTTTTACAACTTTTCCGTATTTTACTTCGTTTTTGAAATATTACTGTTTGTTTGACATGTTCTATCCTTAATAGCGGTAGTCACATGTACACATTGCGTACCCATTTTTTTATACGTAAATGAAATTATTTCTGACGTCAGGTGCATGGTAGAGAATATTCACTCATTAAAATATTAGTTCCATCTTCCATTAAAACTTCTTCTCCATTAAAATATTAGTTCCACAAATTTACTTGAAAATGTGCGTATAATAACTCCTCATGATAATGAACGTTACATAGCCTTACGTCATTATTATTTTGCTGCTGTTAATGATAACTATAACGCAGATGATTCAAGAACTTATAAGACAATTTGTTGTAAGTGTAACTCTGTCCGCAGTCTTACGCGTTCTATTATTTGTTGCTTTTAATATTGTCATTTGTTAGGATTTTAGATCTTATTCCTTGGGTCCGCTGTAATTGGCTATGCTGTAGCGGTGTCCCTGCCATTTGTTTTGCTGTTATTGTACGTCTGTATGTAGTTGTAATTGTTGGCGAAGTTAATAAATCATAAATCATAAATCAACGTTCACGGAGATATAAGGTTTTTTCATGTGTGAAAATTCTCTACCCTGTACCTGACGTCAGAGACCATCTCATTTACATATCAAACAAACTGAAATATTTCAAAAACGAAGTAAAATACGGAAAAGTTGTAAAAGGTGTTACTCTATCATTTTACGAGTTCTTTCATATTAGACAAACTTATTAATAAACTAATAAAATAAAACTGTTACTGCAATAGTAGAACATGGTTAACGTAGATCACCTATCCTAACTAAATAAATTGAGCTTGCCTTTGGAATCATTTTAAAATAATAATGATGAGCATGATCATTAAGGTTAATAGTCAACTTACTAAAAGTTTTTAAATCTGCAGCATTTTCATCAGGGATGACAAGACTCTCACTCACAAACTCGGGATCAGCTGGGACAGTTGTGCACATTGTTTTAGTATTGTGTTGTTTGAGCCCATGACAAGAAGCTATGAAAAGTATCAAAGATCTCATTTATTGCAAACATCATTGGCATCATTATCATCACCAACATCATCATAATTATCACCAACATCATCATAATTATCACCACCAACATCATGATCATAAACATCATCACCATCATCATGATCATCATTATCACATTATAATCATAATCATCACCATACTCATGATCATCATCACCATCAAAATGATATCATAATCATCACAATGACATCATGATTGTCATCATCAATTAATCATCATGATCATCATGATCATCATGATCATCATGATCATGATCTTCATGATCATCATCTTCATGATCATCTTCATGATCATCTTCATGATCATCATGATCATCATCAATTAATCATCATAACAATCATCATCATCATCAATTAATCATCTTCATCATCATCATGATCATCATCATCAATTAATCATCTTCATCATCATGATCATCATGATCACCATCAATTAATCATCTTCATCATCACTATGATCATCATCATCAATTAATCATCTTCATCATCATGATCATCATGATCATCATCAATTAATCATCTTCATCATCATCATCATCATCTTCATCATCATCACCATGATCATCATCATCAATTAATCATCTTCATCATCATGATCATCAATTAATCATCATCAATTAATCATCATCACAATCATCATCATCATCAATTAATCATCTTCATCATCATCATCATCAATTAATCATTTTCATCATCATGATCATGATCATCAATTAATCATCATCATCATTATGATCATCATAAATTAATAATCTTCATCATCATCATCATGATCATCAATGAATCATCATCAGCATGATCATCATCAATTAATAATCTTCATCATCATCATGATCATCAATTAATCATCATCAGCATGATCATCGTCAATTAATAATCTTCATCATCATCATGATCATCAATTTATCATCATCATCAATTAATAATCTTCATCATCATCATGATCATGATCATCATTATGATCATCATCAATTAATAATCTTCATCATCATCATGATCATCAATTAATAATCATCATCAATTAATCATCATCATCAATTAATAATCTTCATCATCATCATGATCATGATCATCAACATTATCATCATCATCAATTAATAATCTTCATCATCATGATCATGATCATCATTATCATCATCATCAATTAATAATCTTCATCATCATCATGATCATCAATGAATCATCATCATCAATTAATAATCTTCATCATCATCATCATCATCATGATCATGATCATCATTATAAACATCATCGTATTTATCACATCATCGGAAGATGTTGTAGCGCTCTTGCACTTGACATTTAAGGCTTTGCCGCACCTGAGATCTCAACTCTGCATTCTGTGCTGTCTGGGCATGACATCACCATCATGGCGACACAAATCATGACATCATCATCATGGCGACACAAATCATGACATCATCATCGTCTCATCACGATCCAAATGACTGTCTATCACATTTTTAGTTTTTATTTATACTATTTTTATCATATATATCTGTATCTCTATCTATCTATCTATCTATCTATCTATCTATCTATCTATCTGTCTGTCTGTCTGTCTGTCTGTCTGTCTGTCATCTGTCTGTCTGTCTGTGTGTCTGTCTGTCTGTGTGTGTCTGTCTGTCTGTCTGTGTGTGTGTGTGTGTGTGTGTCTGTCTGTCTGTCTGTCTGTCTGTCTGTCTGTCTGCCTATAAATATAAATATATATGTGTGTATATATATTATATATATTAATAACTTTAAACTTTTTAATACTTGTTTTTGTAAGAGCATTGAGACGTAGTATAATGCAACTAATATGTATTATTACGTATTATTATTATGACTATCATCATAAATCAAATACTATAACACAAAGAAAGTAATTAATTACCAATTGTCACGCTATCAATATCATGGACATTAACACTGGGTTGAAGAACAGAATAAGATTTGTGCTTATCCAACTTCTTTGTGCGTACTGCCAGCCGACGGAACATCAGCATTGAAAGCCACCTCCTCTTGGTTTGCGAAGAACCATTGAAAACATACCTACGAAGTGAATCCTTGGAGAATTGGCTTGAAACACAACCATAAAGCAAAAATCGCTGCACGGCCGCCATATTGCTTTTCAATCCTCGATGTGGATTATGGGTAATACGTCACAGAACACGTGATTAACAAACACTTTCTTCTTCAAAGAGAAAGGACACGTCGAAATCGCTTCGTTGAATTTTTTAATGTTTGTAGGTTTTCTGATGAGAATAGACGCGGATTTTTGGAGTAATTTCACAGGAAGTATGTGTGGGATCGTCGTCCTATCCTGTAGAGTATAATTAATCTGTTTTCATACCTATCTTTGCCATTTCTTTACAGATCTGTTAAAAGTTTCAGCGCCATCTTGAAAATACATAACTTTTCAACATCTGTTCCTCCTTGAGTAGTTCAGCATTAACTTAGACACGAAAACTCGATCTAAACCACCAACAAATAAAGGGGAAAGAATATGAGGGCTTTCACGTCCAAGTTTAGGTTTTAGTTTGCATTTTGAATGAGAAATAACGAAAATTTCATCGAGGGTGGGGACATGCATAAATATATTTATACTTATAGATACTCGAACAGTTTTCAAGTCGTGTTAGGCGTCTGGCTTGTTGGTAGCAGTAATTTCTTGAGTTTACACAGTCATTGTGGCTTATATTTTGGCTTTATGTATGTCAAAAACTCGACGTATATCTTAAATTTAATAATTTGACCGATATATTAGCCTTGTATCGCATTGGCAAGTCAAATTATATTTACAAAGACAACTGATTACAAGTATTGAGACGCTGCCTTCATTAGATTTTAAAGTCGGTAAGCTACCAAATCGTTGCAAGCATTCTACTGAAAGCTCTATTTCAAATTTGGATTGAAAACCGGTTATTTTATGATTTTAAAACAATTTGATATTTTCTCTGTTATCAGGGCACCGGTGAAAATTCATGCTTTTATCGAAAAATTAATAATGCAAACCAGAAGTGATTAGAATTTAAACTAGCTAGAGAAACATAAAATTTAAGTGTTTTAATACATAATTTTTAAAAATTTATAATTAGAATTTTAAAAATGTATCCCAACCCCTTGGGCTAGGTGGTATGATAAAACGGTTATAAATTCATTAGGATTAGTTTTTGATTTGTATAGATACAAAGAAACTACAAAACTTGACTATTTAGGTTGAAAAAAACACTTAGATCACAGATATGATACAGTATACTGAGTTTATTCACAATAACATTACAGCCATAAGCTGAATTAAGTTAAGTTTACAAAATTATCTTAGACAAAATATCTTAGACAAAAGGTAAAAATATCTTAGACATTAGCACCAAAGCCATTTAGGTGAGAAAATAGAGAATTGTAAAGCAGGGCTGCCTGTGCATTAGAAACCACAGGATTGATACCCGGTTGGGCAGTCAGATAAATTTATTTGGTTATAATATTCTAATTTTAAAAGTATCAACCAAACTGTCTGTTATGATCAGGCGTTGTTAAAAGAGATTGGTACTTTTAATGTGAAATATTTAGTATGATATGTGCATATATCTCACATTTAGGGATTTGGCATATCCGTAATATGTGTCTTCCTAGCAAAATCATAATATACCTTTTCAGCTGAAAATTTCATCTTCATGGACTTTTTTGCTGTTAAAGTTATTGGATGTGATGTCAAGAGGCATTTTTTGTGGCAAGTAACAAAAGAAAACTGGTTTGGAATGGCTCTTGTGACATCACATCGGGTAACTTTGACAGCGAAAAACTCCATGAAGATGAGATTTTCGGCTGACAATTATATATACGATTTTGCTCAGGAAGACCCAAATATATAGGTACTCGAAATGTCAATCTTTGATACTTGTTTGTCAATTTATTTAATTTATTTAATTTATTACCCTTATTATATTTATAAGCATATCCAAGCATTATGAGAAAATTTTTACAATCCATTGTACAGTAGTTACCATGTAAATGCCTTGTTCAAGAACAATGTTAGTATGATAAGACGAGTACAAAAAGTTTACAAGATTTTGTTTACCGTACTTGGCAGTGTAATCTAGGCACAATTTTGCCTCAATGAGAATTCCAAAGTCTGTCCAATGTACTTTCATGATTTTGTTATTTATTATCACATTAATTTATATCAGATAGCTAGAGGAACTTCATCTAGAAAATTAAGCAAGGTAGCACCACAAATTTGCCTTATCTAATTTTATTAAGTGAATGCTGAACATTATAGCCCCAGAGGCAGGTGGGGTATGGCCGTATGGTCTTTCACGGGCCCCTCAATGCCCTAGAAGCTTCATTCTATATGTAGGATTTGCATGATGGTTATTGTTTCACGCCCACCTTATTTGGCCTGGGGCAATTTCCCCAGCTACCCCCCGCTCTTGGCAGGGCTGAGATTTAACTAACACACCATCCTGCCGAAATAGTGTGTAGGGGGTCTATTGTTTCAAGTAATGGCCTTATGTCACACTGAAACACAAAGTGACTTTGGTTAAACGTTAGACCTCGCACACTGCTTTTGCATAACACCAATATTTAGAGTTTTTGATTGATAAAAAACAATGTTGAATTGCATGTATAGGCAAAATATTTGGGATCGTTGTTTTTGGGATCGTTTGGCTGGGCACATGTCACACACAAACACAATTATGAATGTCCTCCAAATGGTCCCACATGCACTTGCATGCCTGCTTTGTGTCTGCTCTTCCACTCTTTTAAAAGGAGATGTATTGTGTTGTGTTGTATTGTGTTATATTATATGCATGGTATTAATTGCGTAGTGTAATGTAATATAATGTAATGTAGTCTTGTGAAGTATTACAGGACCCCACTGAATAAATATTGTTGTACTGTATTATATAAAAATTTCATTTAACAGAATTGTTACCAGTTTGACAATATTTTGGTAAAAAAAATCATTAGGAAAAGTAGTGTGAAATACGTTGTGCTGCGGTATGTTCCTCTAGTACAGTACCTACGGTATTTTTATTATTTCTCCATCAACAGCTCTTCAAAAATTAAAGATAACTTAGAAAATGGTTTAACATTCACATGCCTGCAGTTAACCATATTGTCATTATTGAGGATTAAGTGTTTACACAACCAAATACAAATTACCTTTAAGTTACCCTTGTTATGCAACTACAGTGGATAACAAAAGTTTGAGTTTTTTGAAGTTTGAGTTTCACATAATTAGCTTGAGATTACTGGATTACAATAAATAAATACCAGGGTAATGATATTAGTACACTTACATTACAACTGGTTTAATCAGTTACAGATAGTTGAACATAACTAACTGTTCCCTAAGAAAAGTACTAATCTAGTTGAAACATGAATCTGGAAGATCAAAATCATATGCCCTTAACTTGTGACTGATCAATAGTCTATTGAACACACATGAGTTGGTATCATACTGTATGGTCTTAGCAGGTTTTATCGGGAATATTTTCCATCTAGAAGACATTGAGTTTATATCGATTTCACAGCAGGTCTTGTTTGGGTCCTAAATACAACAACTTTTCCTCAATGGCTCGTATTTTACATATGTCTTAATTGGGAGCACATTCTGTTAATGAGTGATATAACAGTATTGTGCTGCATAAGCAGTGTAGAAATCCAAATCAAATACTCTAAAAGGTTCGTGTACTGATAAAGCCTTCGCTCAAAACGTTAGACCTCCTACACACTATTTTGGTAGTACACCAATGAGTTTAGTATAAAATGTTGAATTTGACCAATCAGTCAATACCAGACAATTGTTACTGCTTGAAGGAGGAGACCACAGATAGCTCTGGAGTTGCACAGTTCATTTAAGTTAAATGACAAATAGCATGGGGGGAGTTTATGGTGTTTCAATTGTACTTTATTATTGTATATTATATATATATATATTATAATTGTACATTATTATTGATATAAAACAAGCGTTCACTGATATACGTTTTTATTGGTATGAGCTGTCAGACTACAGCCTTCAATGGGTTAAGAAAAACCCGTTGAAGGCTGTAGTCTGACAGCCGAAAGCTCGTACCAATAAAAACTTATACTGTATCAGCGAACGCTTGTTTTATATCATTATGTTTAAACCTGATATCGGCTCGTATATTTTTTCTATTATTATTATTATTAGTGTGTATTATTATTATGGACCATGATGTGTTCTAATAAAATTATTTTGTCATTGTTTTATGTGTTTTATAGAATGTATCTTTCTCACTGATGGTATCTGCTATCCCGCCAGTTGATACAGTCGTAAGCTTGTGGAATATTTGTAAATAGTGGTATGAACTTTGTTTTGTAAATTATTATTTAACATTTTTAACTTCAGGGAATCTTTGTTTACCAGACAATAGACAGTACATACTATAGTATTGATGCATCATTAAGGTTTTCTCAGGATTCAGAATCTTAAACAAGAACAAACACCATGCATAACCCAAATAGGGAGTCATGATACATCACAAATTTCAACATTATTTTGTTATTTTCTAGGTGCAAAACTAATACTTTTAAACCCTACATTTGAATGATACTATATTCTGTGTCCAAACATGGACACCAAACCTTTAGCATGTTGCATTGCATTTATAAAGCCACAATTTAATCACATGTTATGTCACATTTTTTAGACAATGGCTGTTAATGACCCGCGAGTATTGTTGGATGCTATGGGCACAATGCTTGGCGAGAGTGGAGACATCAAAGGACCACACGAAGTTGATACTGTGATAAGGTTGGTTGAATACCAAACTCCAAGCACACATACATGATGTAATGAAAAAGTACAGTTAGCAAAGCAAAAAGGTGGGAAAATGTATCTTTAATACATTGATTCAACCTCTCTTGGACTACACAGACACTGTTTGGGGGAACTTGGGTTCAGTTGCTTCTCAAGGACTTCGATCAACACTTACAAAATTGGGGTGCTAGGATTGTGCTTCAAGTGGAAACATCTGAAAACACATTTCTAAAATTCAACTGGGTCAATTTGAAAAACAGGCAAATTATGGTTAATGTATCATAGTTTATAAATGCAGTGCTGTAAAAGTTACTTTTTTTTGGAACTAGTTACAGTTACAGTTACATGCTCAAAAAAGGAACTAGTTACTGGTAAAAGTTACATGAAATAAATGTAACTAGTTACCATTACAAAGTTACTTTAAGATTTTTGTAACTAGTTACAAAGTTACTTTGACATTTTTGTAACTTGTTAAAAGTTACATTCCCAGGTTTTACTATTTACAATGGCAATGGGTTCAGTTAAGTTAAAGCACTGTCTTTTAGTGACCTTTACCTTCTTTAAAGAACGAGATAACCCAACAACAACTACTCAAATAAAACAGTACAGTGAATCAGTATTTCAAAAACATTAAACATTTTGCATTCGAACATGTCCGCCAAATACGGCCAAGGTGCCTCGCATGAAATCATGACTCCATAGCGCATGAAATTATGAAAATTATTCTGTTTATTGAACGAAAATCATGCCAGCCTCGTGATTGAAATTGAGTCTTGAAAAATATAGCCTGCGCCGGCTATGCAGGCTAGAAAAAATATGAAGATTACATTTACATTTACAAAACTAATATGTGGCCGTGATCAGTGGTCAGCAGATTGGCGTTGATAATTTGGCGAGGACGTTATGTAGCCCTACATGAAATATTGAAATGTTACGGAAATACCAACACTGCTTCAATTGACTGTAGAAGCAAACCATGGTAGAAGTGAGCGTGAGAATGTAACGGAAAAGTAACGTTAGCGCTGGTAACAAATGTAACTCGTTATAGTTCCATTTTTAGCAAAAATGTAACTAGTTACAGTTACAGTTACCTCCTTGCAAAATGTAACTAGTTACCCATATAGTTACTTTAAAAAGTAACGATTACTTGTAATTTCGTTACTTGTAACGAAGTTACTTACAGCACTGTATAAATGTATAAATAATTATACGCCAGACTATCTTCAACAATATTTCTTAAAAAAAACTCACAGGTATAATACCAGACGTAGGGATGATAATATAATGCTGCCCAAGCGGAAACTTTAACTTTTTTTAAAATCATTTTATTATTCAGGACTGTTTCATTTTAATTCTCTTCCGGACAACATCAAGAACGCGGTATCATTAAACATAAATTGTTTGCTACTCAAGCTTTTAACACAAACTCAGAAAATGTTTCTGAGCCCCATCTATGGGAATCGAACCCGCAACCTTCATGATCTCCGGTTAGACGCTCTAACCATTGAGCTACCAGAACTCAGATGGCAGAACGAAGGCTACGTTGCGTACTAGTTCGTACGTGCGACATATGTATACTGCTAATTCAGCAGTCTCGATATGTGTGTCTCTATATGTCTGTATCTCTATATGTCTGTATAGATATACAGACATATCGAGAATGCTGAATTAGCACGTATGTCACACATACAAACTAATACGCAACGTAGCCTTCGTTCTGCCGTCTGAATTCTGGTAGCTCAATGGTTAGAGCGTCTAACCAGAGAATCAGAGATCAGGAAGGTTGCGGGTTCGATTCCCGTCTGGGGCTCAGAAACATTTTCTGAGTTTGTGTTAAAAGCTTGAGTAGCAAACAATTTACCAAATTTCATTGTATGTTAATACAGATGAATTTTCACATTATTTCTAATTGAATATTGTAGTATAGAACTTAGTATAAACTTGTAACTTGTAATTCTTAAATAAAGTTTTTCTATTCTATTTTAGGAATGAAATACTGACGTTTCAAGCAGATCCTTCATCAGAGTAAGATGACGAAGGTCTCTGCTCAAAACATCAGTAATTCATTCCTAAAATTTTGGCAGTTCACCACCAGTTTCTTTGCCACACATACATGGTGCATTTGCTGAAAACATTTTGTTTTTTACTTTTATAGCCTTATGAAAGACTCTGAAAAGCTTCTAAGTCGTTACACCTTTTTGAATATACTACGAGCCACTGTTGAACTAGCTGCTGAAAATACGATTGCCTTGGAAACTGTTAATCAGTGAGTCTCATTAACTAAGATGTTCATGTACTATTGTACTGTGCAATGATGCCAATTGGTACATGTTATATAGGGAATAATCCGTGAATATAATTTCAAATATCTAAAATCATATTTTTTGTTTAAGATTTGTAAAAGACGGTGGTTGTACAATTTTGAACAAATGGCTGACTGATGCAAAGGTTTGGGATAATCTGCCATTAATGTTGGAAGTTTTAGAGGTTTGTTAGAAATATTAATTTTCTATTTTGAAACCATTAATTTCAATGTAGTTGTATGTACTTTTAAACCACATTTGACTGGACTTGGTAAATTGATGGTCTTAACAAAGTTTTTTCTTTGTATATTAAAGATTTTAGAAGCAATGCCTGTTACTATTGAAGCTCTTAAACAGGTATTATATAAATATTATAAAATATAATATTTACAAAAATATTATACATATATTTCAAACTGTTATATCAGTATGCTGTTTACAAACAGTATAAAGTTTTTAGATGTAATATATATAGTACAATTAATTATTTTTCAATAAATAAATAAATTAAACCAATGTCTGCATATATGTATGGTAATTTAATTTGTAATTCTGTATCTTGGAAATATCATATAAAATCTTGGCAAGATCCTGTAAATTCTTGGTAAGATTGCATAAAATCTTGGCAAGATTGCGTAAAATCTACGATCTTGGCAAGATCATATTATTTAAGAAAGATCTTGTGGAATCTTGGCAAGATGGTGTCAAATCTTGGAAAGATCCTGTACGATCTTGGCAAGATCATATATATACTGTAAGATCTTCAAGGCAAGATCTTGTAAAATCTTGGCAAGAAGGGATAAAATCTTGGCAAGATCTTGCAAGAAATTAACCAAGATCTTGGTAAGATCTTGCCAAGATATTGCCAAGAATCCTGCCAAGATTTTCAACCTGGAAACATTATTTTGTACAGGGCAATATTGGCAAACTAGTAAAGCAACTAACAAGAAGTGAAGAAAAAGGTATGAAGAAGATTGGCATTATTTCATGTTTTACAAGTGTCAAGAGAAACTTTCTTTCAAATAAATATTGTTATATTTTATTTAGATATACGAGAGCTAGCTAGCAGTTTACTAAACAAGTGGATGGTGCTTGTGAAAGGTAATTGACTGGTATAACATAAGTTATAAGACAAGTTCATTTTGTTAAAATTAAAGTATATAGAAATTAATGAATAATATTTACAACAAAATTGATCAATATATAATCTATAAAGATTTAAAAAATTTAAAAACAGTGTATATTATTTGCTTGTAAAACTAACATGTACTGTAGATCTAAAAAGACATATAGTTTGACGCTACTCTGGATTTAAAACGTTTTTTGAACGTAACTTTAAAAGTTACTGTCCATGACCCAACGTTTTTACACTCCAATCTGAGTGTCTTAACGAGAAGAGTGTCGAAACGTTGCATCATGGTCCTTGGACAGTAACTTTTAAAGTTATGTTCAAAAAACTTTTTAAAGCCAGAGTAGCATCAAACTATGTCTGATTTATCACCTGGTTGCGTTGGGAAATTATTTGTCATCTAAAAGGTTCCAATCCTTGATAAATTACAATTAGATTTAGGTCTAAGAAGTCCTTTACAGGTATTGGATTTCGTTGACCATAACTTGTTTCTATTTTGTTTTCATATTTATTTGACTTTTTTATTTAGGAAAACCTAAAAAGAGTAAAAAATCAGATCAGCGGACTGAAGGTTTGTGACAATTGCATGTTTTGTGGTTCACTGAAATTTCATTCAGACTAAATATGAGCTTGTTCCACTAGTATACTGTAATATTAATCTACAATATTAACTGTAATGCCAGCATATGAGTCAACCTGGCACACATATAGGCCACAATACATTAAGTCAACCCTTTTTTAAAAATCATGATTTTACGAAAATTGGAGTGTAAGTCAAGTCCCTCCAATAAATGCCAAATATTATTTGTAATATACCCAGAATCTTATCCTGGCATTAAAACCACACTATATATACAGAACTCGTGACTAGGCTCTTGGCAATGGCCTCTGTAGCTCAGTGGTCAGAGCACTGCAATAGCATCACAGGGTCGCAGGTTCAATTCCAGCTGGGAGGCCTTGAAGTTGCATTTTTCGCAACTGGTCCCAGTTTGGTCTAAAATGTATATGTACAGTATATTCCAATTTCCAACACTCGAAATTTTCCTTCACCATAAATCCTTAGAAGAAATAGTTAAATAGTTGACTTAGTGTAGCCAGTCTGTAAAGTTTTTTTTCTGCGCGGGGAACGTTAAATATTTGTACAATTTATGTGCGGCGGAGTTTGCGAACGCATCATAAGACACGTGCGTTTAGGGGGTTGGGGGTTTAGGGGGTTGAATTCTAGTTTGTTGGAAATAGGATTTCCTGTATTCTGAGATCACTTTTCAGCATGTTATATACACAGTCTGCAGTCTACAGATTATACTGACCGATTTGGCGTTACGTTGCCCATGTGGTCGCGCGGATCCATGGGCAGAACAAGATTTTGCACGGACGGATTTCAATCACGATAAAATTGCACGGGGAACCCCAAATATTACGCTCTGGCTATGGAGTATGGACTCTATTCACCAAACTTGTGGCCAGCAGCAGAGTTATTAGAATGTTTGGTAAACTCAATAACCTTAATTTAACTTGAATCTTACTTCATAACTTCTGCATTTTGTTAGTTGCATGTTGATGTGTTTACTAGCACTAGGTTCAGCGTAAAATGCGTCTGATGACTGCCTCATACCACAAGGCAGGTCTGATTATGTTTTGATTGATACAAGATGACTGAGCTGCTAATGAGTTGCTAGCCACATACAGGTATGGTAGATTTAAGAGAGACCATCTGACCCAAATCACTCAGAAAAACATTATTTCCCAATTGTTTTCAGAATCAAACTCTGCCAGTAGTCCAACAGGAAAGAGAGCAAGGTACCATAATGAAATACATATCGAAACTAATCGGAACACAAAAGTAATTTTATAACAATTTATTCTGGATACATTAAAATATACACCACTAATAAGTGTTTGTCTTCAAACCATAACAGAGAAAATGTAGCTGTTGGTAGTAAATCTAACCAACCACCAGAAAAGAAAAGCAAGTCTCTGGCAGAAGCCAAAAGTAGTGTAACAAGTGTTGCAAAGCCACCACCGAAGACGAAGGTTATCCCTGCATTGCCAAAACGTATGGATTTTCAAATTACTTTTTTTTTTTGTAAATAATTTCAATATTAAGTGAATTAGATGATTTGATGGAACCAGACAAATAGAGTTAGGTGTTCATAGAAAGAAGTTTAGATAGTTGCTTTCAATGTTGACCTGTAGAGGAATATCACTGAAACTGAAGAAAGTTGTATGCTCATGCCTATGCGACATTGAAAAATATCGATAATATTGACTATACAGTAAAAACCCGCGAGTAAGAACCTGCGTTTTCCCAAGTTAGCCTAAACAGGTTCTTATATAAATGGTACTTAGCATAAATTGAGGCTATTTAGGTTCTTAAATAGGTTCAGACTTTCTAAAGAAAAAAATACATTGTAGCTAATAGAATTTAGTGGTATTCAGCCTGTATTCCTTATAATATAACATCTGCATACCATGTAAGTATTTATAAAGAAATTCATGAAAAAAAAAGACTCTTCCATATGCTGATGTGTAGCCATGGAGATACTGTATAAACAATATATATATACAGTTACAGTATTTATGTGTAATTACAACAATAACAATTCTATTTGATTTTCAACATTGGCATTTACATTGTATTAAATCGGAGTAATAAGGCACCTGTGTCTCCAAAAATGTTGATCTGTATCTTATTCACCCAAGTGTACACATCTTTTTATATAGATTTTAGAAAATAAGAACCTGTTTCAAATTTTAGGCTAAACAGGTTCTTGTATAGAAGGGGTATAACTGGCAAATTTTAGCCTGACAGGTTCTTAAAAACTAGGTTCTTACTCGCGGGTTTTTACTGTATATCGATATTTATGAATTACAAACCTGTCGTTTTGTAATTGTGCATGCACGAAAGGCATACGCGCGTGTAAAAAAATACAATCCACAGAGAGTAATTATTTACAATTTTATACATTCTATGAAGAGAAAATATACATTCTAGAATCTCCTTGTTTGGCTTAAGTTGGACTCGCTTTGGCGGGTGTTACTATCTGTCTGGCTTTGCTGAATAATCTTTCAGTCGGTACCCGACCGCCGCTACGCGCTTTTAAACGCAATAAGCTGTCGTCACCTGAATTAGCGGACGTTGTCGTGCTTATTTCTGTTTTCGTAAGACACAGCTGTGGAGTTGAAACTTTCGATATTTTCGATATGCGTGTTGAGGCTGGATCAAGATAAACGGGTACGAAAGATCATTGATTTAGATGTGCCTGGGGCTGGAAGAAGGGAGAAAGGAAGACGTAGGAATACATGGAAACAGATTAGGGGACGAAGGGATTGCGTAAGGAACTGGCATTAGATTATGCTGCATTGAAAGTTGCTTTATCGCGCTGAACTAGAAAGGGTTTTTAATATATACACTGCTGTAGTGAATGTGTGAGATCTTGGAGTAGACAGACGATACATGGACGATTGTCAAGCTCGTATCCTCAGAAAAATGATTCTGAATCAGAATCATTATCTGAGGATACGAGCTTGACGACTATCGTCCATGTATTGTCTAGAAAGGATCGTTGAGAGAGAATGGGTATTGAGAGAGGAGAGGAAGATTGATGTGGTTCGGGCAGGTGGAAAGAAACGGTGAAAGGAACGTGTCATGAGGATGGAGTTGAAACAGTCAGCTCCAAAATGATGGTCAAAGATGACATGCAGCTACTAAAGTTAAGGAGCTAGGACAACACTAAGCAGACGCACTATTATATAGCAGACGATGGAAGCAGAAGCTATAGTAAAGGCCACCCCCTGTGTAAGCTGAGAACACTGTCTTTATTTATTTTAAATGAAAATAATGAAGTGGAATTAAAGTGATAATTTATTGTGTGTTTTTTCTATTATCAATAAATCTTAGTTATAGTGATGGAGAGTTCGGGATTCATGAATGCCTTGATTACGACACCTTCACCAGCTGTGAAAAAGAAGAAAAAGGTCGCAACTCCACCATCGCCAAAAGTAAATAATATTCACTTTACTTTTCTGACACTTCTTTTTTTGTTCCCTATTGATTAACTCGTTTGTTTATCATCCATTATTCCATTCATTCACTAATTTCTTCCTACTACATCTACCTTCATATATCACTCTGATTACAAGCTCCTTCACTTCATAGTTAGTAGAGGGGGATGGTTGGGAAGCTTCATTGTCTTTCAAGATGACACAATGGTCATGTTATTGTTTTGGAGAAAGTGTTTGTTATTGGTTGGAGAAAGGAAATTCTCTGGACTCGTGATGGCGAAGGACTCACAACACGTGACGACGAAGGACTACACTAATTAAATCTAACGTTGTTATTGGATAACTGCTTCATTATACAGAAAATACAATACGTTCAGTGACCGTGAAAGTGAACAACAACATAGAACAATGACTTTTGCCGACCTTCCAAACCATCCCTTCTACTAACTATGTTCACTTGTAACATCTCAGTAGATGCATGTACGCAATGCGTACCTATTTTTGGATTTTGCCAGTTCACTCGATACTGGCGCATTGTTGTTTTATACAATACGTACCTACGTATCTACATGTACAGTGTACATACCTTCGCACATTCTTACAAACTTTGTTCTTTTGTTTGTTCACCCCTTCAGGCCTTGTAATGAGAAAAACAACAACAAAGGGGTTTCTCAATTGTGCTCCTGAAATTAGCCAGGCACTTGATTGAGCGGTTGATTTGATTATATTAAAATAATTTTGCCTTTTTCACTCGGTAAAAAAGCACTTTACATCAACGGGTTTCTTTCCAAACATTTATGAACCTTAACCCGAGTAGTCTGTAAATTTCATTTTCCAAACGTAACGTGCAAAATCTCTGTTGCAGTATGATCCTTTTGTTTGGGTATAGAGATATAAGTTTGGTTAAGGGAAGTACAGGGCAGAGGTGCTCACGTTTGATCGAGCGCTTCTCATCATAAAGCCTGCTTCTTTACGTCTTTCCGACCTGTAGCTGTTGTCCTACACTACCGATACCTTCAATAAAAACTTTATTGGGTCAACTACAACATTATTTGTTTACAAAAATTCAGAACAAAGTAGAAAATAATAACAAGAAAATATAACAAGAATACAAAAAAAGTAGTTACCCAATCGGACGGGGCGCGAACGGGACGCGAGTACCCATGCGAGGCACCTCTCCGACAATATTCTCCGACAGTAGTTACCCAATCGCGTCCCTGTGACAGGGACAGTCCCTTGCGATTGACCAGGTACAGGTCATATCCACGTCAAATACAGAGAGCAAAAGTGCTGAGTAATGACGGGAAAGGAAACTCCTAAATATAGTTACACTGGAGAAACTACTAGGTGGAGCTACTTTACAAACACTGTTCCACAACTTTGCAATGCGGTTAAAGTAAGAGGCCTGATACGTACTAGTTTTACAAGATGGGGTTTTTAGCATGAGAGTAGGATGCTAAAAATACCTTCCTCATTGGTTTGGCTTCCTTCAATGGTTTGTTTCATCGCGCGTTCACTCCTTGCATCCTCCATACAGTATTTCATCAGATAAATATTAGTGACTTGCACCTTGGTTATTTCAATTTAGTAAATTGTTTGCCCCTCGAGCTTAAACGCAAACTCCGCGAAAAATGTTTCTGAGCCCCAGACAGAACCCGCAACCTTCATGATCTCTGGTTAGACACTCTAACCATTGAGCTACCAGAACTCAGATGGCAGAGCGTATAGGCTACGTTGTGTACTAGTTCGTACGTGTGACATACGTACTGCTAAATCTGCAGTTTCGATATGTCTGTATATCTTTTCTATCAGATAAATATATTAGTGACTTCCAGCTTAACGATTCGCTACATTGAAATAACCAAGCTGTGAGTCACTAATGTTTATCTGATAGAAAAGATACACAGACATATCGAGACTACAGTTTTAGTAGTACGTATGTCGTACGAACTAGTACACAACGTAGCCTTCGTTCTGCCAGCTGAGTCCTGGTAGCTCAATGGTTAGAGCGTCAAACCGGAGATCATGAAGGTTGCGGGTTCGATTCCCGTCTGGGGCTCAGACACATTTTTCTGAGTTTGCGTTTCAGCTTGAGTAGCAAACAATTCACCAAAAAGTATTTCATCATGATATCTGGTCATTCATCATGATATCTTGACTTCTGATGTGTTCCTAATTGTAGCTAGCCTATTCCGGTCCTCTGGAGGAAATATTACAAAAACAAATCCAGACCCACATGCAGGGAGAGGAAATGGGAAGCAAACAGAAAGAGAAACCAGAGGGAGAAGAAGAAGAACAAGAGAAAGATGCTGGAAATAATGATCTCCAAGAAAGGTAATAGTTGGGAATATATAGGTTTACCTCTCATGTAAAAAATAAGTTATGACGAACACAGGTGTTCATTTTATAAGATTATTACGTAACGAAGGTTGCAACCAAACATAAACTGACCATCTTTTTAACAGCATTGTGCTACCTAACATTACTTATGGCTTATCAGAATATGATGCAGCTGATTCTGAAGTGCTTTTTAGATGTGTGAAGTTGATCGTCCAGGTTGTTGTAGTCTTGAGAAAGACTATTGTTGGACTACAACAACCTGGACGATCAACTTCACACATCTAATGATACTCCTAGGTTCAAACCACTAGCCCTAGTTTTTTCTCTTCAGTAATTATCTTGAGATAGTATTTTAATTGTACCTACATGTATTTAGATAATTGTAAGTCATTGCTTACTTCCTTAGTAGCCAAGAGGGTGACACACTGGACAAGAGTACAGCAGAAGAACCAACTGTCGTGGAGCAATCAAATGCTAATCTCCCCGAACCTGGTGAGTACTTGTACAAGTTTAACACTGAACGAATTTACAGCCCCTCGAAGAGTTTCTCAATGAATTTCAACTTTGTTAGTAACTGATGTCTGTCCGTCTCTTTTCTACAGATACTGAACTGGTTAGCACTGCAAGTTCGAGTGAGGTAAAGCTTGATATACAGTATTTACGATACTTCAATTGCAGACTTTCTTTAATAGTTATGTTAAAAGTACTTTTAATTTGTCAGAATAAAATGCAGCATAGGGACACTAGATATAAAAAGTACAGATAAAACGTGTTGTGCTGCGTAGGCAGTGTAGAAATACAAATCAAATATCTAAAAAGGTTGGTGTACTGCCGAAATAGCGTGTAAGTAGTCTAACGTTTCGAGCGAAGGCCCTTCGTCAGTCTTTCAGAATTTTACTCTCTGACGAATTTCACTCTCTGACTTCAGTCTTTCACCCTCTGATGAAGGGCCTTTACTTGAAATGTTAGGCTACTTACACGCTATTTCGGCAGTACACCAACCTTTTTAGATATACAGTACAGATAATTTGCTTTGATGTTAATCTTGATATCTTCAACAGCTCCCAGTTACTGAAGTAGAAGAGAAACCAAACAAGACAGGTTTGTTTTTTTATTTGCATTCTGTTTCTCCATTTTCTTTCATATCCTGCACATTCCATAGTGCAGTAGCTTGCTTGATACTTACTGTAGTTACAAGTTCTTGTGTCGCCGTTACATAGATCCTGTTGAGCCAATAGAGGCGGAGCCTAGTGTTGTTGAAGTAACGAATGAAGTTGAAGATGTCGAGAAGAAGAAGAAGAAAAAGAAGACGAAAAATATCTCGTGGGCTGAGGATGACAAACTTTTAGTTTATCATTATTATGAACCAGATGAAGAGGAAAGAGGTAATTCATAATCCATTCTTCCTAATCCTTCCTTTCTTTCTTTCTAATCCATCCTTTTCTAATCCACCATTCCTTTCTAATTTCATAATTTTCTTCCTTGCTAACTCTTGCTTCCTAACGCATCCTTCCTTCCTTGTTTCCTTCCTTCCCTCACCTTCATAATTCCTTCCCTCATCCTTCCTTAATTCCTTCTATCCAGCCCAACCATCCATCCTTCCCTGCTTCTTCATTCCCTGATTCCTTCATTCCCTGATTCCTCCATTCCCTGATTCCTTCATTCCCCAATTCCTTGATTCCTTGATTCCTTCATTCCCTGATTCCTCCATTCCTTGATGATTCCTCCATTCCTTGATGATTCCTCCATTCCTTGACGATTCCTCCATTCCTTGATGATTCCTCCATTCCTTGATGATTCCTTCATTCCCTGATTCCTTCATTCCTTGGTTCCTTCATTCCCTGATTCCTTCATTCCCTGATTCCTTCATTCCCTGATTCCTTCATTCCCTGATTCCTTCATTCCCTGATTCTTTCATTCCCCAACTCCTTCATTCCCTGATTCCTCCATTCCTTGATGATTCCTCCATTCCTTGATGATTCCTCCATTCCTTGATGATTCCTCCATTCCTTGATGATTCCTCCATTCCTTGATGATTCCTTCATTCCCTGATTCGTTCATTCCCTGATTCCTCCATTCCCTGATTCCTCTATTCCTTGATTCCTCCATTCCCTGATTCCTCCATTCCCCAATTCTTTCATTCCCTAATTCCTTCATTCCCTAATTCCTTCATTCCCTGACTCCTTCATTTCTCCCTCCTTCCCTTCCACTCTCCCTTCCCATACTGAATATGTCACTATTTTCCTGACTTGCTTCTTTCATTGACACAATATTTTTTGCATTTCTTCTCAGTAAACGTCCAGCACGTTGTCAGCTTCCACGATGCTCAACAACAAGAAACCATAAGAGAGAGACAAGTATGATTTTCAAATTTTGTACATCGCAGAGCATATCATGAATGTTCAATACATTAGTTTCAAAATTACAGTGTGTTGTGCTTTTTTTAATTTTATGTAATGCATCAAATTAATATAACCGAATCTATTTCTTGTTGTTTTTCAGAGAGTGGAGCAAGCAAAGCGACTGAGCGAAGATAAGATGATGGAGAAGCTTTTAGTAAGTTATGAGTGATTATTTGAATTAGTTTTGAAAGTGGTGCAAAGTAGTTGATTTCCTTTTCTTGATTTTATTTTCCCAGTGGTATAGACCAAAGCCTTTTCAAGTATCAGAGCTGATGGAACATGGCGAAAAAAGCGAAGAGAAATTCCATCAGGTATGTCGTGAGCTACCAGTCCTACTGAAGCTTAACCAACTAATTATCTATTTGTTTTTACTGTAACTATTGGGAATATTTTTCTTGATTTTTAAAAGGTGTTTGTTAACTTTTGGACTACTGTTTTTATTTAACAGAAAGATCGCGAGTCCAAGATTTTGGCACATTTGTTTTTCACAAAATCAAGGTGAGATCAGATAGCCTGGAACTCTACTCTACTCTACTCTACTCTACTCTACTCTACTCTACTCTACTCTACTCTACTCTACTCTACTCTACTCTACTCTACTCTACTCTACTCTACTCTACTCTACTCTACTCTACTCTATCCTACTCTACTCTACTCTACTCTACTCTACTCTATCCTACTCTACTCTATCCTACTCTACTCTACTCTACTCTACTCTACTCTACTCTACTCTACTCTACCCTACTCTACCCTACCCTACCCTACTCCTACTATACTCTACTCTACTCTACTCTACTCTACTCTACTCTACTCTACTCTACTCTACTTAAGACTATTATTTTCCTTTGGTACAGTTTGCCGACTACTCCTGGCGAGCCAGAGCCTGATGCAAACGCTGGCTCGACGTCTACACAACCTTTAGTTATACCACATGACGAGGTAAGCAATGGATGCAAAACGTCACACCTATTTACCATTTCACCAGTAAAACAGTGGTCGGTACCGTGACGGTCCGAGTTCAAACCACACTCGAATCAACAACTTTTTATTAACACTTACAGTGTACAGTAACTATATGGAAAATACATGAAATTCCCTTTTTTTAAAAATACATGCAATTCCCTTTTTTTAAAAATACATGAAATTCCCTTTTTTTTCCTTCATAGAGAGGCACAGTATATCCACCATCCAAAGGTACCGCTCTCTCCCAGCCTCCTATCGAAGTAACCCTGCCTGCTGCTGACCCCGGCGTTGCGTTACCCCCCGCCTTGGCTACGTTGCTGGCAAATGCAAGCAAAGGTGAGAAACCACAAAATATAAACCATTTTCATAATGGTGCCATTTTCAATATGCTTTTGGCACTAATTTAGGTGGCTCGATAGTCTAAATCATGAGAAACCGCATTTTTCCCCCATAAAAAGTCTTGTAATGCAGATCTGACCAACATAAAGCTCAGATCATCTGAGCTTTATGTTGGTTCATTGCATAGCTCTAGCGGTGGTCTTGATTATTGAAACGTTTCACACTTGTAGCATTTGTATATCTAGAGATATTGTGTTTATGATAAGCGGCAGATTTTAGTTTTCTGCATTTATTGGAAACACGATTTCTCCACTCAGGTAAACGTTGAGGGTATAAAACTTTTCAGGAAACAAGACCACCACTAGAGCTATGCAATGAACCACGATGAAGCTCAGATCTGCATTACAAACATTTTTATGCGGAAAAATGCAATTTCTCATGATTTAGACTATCGAGCCACCTTATCGATACACATAAAGGAATTCATATTCATTGAATTATTCTAATTTTACAGGTCCTGGCAGTTCACCGTCAAGCTCTGCGGGTAATTTAACTCATCAGTTGTTTTTTCTTTTTTCTACTGTATGTATCCAAGCTTGATTAATCGCAGATAAAATTTTACAAGCTCTGAAAGACTATTCTTGAGCATCTTATTATCCAAGTTTAACAATAGCACATCTTTTTTTCGATAACTTTTCGTATTCTTTCTTAGGTGGTGGAAATAGCCCGTCATTATCAAACGTTGATGTACAAGCACTTCTAAAAAAACTCATGGTACGCTATACTTAACCTTATCCTCGTAAATAGTTGCTTTAAGCGAGTCAAAACTTATTTACAGCGTACAATGACAGAACACCGTCATTGTAATATCGCATGCATCGCTATAAATCGCGAGCATGTCTCATCCATTGCTGTAAGGGATCTCCAAAAGCCATTTTTAAACGCAAGAACAAGGAAAAATTTTTGGTCTATAAAGTAATCTCAACTACTATATGTTGAACTTTTCATATATGTTGAACTTTTCATATATGTTGAACTTTTCATATATGTTGAACTTTTCATATTGTACATATTTTCGGCTGAGCAACCAGATCACAATACTAGTGGTTTTAATATTGACTTTCTGACCGTTTATAGTTTTTGCTAATGTAATACGGAAAGACTGCGTAATTTAAGAACAAAAGATGAATTTAATGAATTTAATCAATGAAATGAATTTTGCGTTGAGAAAATGCAACAAAGATGTTTTCTGCTTTGATTAAGGGATCTCAGGAGCTCGGTGAAGGAGGGACACTAGAGGACGCAGCGGAACGCATGAGAAACGAGCTCAATAGTTCGCGGTTCCCTTCTCCACTGATGAGTCAACAACTTCGTGTACCAGGCAGGGTACCTGCAGATCAAGGTAGGTCGCGACACTAGAGAGGGACTGGTGCAAAGTCGGTGTTCGCCCGCAGTACTTCGTATCCTTCAAATCATGTTCACGACAATTTCTTTTTTTCATTTAGGACCACATGGCGGCGGTCAGTTCGATCCTCGCGGTCCACCGGAGTATAGACCTCGCGGGTTATTACGCACCCCGGGCCCGCCTGACCATCCACGGTTTCCGGGGCCACATCGTGGTGGACCCCCTCGTGGACGATTTCATCCCCAGGGTGGACCGCGATTTCGACATCCGATGCCTGGGCAAAGAATGCCGGGAATGGGGAGTGGGGGAATGCCAAATAGGTATCCAGGCCCCGACGGTAATCGGGTAAGTTTGACCTATTCGTTATACAGACAGAGTAGATATCAACCTCGTACCACCAGGGTCTTATCACCGCTATAAGACCCTGGGTACGAGGTTGAGTAGATATACGACGCGCGAGAATATACACATCCAGTTTAACAAAAATGCAAACTTGCTCTTCCTAAAAGCCGTTATAGACGCAGGCAAATAGACAAGCTATACAGAACTTTAGACATATAGACATACAATATACAGACATACAGACATAGACATACAGACATATATAGGCATAGACACACAGACAGACAAAAATACAGACATATAGACAGACATACATGGAGACATATAGACTCTAGACACATATAGGTATACAGACATATAGACATATATAGCTACAAACATTTGGACATGGACATTCAGACATACATATACATATACATATACATATACATATACATATACATATACATATACATATACATATACATATACATATACATATACATAATCCATATACAGACATATATATTTACATTCATGAACACCTGATGATCCCCTGATGACCCTATCATATGGAAAACTATCTGCACAAAGTGTAACACCATAATTAGCGATTCGATAATCCTATTTCCCTCCTTTTACAGTAGCTCATAATCCTTTTCCCTACTCGTCTGGGCCCGCAGTAATTGATGTCCTTTCTCTTTGTTGTTGTTGTTGTTGTTGTTGTTGTTGTTGTTGTTGTTGTTGTTGTTGTGGTTGTTGTTATTCTTTTGTATCACTATTACACTGTTCTTAAATGTGTGCTTCCTTGTTATTCAATGTACCCATAACCTTAAAGTTACTTGTACATGTGGCAAATCAAATAAATAAATAAATGAATATATTTACACGTACAGTGTAGCTATACATATATTCCGGCATTTACAGATTTCTACATATACACACACATGCACTTGCGCTGTCCTTGGGGCATGGTTGTGGACAATTAAGACCTTGTGAATTGAATAATATACAATTATTGGATGAGGATTTTGTGATATCTGGAATAATCAAGGTCGAGGTAAGTGTTATCAGCAGAAGGCTGAGGATGAGGTAACACTTGCCGAGACCTTGATTATTCAGATATCACAAAAACAGTCACAGTCTTTGTCTTCAAGTAATTTTTCGATTTCGAAGACGAAAATCGAGCAGTCATGTTGTTTTTGCTTGTGTGGAAAGCTACAGCTCGTTAGGAAATTTCGCATTTCGGGCGCAACCTGCAGATTAGTGAATAATCTTCTAGCAGATGATTACTCACTAATCTGTAGGTTGTGCTGATTCTCATAATTAACTGTATGCGCTTAGCCAATGAGAAGACAGGGAGTGACTAGCTACAATGTATAATAATGACAATTATTAAATTCGTTTCACCATATTGATTACGCAGGATTCTGGCGATGAATTTTACAACGATCAATACAACTTCACCGACGGGGAAAGCCCGGAAGGAATGGGGCGTGGCATGCCGCCACGTGGCGGCCGAGGAGCACGTGGTCGAGGGCGTGGTCGAGCGACGTGTCGTCATTACATGTCACCGCGAGGTTGCCTACGGGGAAACCAATGTACATTCCTTCATCCGGGCATCAACAGACCGCCAGTTTGACAGTACTTCAGAACGAAGGCCCAATATATAAACGGTATAGACTATCTATATCGCATAGACAGTGTAGGCTTTGCGCGTCATTTCCGTGAAATACCCTTTGAATTTCATAGAATTCGTAGACTTGGTGTAATGGTCGAGAAAATTATTTTAAAAATGAACGTTTTTTATATAATATAATATAGTATTATATTTTACTCCGTTTTAAGGAGTACCTTACGTAACGAGTTCCATTCACCCTTTGCTGTGCGAATAGTGAAGAAAAGTGGGCGTGAGAGATGGAAGGGGGCACTGATTCAATTTAAGCATTGTCCTTATAGAATATGAAGGCAATTAGTGTACATCTATGTAAAAATAATAAAAAGTTTTCTATACAAACTATATATTCTAATCTTGATGTGATATTTATTTATTTATTTAAAAATATTTATACACGGAAGCCTATTCAACTAAAAATACCAGTTGTTTTTCAAAGGGCCGTGTGTTAAAACATTATTACATACAATATTAAATACTAATCTATTAACTACACCACTTAAAAATATATTTACATGTAACTAGAGGATACCAAAGTTAATATAGAGAAAACTGGGAAATACAAAAGTTAATCTGAAGAATACGAAGCAAGATTGTGTCTTTGGGACAACTTGTCTAAGGACTATCACACCATCGAGGAGGCATCCAAAACCAAGGAAGAATTGTCGGTACGTTGAGTGACTATAATATATAGCTGATTTTTAATATTTTGTTTCACTATATTTATACTTTAGTCGTCTTATTTTGAACAGGAAGCCCTTGGGGTCCCATGGAAAGAGATTTTGTCGCAGATGACGTCTTGAAGAGCCATTCCCCGTCAAAATATCAAGAAAAAAATCAAAGAAAAACATGGAATGTAACTGAATGGAACTGCACCCAAGTGCGACCAGTTGCAATTCTTTGTCCCTTCCATGGAATCCAGAGAATCCCAGATACGTTAGGGTTATAGAAAGTTAAGAAAATAATGAAGACAACCCGACGGGACATGTTTAGGTCCAATAACATGGGAACACGACTTGTCTCGCTGTTTGTTAGGGTTAGGTTATACTTTAGCATGTTCCCTATGTTCTGATCCATGACGTCCAGGACACACATTCGAAGTTCTCCTGTTGCAATTTGTCTGTCTCTTTCTTCCATGAAGATATAAATCTGGAAATCATCCTCATACATCATTGCATTTAAACCATTATGGGAGTTGATAACGTCTTTTAAAGTGATATAGCAATAAAATTATGTTTGCCTTTCTGATAAACAAACTGTCATACGAGGGTAATCCAAGAATTACTTTGCTGCAAAACAACCACTAATTTCCACAAATAAAAATCTTGTTATCCGTCATCTTGTTTTAATACCTTACCTAATTAACATGACGTCACAAGCAGGGTAAACATGATGAAACTGTCCTTTCTGGTACCTGAATTTATGTGGTATACTTTTAAAAGTATTGTGGTTCAATTGAGAAAAAAACATCCACAAAAATCAAGTTTTAGACCTATATACATGAAATTATGGCTGACTAAAGTTTTCACTTTACCCTGCTTGTGACGTCACACGCATATCGAAAAATTATCCAAGATGGTGGAAAACAGGAATGTCTTTTGTGGAAATTAGTGATGTTGTTTTGCACAAGAGTCGTTTTGTTGTGAAGGCAATTTGAAATAACAGAAGTCTCAGCACCGATCCTTGTGGTACACCACATGATAGATAACAAGGTGATGATATTTTCCAATCAATATATACGATTGCGGACGATTACTAAGATAACACCATGATTGCTTCGGTTTCTTTTGTTCTCAACGGGCGATTTAATCTCTAATTCGCCTTCTAACCGGGGAAACTTCTAATTTTGCCCGCATTAACATGCATAAGAATTGAGCAAACATCCAAACAATATTCTTTTACACAACAAAGAAATACACTCTTTCCTGACGCGAGAGGTGGACGAAATGAGAGATTGTTACGATCGGACATGCCTGTATGATGAAATACATCATGGAACTGCTAACCCCAAAACAACTTAGATCCTATCGCCTAATGGGTTTTCTAACCCCCCCGCCTAATGGTTTGCTAATACTAACCTTAATGCTAATAAAAGGATCGCACAGAAGACGATTCAGACCACGCCATTTAAATTAGCCTTTCTGACCTTCGTACGTGTGTCTGTAATTCCAAAGAATCTTTGCTTTGTAACGAGGCCAGAAAGGCTAATTTGCATGCATATAAAAGAATATTTAGACTGGCCAGCATTACGAAAGAGGTCTATATGTAATGATGACTAAGGAGAACTAATGATGCGATTCCAATTTTAAATGATGAACTCTTAATTTTTTATGAAAATATAGTCATGAAAATTTTGCTGCCCAACCTTCAGAGAAGTGATTTTTTTTACCCAACCATTTAGGTCTTAGATAATTAAGTTAGGTTATTTCTCTTCAGTCCCCATCCCGGCCATAAATATGCATTGAAAACTCTTATTAATGCGGTGTCTGTGCTGTGATGCTCTCCAAATGCAGACTATATATTTGAGCATAAAGTCCATTCACAGGTAAATAACTATCCATCTGCTTGGCAGCAAGGCTCACCGATGTTTTAGAGAAGAGATAGATATATAGAGAACGCTAAGAACTTTGGGAACTTCACTGTATTATCTACTGATGAAATGAGTATTTCTATTGATAACTCTTTACAATGACTTCCTTGTACGCGGAGACTGAGAAAACCCAGCTGGTGACATCCTTTCGAACAACAGGGTCATTTATCACGCAGCAGCTTCTTCAATTTGAAAATTTGTTTCCAATTAACACCGCAGAAATTATGTCTCCGAGAGTCCTCCCAGCGATCGACCACTTTGTCGGTCTACCGACGTCTCTGGTGTTCCATCGTGCTGCTGTGTGTGTGGTCTATTTATTCTTCGCTATCATCATCGATGCTTATTGAAACTACGTGCTTCATTGGCATAAGTTTTGCCGAAACATGTCTATAGTTTGTCGTATACTTGAAGTTTATATATATATATATATATATATATATATATATATAATTATTATAATATATAATTAAATTAACACCTTCGGACTATTAATTAACCTTCGCTCTCCATATCTGAGTTCGTGTGACTCAATGGTTAGTCTCACCGGCAATCAGAAGGTTACGGGTTCGATTCCCGTCAAGAAAATATTTTAATTGTAAGAAACTAGAGGTATAGGCTTGATGCATATCTTCACATATATGTATACAATACTATATATATATATATATATATAGAAAGGATTTATATACACACTGATGTAGTGAATGTAGGAGAGCTTGGAGTATTTTAGATAGAAATTCGATCGCAAAACGGCGAACTTGCCGCTCTCTCACTATCAATCTTCAGTACAGATAAACGGTTAACTAATTTACAAGTAGATATACGTGTCTTTATATATATATATATATATATATATACAATGAATAACAGATTATAAAATTCAAATTGCAACGGTACTCATGTCTACCGTTGTAATTGTACTCCAAAATCACACCATTTTAAAAAGCACCCCCAGGTGTGACGTCACCAACTTCCCCGTTAATTAGGCAAAGTATTACAACAAGATGGCGGATGACAGGATTGTCTTTGGTCAAAATTAGTGCTGTTGTTTTGTACAAGAGTAGTTTTGTTTACTTGGATTACTTTGTAAGCCTGTTTGTTAATCATAAAGTCAAAAATTTGAAATTGTGACTTTCGTTGCCAATGTCCTTTAAGATCTGTTCTATAAGCCCAACAGCTTTCACTGTCGTTGCTTGATAAAGAATTAAGAACCTAACACCCTGGTCTTTCATTAGATATCAAATAAATATGACCTATCACAAGCTAATTTGATAACAAATATAGACCTCTTTCATTACTTTGTCATGTACCGGACACAGAATTAAATGTTGAGTTTAAAAGTAGGGTTAGTATTCCTTTATTTCAGGGTTAGGACTAGAGTTTTTATTTGGGTTATGGTTAGGGTTTTTGTGCTTGTAAAGCTTCTGAATCCCGAGAAAATAACCTTGATGTGTCACTGACGTAGTCTGTGTCCATTGTGTGTGCGGTACACGAAGGAGATGCTAATATTATTTTATATTCATTTAAATTAGCCTTTCTGACCAAGTTCATGTGTCTGTAATTCCAAAGAATCTTCGCTTTGTAACGAGGCCAGAAAGGCTAATTTGCACGCTAATAAAATAATATTTAGACTGGCCGCCAAAGTCTTATTAACAGACACAACAGACGTGTGACTTTACAAATTGTTTTGCTCGAGAACGTGGCCGAGTCGAAGGAATGTCAAAGACGCCACAGGCTGCCACCATACGACCCATGTCTGACCACGGAGCACAGCTAAGATCTAAATGTTTATTTTACTGAGGGAGGAAAACCAGAGACCCTGGAGGAAAACCCTCAAAGCACGGGAGAGATCAACTAATAACTCTACTCACATGAGTTCCAAGCTCGTGAATCAACACAAGGTTATTCCCAGATGGTCACCCATCCAAGTTCTGACTGGCAACGCCCTAGGCCTAACAACACACGCCACACTGAAAGCTCATCAGCTGGTATTTACTGGATATAAAAACACATTCCTAGTTCAGAAATACATCTCCAATTATCTGATGAAGTCAGAAATTTATAAAATCATGATGAACCACATATAATTGGTTCTACTTATATTTGCATTTCGCATCCTGCGGTAATCTTAAAAGATAAAAATGGCGGCAATTATCTTATGGCCGGCTGCAATCAGTGGCTGCAATGTTTATCTCAGGATACACAGTCATCTGGAATTAGTGTTAGAGGAGGTGATCTCTTTCCAGTCTTAACTTTACGATATACTGAAGTGAATTATATAGTTGAATGGCAAAATGATTTCATAATGACTATACCATTTTAGACGCGAACATGGACGATCCTCAGAAAAATGATTCTGAGTCCCGGACAGGAATCGAACCTGTAACCTCCTGATTATCGGTGAGACGCTCTAACCATTCAGCCACCGAGACTCAGATGGAGAGCGAAGGTTACAATGATGTACTGTTTCGATTGATAATGTACTGCCTATGCGGCAGTCACTATATATCGGTAAGGTTTGGATGTGTTAATATGCACACTTCTGTAGTGACAGACGATACATGGTCGAGCTCGTATCCTCAGAAAAATGACTGCGGGATTCAGAATCATTTTTCTGAGGATACGAGCTTGACGATCGTCCATGTATCGTCTGTCTACTCCAAGCTCTCGCACATCCACTACAGCAGTGTGTATATTAACATATACCATTTTCAATATTCTTTTATGTGCATATAAGTTAGCTTTACACAGGGAGTTCTAACATGTATTTTTTGTTTTAAACAGTACATCCATATACACATACATAGTTTATAAAAATTACGGTGATGGTAGTGTCGTTGCTCTTGTTGCTCCAAAAACAGGCCGAACGAAGGATTCAAGATAAAAATTGATTTTAGCCGTGGTTACACAGCCTTTCTATACGAACGAAAACGAACGAACGATCATTTGTAGCTGTTTTGTATAGATGTTCCGGATCTTCCGTCACTAGTTATTACTGATAAACATGTAGGGTGTTGGGAAGAGACCTTAATAGGTATTATGGTGAAGGAAAATTTCGAGTGTTGGAATACATACATTTTAAGACCAAACCGGGACCATTTGCGAAAAATGCAACTTTAAGGCCTTCCGGCTGGGAATTGAAATATATGCCTAAGAAAGATGGCGCACGCTGATTGGTTCGGAAAAAAGCGTATTACCCTCACGCCTTTTTCCGGACCGGTAAGTTTTGGCGGGAAAATTTCTGAGTTGATTTAGATGAAAATAAAAGAGGATTTGAGTATGTTCGTTGAAAAAGTTCGAACAATAACACGTCCTGGAACATTAGTGCTGCTTTTCGTAAAAGAGGGGGGGGGGGGGGGGGGGGGGCTAAGATATTTGGGGAGGGCCAAAAAAATGTTTCAAAATTCATTTCCAACCAGCAGGAGCGAACTCCGCAAATGTTGTTTTTGTCAGCACGACTGAGAAGAATTCTGTTGGTAAATTTGCCCCTGAGCTACAACATGTATATTAACGCATATTTGAAGTTTTTTTTGTTTTTTTTTAATTTTATTTTATACTTTATTTAATGAGGGTAAAAATACACATGACAGTAAATAATTATACTGATGACCCTGTGGCCCTCAGTATATAAAACGATAAGCGTTTGTTTTATAACTGGTGTCGCAGATAAAGGGTAGATGTATATATTTGGATGCGCGTCATTGCATGCACAAAACGGAGACAACTCGACGCAAAAAACCGCGGAACTTATCGCTTAACGGCTATACGCAGCTCTTCTCAGCTGCGCTACGTATTTTATTTGTCATATATTTGGCCTCATAATGAGACACTGACAGTCGGAGGACTTCCGTGTATGATATGCGTGAGAGAATTGATTGCAAGTGAATATATAATACAAGAAGAGGCCTATACTGGCCTCTGTTCGTCTTGGGAGGCAAATAATAAAGTTGGCTCCCTGTTGCTATGAAAATTTGTGCCGTTACTAACGCAGCATGCAAGGGGGACTATACATGGACATACCCTCACCTTGATGTTGCTATTTTTAAGCCTAAATCATATGAAAGTAATTTTTTCCGCTTGTAGTGAACGTGCATTGTATAAGATAGCTACTAGATAGCTACTATAACACATTGTATAAGATAGCTACTATAACACATTGTATAAGATAGCTACTATAGATTAACTACTATAACACATTGTATAAGCATTAAGATAGCTACTATAACACATTGCTTACAGCTTACTATACTACTACTAGATATTAACACAAGTGTATACAGCCCTCGACAGCCCTCGTGTGAATCCCGAATTCCAAATTCAGAATATGACTATGAATTTATAATGTTCATAAGATTTGACGGTTAACATGTTTGATAACAACAGGTTTTATTTATCAACAGTGAGCATTGTGGTGCAGTGCGCGGTACTCCCTCTGACGGAATAAATTCCGATCTTAATTACTTGTCTAAAATCATATTCAATCACGCGAACGACTGATGACATAAATTGGAAATGGCTAGGACCTTTTCTTGTTTTATTTCGCTGTATTCAAGATTTTAGTTCTGAAAGTTGATGAACTGGGTTATAATTTCAAAAACATTATTTCGGCAACTGACCTAGCCCTAGGACTGACCATGGACTGATCTGTAGGCCCGCCATGGAGGAGTGTTTACACTTGCACTGGGTCAGGCCCAACTTGGCCCACTGATTGGACAACAGTCGCACTGTTAAATCCTTGTTCCTTCATTGCATCTGCCAGCCTGCTATGTACAACGTCGTTTCGCACGCTAAAATCGTCCAGCTCTGCTTGAATTTTCGCGTCTCCCCACAACAAAACCAACTGCCGCGTTTTATCATCTGTCCAAACATTACGAGTTGCCATTGCGAATTTGCGCTGAGAAATACTTTGTGTGCAATCATCTGGCTTTGGATTTTTCCTCCAAAAATGTAAATATTGCTGATCAGTCTTTCTCGTGGGCTCCGGTTCAAGTGGTTGTTATGGAAACTAGTACTGGGTCAGGTACGAAACATGTTGACTATGAGACTGACTTGGGACTGTGTTTTCTGGCCCATCTAAACGTTGGGCCTGAAAACACGGTCCTAGCAGGCTCCTTGGTCAGTCTCAGATCAGTCCTAATAATAATAATAATAATAATAATAATAATAATAATAATAATAATAATAATAATGGAAACTTTATTCATTTATGATTAACGTAGCTATACTACAGTGATAAACCTCTCTTTTACAGGCAGTTTACCAATGTCTACTTGAACTAACACTATATGGTATAAAAATATTAGTATGACATTAAAGTCGGGTCATCCCATTCTTTGTTACGTTTACAAAATATATAGTGAGATATACAATAGTCTCAATGTTCTTACAACAATATATTCTTAAATTTACTTATAAAACTTATTACAGTTTTATTATAAGATAAAGCCTACTACATATATTACCACTATGAATAAAAATCTATTAATTTCAAAAAAGAAAAGTCTTAACTGCTGACTTAAAATTACCCAACATATCAAAGCTTCTAATTTCCTAGTGTGGTAATGAATTCCACAGTTTTGGTGCCGCAACCGAGAACGCTTTGTCTCCATGAGTCACCGTTTTGGATTTTGGCTCAAGTAACAGATTACGGTCTGATGATCTCAAAGCACGAGTAGGTTTATATTTATTTAACAAATCAGTAATATAAACAGGCGCCTGGCCATGCAAAGCCTTGAAAGTAATTATTAGTATCTTAAAAACAATCCTGGATCTCACCGGCAACCAATGAAGATTACGAAGCACAGGGGAGATATGCTCCGATTTTTTAACCCCTAGGTCCTAGGTCAGGTAGTCATACAGTCCCCCAGTGTAAATCATGAGGCTTTACTCTTTAGACCCGATAAAACATTGCTGTGAGAGTTTTGAATGGCTTCAAAAAAAAACGACTGCATGTAAATTAATAACCATGTTTACCAACTATTCCAGTGATTTAAGCCATTTTCGTCGAGAAAATCGAAGGAAAAGTTTGTGTAAATCAGGACGAATCTTTATCACATGTGAAGACACGATACGGTCATGATTTTCCTTTGTGTTTTCCTCATGAATTATTAATGAGTTTTTGAATTATATCGCAAAATAAAGTTTATAAAAAATGAATCATTGAATACAAGAACATACATACCGTTTTCTTTTTTGAGAGAGATTGGATCAATCTTGGTCATGCGATTTGAGTGAAGATTCAAATCGTATCAAGATCGATCCACTTTCACGTACCCATCCACTTTCACGATTTCCATCTGGTGATGGTTAGTATCAATGTCAAATGTGGGACTATTCACCATATGCAATTATGGGAACTCTCGCCTTGCGGGCACCCTGGTGTTATGGACACCTCGCCATTATACAACATTGCGGACACTCATTTCAGTCCCTCAGTTTTATTGTTTTTGCTCTCGATAAAGCGGACACCTTGCCTATACTACTATGGCTTGTCATTGTTTGTCAGTTTGTTACAAAACTCTTCCGGGCTGGTTATTTTCGCAGCCATTTAAGTAACTATTGGTATGCTGTACACAGCCTCGAGGACGCGCAACGTCCGAGGGCTGTATATCGCATACGTCCCGATGTTCGAGGTAATTAACTGACTTATTTCATGATTGAGGAGGTTTTCCGACAAAGTTTTGTCTATTTTTTCACCTTGGACAAAGATTATCCTAGTTTTTTTCTTCGTATATCTAATTAGTATTCATAGGGCTGTATATGCTATATACAGCTCGCGGTACATCAAAGAAAACTGACTCAATCATGAAATAATAGATAATAATTTTGACCTTGTTGATCGATTCGTCTTTGCTTTTTCCGTTCAGACTCTACCGCAGCGATAATAAGCCGAAGGCTGAGGATAACACAAACCGAGGCCTTGATAATTCTCGATATCATGCGAAAACCAAATCCAATAATTGTTTTATTATGCATAAGAAGTGCTAAAGCAATGCGTTGGTGAAATGTTTTATTGCCTTGTTTGGAAAAACGTTTAAAATGATAAAGTAACTTCTTTTGAAGATTTTCGTTTCTTTGCTTTCTTTTTGAGATATACTGATCAGTTTATTTGATATGCAAATGTCTGGAATTTCGTCACACATATCATGCATAATGACTTATCGGAGAAATGTGTATATCTCTTCATTCTCGAACGAAATCCTTTAAAATCAAGAAGTTTGGTGTTGTGGGAGAAACGCACACACGTGTTATTCACACTTTAGTGTTTTTATTTGATGAACGCAAAGATATATAACATTCTCTGATAACTCATTATGCATGTGTGACGAAATTCCAGATATTTGCATATCAAACAAAGTGATATATCTCAAAAAGAAAGCGAAGAAGTGAAAATCTTCAAAAGAAGTTACTTTATCATTTTAAAAGTTCTTCCAAATAAGACAATAAAAAATGTTGAGGTTAAAGGACACTTTAAATAAGTTGTAGTGGTACAAGGTCAAAAGAAGCCACGTAAAGACACGTTACTTTGTAAAAAATCTTTAATGACACTAACATTAAGGTTTTACAATCTTCAGAACATTCAAAGGTCTTGGGAAAAGAAAGTCAAAATAATATAATCTTATCAAATCGTTTTCTGTTACGTTGGCGGATCTTTGCGAAGAACCCGACATTTTCCCATTTTCTTTCGCTGTAAACAAGCTGGCAAGAGCAAGCTAACAACAAGATATTGGAATAATGTCATAGCTACACTTTTTGAACTATAATATTGGAACATTGACGTCATGACATGAAGCTGATGTCGCGAATTAGCTGTATGCCAACAGCCAATCAAAATCGAGATAGAGTAGAGAATGCATAATAATCTAAGGTTATAGGCCTGTTGAAATATAGCAATGATTAATTATTCAGTATTTCGCTTTTAATGTAAAAACTGTGAATAATTTATCGCGGCGCGACTGACTTTACGAACATACATACATAAATATGCATTTTACATGCTTGAATCTTGTAGTTTTCATCGCACCGGCAAGAGTGTCCAACTGTCCATTATATAACGAAAGTTGACTGTACTGGGAAGAGCACCTCGTTCTATAAAACTGATTTCGAAGCGTAAAGTGGCGACAACCAAACCAGAACAATAATTCTTGATTCGTATTACATGACGTTCTCATGGTCGTTTGACAATATTCACACGGTCCTTATTAACACTGAGTTGTTACCGTGTCACGCGAACATCCATATCGAGCCCTGACTTGTCATCGTATTGTCATCACCCATTCGCCTGCATGCATGGTCATGATCGAGTTGCGCAATTCTGTTCTTCTTACCAGGGGAACTATAACAAAAGAAAGCGATTCTTGAGGCTTATTCAAGTGCTATGTGACTCCTATATATGTTAGTGCATGCGGGTGAAAAAACGCAACCTTGAAATCAACCATCTGCCGAGCATGACTACTCACGATCATGTAACGACCTTTGAAACATCGTTGGAATTCTCTGTAGCCGGCCCTTCGTCAATTTCATATCATACTTGAAACAGCAGAAACACCGTATTGTTTTCAAGTGCCTAAAAATTCAGTTGTAAAATAATTGTTTTGTATGAAAGAACTCTTGAAACTATAAAGACTAACCATTTACAACTTTTTCTTATCTCACTTCACTCTTGAGATATTAAGATTTGTTTGATCATTTGATATGTAAATGATCATCTTATATATGACATCACACTGCATAATGACTTATTGAGAACGCGCTTATATATCTCTGAGATTATATAATGAAATCACTTGAAATACAGGTAAATATATAAATATATAAATATATATATATATATATATATATATATATATATATATATATATATATATAAATATATATAAATATATATATATATATATATATATATATATATATATATATATATATATATAAATATAGTAAAGATATGCAGAATTTTTCAATAAGTCATTATGCAGTGTGGTATCATAAGTATGATCAATTAAATAAATCTTAATATCCATATCTCAAGAGTGAAGTGAGATATGAAAAAGTTGTAAATGGTTAGTCTTTATAGTTTCAAGAGTTCTTTCTAACAAAATAATTATTTTACAACTGAATTACTATTTTCTGTTACCTACCAAACGACTTCAAAATAAGAATTTGGCATTTTTACGAAAGAAACATGCGCGCATTCATTTGTGCGCACATTCCAGATTTATTCCCAACTGCGCAAACCTCCAAAAACTTGAGGATTAGTTGCTAAGCTGATATGTGCTAAAACATGTACTATATATATATATATATATTGAACTATGTACGCTCCTTCACTTCGGTGTCCTTTAGCAATAATGCAACGCTCGCTACCATTGTAGCAATTTGAGCGCTCTGGCCCCATGCGATGCACTTCACGAAATCTGGATGTTCTCATCGCCGGTGCTGTCCCACAAGCGGTTGTCAATGACGATCGCAAGTGTATAAGTGTTCAGCCAGACTCGGCCAGATTGTTCCAAGAATCCAAGCTACACTGATGAGATGTAGTACAGCGAAACACGTGTCTGTGTAGATTGAACTAGCTAAGCCACTACGCAACGAAGTGGCTACGCGGTCATCTGACTATACGCATTCGCAATCCGAAGTGGCTACGCGTCATTTGGCTATGGGCATTCACCTGGCCATACGCATTCACCTAGCCATACGCATTCACCTGGCCATACGCATTCATCTGGCTACGCAGTGAACTGGTGAAGTGGCTATGCGGTCAGCTGGCTACGCTGTCATCTGGGTACGCAGTGAAGTGGCCACGCAGTCATCTGGCCAACCTTTGTAATGTCTTGTAGGCAACAACACAGATATGTTCAGCGGTGTTGTTTTTAAAAAAACGAGGCAAGAACATATGATTTGTTTAGCGGCGTGATTTTTTAAAGAACGAGGCAACAATATATGATATCTTTAGCGGTAGCCATTTGACTGCGTAGCCGTTCGACTGTGTAGTGATTGCACTCGAGATTGCACTGATTTTTCGCGACTGCATAGCCAGCTACACAGTGTCAACAACACATGATATTGATATTGATAACAACACAGTGTCAACATGCAACACATGATATACAACACAGAGTATTCTGCAAATAATCAAGTTTATAATAGCAGAATTTAGTTCTTAGTAGACTCTGCACCTCTACTCGCCCACCCGCTGGGTCATTTCAACTAAGTGGGACAAGCTCAAACTGCCCTCCATATGAGAAATTCCTACATGACATGAAAAACTAATTAGAATTACACGTGTTTCGATTTATGTTTTGTTTTGTTGTCGTATTTCTCTGATTAGATTTGGACATTTCGACATGACTGTGTCAATGAGATAATTTTTGGAGAAATTGGTCCGGAAAAGCGCAGCGGTGTCTGCCTTCTCCGCAGCCATCTTCTTTTGCTTTTTTGGAGCTCGATCAAGCCACAGTTTATAAGCCTGGTTTTCATGAGCGTCGACGCAAGCACAAGTGCGTCAAGTGAAAACGACCGCATGTCGTGTTATCTTGCGTTGCGTTACCAGTCGTCAATCTTTCTGCAGATTCTGCCATCTTGTATTCGCATGACAGTGCGCGGTTACACGAAGAGGATGTATATATAACGAGTATTTTGATTGGCCATACGTAATTAGATTAGTTTTCACGATCACAACGCAAGTCCAAGCATAAGCGCAAGACAAACTTTTTCATCCTTGTGCTTGCGTCAGTAGTTGCGCTTGCGTCGAGCCTGTTTTCACTCATGATTTTTATTATTTTTTATTATTCGCCCATGCATTTGAACTATTTACATTACGAGAATTGATTCATTTTTTTGGGCTAGGGGCCTACTAGAAACTTAAAAGGCTTTTTAAATAAGATCCCTAGCACCAACAACAGTAGCACCAATTAACAGTAGCACCTGCAACAACAGTAGCACCAACAACAGTAGCACCAACAACAACACCACCAACGACAACAGAAGCTCCAACAATAGTAGCACCAACAACACTACCATGCACCAACGATAGTAGCACAGTAGCACCAACATCAGTGCACCAACGAAAGCAGCACCAACAACAGTAGTAGCACCAACAACAGTACCACCAACGACAACAGAAGCGACAACAATCACGTAGCACGAACAACACCACCACCAACGATAGTACCACCAACACCAACAACAGTACCACCAACAACACTACCACCAACGACAGTAGCACCAACAACAGTACCACCAAAGACAACAGAAGCTCCAACAACATCAACGATAATAACAACATCAAAAACAACAACAGCAACGGTTACAATAACATAAAAAATAGCAGCAGCAACAAAAAATAGCAGCAGTAACAACTAACAAGTACCAACAACAACAACAACAACAACAACAACAACAACAACAACAACAACAACAACAACAACAACAACAACAATGCATAATAACTACTCAACAACAACAGCAAAGTGGCAAACAGCATGATGGGTCAGAATTCGACCCATGGCTGGTTCACGCAAATTACATTTCGTATTTATATATTTTCCTGCGCCCGTACAACCCCTTCTAGAAGAGCCGTACACTATTTAACATGCACTTATTCTCTCCTTATGATTGGTCTCATCAACGTTGAGTTGTTATGACTGCAACGCGAACTGCGAGTCAATATGCGTCGAAGTGCATAGGACGGCAGAACAAACGTGCTCTGTTGTCGGTAAGACATTCTTTGTTTAAGAACACCTTCGTTTCTTCGGCGGGTACAATAGCGCAGGGATCTTGGTTGGAACGCAAAGATTTCACATGAATGATGCGCTTGCTGTGTTTGCGCGATACGCACGCACGCACTTGGGTTTCATTTGTAAATGGGTGCTGTTTCATTGTGATGTCCAGTACGGTTTGTTTGGACTGCGCGCCGCTTGTAACGCGATACCGTTGCGCGATACCAAATTAATGGAGTAAAGGGCCTTCCGTAAGCTCTTCCGGGACAAACAAAGCGGCACAGTCTGTGGGGTGACCGTGGAGCTTGGATGAATTTGTCGCTTGCGCTTTGCTTTGGCTTCGTGGTAATGCGTCTCGAGTTATTCCGTTAGAAAGGGTTCGGTGATTGCGTTACGCAATTTTACGTCCCGTCGTCGATCAACTCGAATGAGGCCGACGCAAGGTAAGAGCTAGTTTGCCCGCGATTTGCGGTCGCCTGTCAGTTACCGACCGTCAGATTACACAATCGCACAGTTACGAATTATCCGAACTCGCGAAGACGCAACAGGTCGAGCGCAACAGCGTTGATCAACAAGAACAAGATTGATTAAAATAGATGGTGCGAGCGCGACGACTTCATAAATGACTTGTTTCCCAGTGTCAGAAATTGTATTCAGAAATAAATCATTTATAAATTCATTTCCTTTCTCGTAATTCTCGGCTTGCTTATAGACTTTGCAATCTCTCCGTCCTTTGGACAGAGCTTCACTCCACCAACACAAGCGCACTCCAGTAATTACATATAGATATATTCGTGGTTTACTTAGCTTCGTGTTTGGCCGCACAGGCGCACAGGTGTAATATTTGACACGAGTTCGACGAATGACGAGCACACGTCATTCGACTCGTTCGCGCATAATTTTTTGGTTTAAATTTTATTTTTAACTTCCATACGTTTAAGTTCAGTTTATTTTGGATTGCCGTTTAATTTATATCACTCCGTATCTTGCCATGGATGTCTTGTTTGGCAGCGAACGCGCAGATATACTTTATTTGTGATAATTACTTGGTAATGACATGAGTGATACAGATACTCTTATGCGAAAGAGGGGATTGATTTTGTGGGGAACGATTCTGAGCTGCTAACAAGTATCTCACTTTTTTTTCTTACAGGAAAGCAAGCCAGTCCACCACTCGAACGGGCGGTCGCGCCGCTGCTACTGGCAAGGTAATTGCATTACTAGTTGTTTACACAAGCTCGTAAAATCTTTATTTACATTCTTGGTAAAGCATTCAGTCCTAACAGGTGGTACTGAAACTGAAAGTTGTCGTATATACCTGTTTGGTAGCCGTAGGATTGATTTACAATAATCCTAGGTGTATTATTTGTACTTTGACAACGCACATGCTTAAGCTATCGTCCCGTCGTTTATATATTTCATGGAACATCTTGTACATTCGCTGAAGAAAAAATTCTCGTGGTTCATTTACTTTGGCGGCTTGTGGCGGTCAGACTTGGAAATGATATCTACTCAGTACAGTGTCTCCCGTAGAGTCAAGAGCTTATTTTTAGAAGGTGTACTTTACAGCCGCACTTTTTTTACAGCCGCACTCGCAGCGTTAACTTTTTACTCCTGTTGGCTGTAGGCGTTCGTACGATTCTTATTCTGTACAAAATTGATAACCCCTCACCATTATACCCCTCACATCTGCCAATCTACCCTTTGCCCTGTCCTGACAACCTGCCATGCACATTCATGGCACTTGGGACAATGGTCCGACCTGGTCCGACAGAGGTTAATCCCGGAGTTCGTTTTTCTCTTTTATTGAAAAGCCATTAGTATTTAGAATTAGAAGTAAATCTTAATTGGTTTCTGATTTTATTATAAAGCAATTAAATGGCCATCCCAATTTTAGATCTAGCCCTGCTAAGTTTAGCTTTCTGAGGCCTTGTATTTTAGGGGTGTGCATGTCGCCTACCTGAATTTAAAGACTGGTTGTGTTGTAATTTCAGACATATAGGATATGTCCCTGTTCGTGTTTCAATGGAAACCTGTCAGTATTTCAATGGAAACACTTGTTTTCCCACTATACAATCTCTTGCAAAATTTCTGCTTGTTTGACTGTAACTCTTTGGAATTATATGGAAGACGTTTTAATTTTTTAAACATAAACTCAATGAGAATGGCGTACATGGTGTACTGTTCTCTCTAATTCACATATCTTGTTGAACCTTACGTTGTCTTGTCGTTGTGCTAATGACAAGACAATGTAAGAATTGCTTGTTCTTTATCAACGGAAGACAACTAAATGTGGGCTAAACAGGGCAGTTGTACTGTAGAGTTCCTTACAATGGCCTTTATGTAATTGCTGTGGTTAGTCTTTTTGAAACCTGAACATATCTTTAATCTACGTAATAATACATCAATTAGACCACCAACTGCTCGCACTGCTTGTTGACAGATAGTATTTCACCAGGGGTTCACTTAGTGTTGGAAGTTGACTGTGACTTTCAATAGCCCTGTGGATTCTCAACTACAATATTACTAATAATTAAACTCTGCATGTAGTAAACAGTTGAATACAAATATGTTCTATGATTTTAGCTTTGCTTGATGTTGTAGAAAGGTTTGTCTGTCTGAAACTGTAGAATATGTAGAATATCGTGTTTGGGGTTATACTCATGTTATATGCTCTTTAATGATTATTAATAATGTTTTCTTGCAGCTGTTTGCGTGTTTTTGAATATGTTAACACCATTCCTGTACTGATAAGAACTGAATGTAGATAAAGAGATCAGCAGTTAATTCTGTAATAGTATATCAATCAGCAGTCTAGAAGAAGATTAGATTTTACTTTCTGAACAATTGTTAGTGTTTCAATTCAGGTATTTTGAAGAATGCATGATTGTGGATTGTTGTATTATTTTAACAGAGCCTCTTTTAACCTGTGTTCTAATAATTGACTGCTCGCGTTATAGACTAGAATCTTGGTAGAATTTGCTTGGGAGCACATAAACCATGGATAAATTGAGTTTGAACTTAATTTAAGCATTTAATTACTTTACAGAGTGATAACTTTACTGCTTCTTCTGATATGGTTGCCCTCTGGCTGTCAAGGTAGAAAACAAAGTAATCTAGGATTATCTGAGAAGCCTTCAGGTATGCAAGAATATAGGAATGTAATATTAAGTTTAAATTTAAAGATGTATTTACGTTTTCTGCATTTTCTTTCACTATGACGAGTTCGTTATATCCTTACATTGAATATTGTTTATCATATAAAATGTCATATGTCATTGCATTATATACAACAGGTGTTGTATGTTGTGTGATGTCACACCATGTTGTATATTCATATCATATTACATATGGTATGGTAGGTAGGTAGGTACAATTAATACACATATACAATTACAAAATATTAAAACAAATAATTTAGCTAAAACATCCAGAATTTCCCACGCGAGGGAGTCGAGAACTTCTGCCGACCTAATATCGTAACCGGCACTAGTAACAACTCTTGCAGCACGAAATTGAAATTTTTGTGTGAAAAATGTCTTGCAAAGATAAAAATTAAAAGAGAACAACATATATATTTCTAGTATATTTTCTAGTAAATATATTAATTATGCAAATGTACATCATCAATTAGAGTGACATATCATATATCAAGTCATAGCGATGTATTAAATCCATGTTACATCACACCTATATTAAGGGCGATGAAATGATCATTGTGACAATCATAAATTAAAGCACAATTAGAGCACTGATTATTGCTGTGCTCAGTCTCTTTGCCGAGCTATGTATAGTCGATTAGTTTCGAATTTGAGTTTGTCTATCCATTTCCGGGGGTCTACTCGCACGCTGCCAGTTGCCTTCGAAGACTATAATGGGCTATATGATCGACTTGATACGTGGTTTAGATTCTTATCGAGTGGAACACGGCAACAAACGACAGCGTCTTAATTCAAGGAGACAGTATAACCTCAATGTTTTTGACAACGGTGATTATCCCGCCCACATTATTTCCGTATGTTATCTTAATTCCCGATCATTTGTTCGATTTGAAATATGACCGCACAACCGCCAGATAACTCGGTTCAAATACAAACGTGAAGTTCGATTTGGCAAGAGTATTGCTTGAATGGAAAATTTATAACTTCGCGAGGCTTGCTCTTTCGAGTAAATGTTGTTCGAATTAGATGTACGGCGTTGAAATGGTCACGTTGAATTTTGACATTACAAACGTGCCATATAATATGATTACCGTATGTTATTTTAATATTACAAGGCTATATGATCGCCTTAGCTTGATACGTGGTTTAGATTCTACATTCTATTTATTTGATCCTCTATGCTCTAGAACATTTCTAGCATCATTCTGCTGGCATGCCTGAGATCCTGAACACTCCTCCATATAGACCCACTGCTCCTGTGTCAGTCCAGAGGCAGCATTTCACTTCTGAAGTTCTGATAAGAACTCCCAGTTGTAGAAACGTAACTGGTCCGAGTTACAGTCCGTGAGAGTCGCTATGGTTCAAGTTATTTGCTATTTTAGAAATCCCTTCGAGTAAAAGATCATCATCAAATGCAAATTACCAATGTCCACCTTCGTAGTTATGTCGACATTCGTGGATTCCGTGGTTGGTCAATGTGACTTGGCACGGAAATTTGAATTCGCGATTTGTCGTTTAGAAATTTCAGATATATTAGATCTACATTATACGTTTATTCATTATTTAAAGTAGTAGCCAGTAGGGTACTGCGTAGGTAGTTTTTTGGACATATAGCAAAGTGAAAAGGTGGTAAACTGCCAAGATTTTTAGTAACGAAATACTGACGTTTCGAGCGGACCCCTTACATTAGAGCCTATATACTATTAGAAGACGCGCCCGGAGAAAGTGTGTAATTTATGCTCGCAAAGTGTGACGGGATGAAAAATTCTCTGATGAGAAAGTCTCTTTGAAACCAGGGATTGTTTTCATGATTCTACAACACAAAAAATACGATTAATCGATTAAACGACAGGGTTAACGACAGACTTTAAACATATAACTTTTAACTTAAGCTTATACGCAAGCTTATACGCAAAACATAACAACATTATGGGGGCTTCAATAATTGGAATGTTTACATCAATGAAACTCGTTTAAGACGTTAAATCTAAACACTGATGAAATGCAACATAAATGAGAACTATAAGCATATATTTCATACTCACATCAGTACACTCGCTTGAAAATATCTTCGGTCTTCATGCCACAACTCTGTAAATGTCTATAAAACGCTCCGTTTTACGAAATACGGGACCGAAATCCAAGAATAGTTCGTCTGAATATAAAACTTGAATATATCCTCTGTTTCAGTGCCGAGTTACATAACAATCTGAGTTAAATTTCTCAAAGATTATCTTGTCGCAGGCTTGTCACCTCACTTATTGAGGTACATGTCCCACAATGCACAAAGCGCAGAATGACACACTTTCTCCGGGCTCATCTTGTCATAATAGATCGTTTTCGATTGTTATAATATATATATATATATAAAGCTATCTTTTTTCGTGTTTCACAGATCAGTGTTGTAATAAACCTCTATCGACAATTGCAATCGATACAAGACTTTTATGAAAGTACGCTTACTCGCTAAGACCTTTTTTAAAGTCTGGTGACAAATGGCAAATGGCTCCAAGGCTTGGTGCTGCCGTCCCAGATTTCGTTGCTAAAAATCTTAGCCGTTTACCACCTTATCATAACATTTGCGGCTGTTTTAGAAACATTTTGAGCCCTGCAATTAGGGATATTTTTAAACTATATAAAACCTAGATATGTCTGCCATGTTTCCGACAATGTTGCGACAAGAGGGGGAAGAGCTTTCCCTTTTATGGAAGAAGTGCTTTCGCTTTTATTAACTGGTGTTGGATACACCAACCATGCATATTAAAGTGATTTCGCTTTTATTAACTGGTGTTGGATACACCAACCATATTTTTTCATTACTTTGCAGGCTTGGTTAATTTGACATCAAGGCAAACCAAAGTCACTCGACACGTCGAGAGATCCTCCTATTTATTGCCACAGTCGGCCCACACTGGATTTTCCATTTTAATCATTGTCAAGTCCGGTTTAACGGGGAATCTTCTGCACTTTCTTTCCAATTCCGAATCGTCTTCTAATGTCACTTTGTTTAGGTTAACTTTGACTGATAACTCTCTTCTGGTATACAATGATTACGACAAATACGTTAAGTTTAATTTGCCAACCGAAAGACGAATATGGAGACGACTTGCATTGAGAATAACAAACGATACAATTACACTATTCCAAGAATGTGAGATTGTTGATACGCGACCATTTATGAGAAACCTTACACTTTGGAAACGGCCAGGAAGGATAGTGGTTCGTGACGTAAAATATCAAGATATTGAGTTAGATGTAAGTTTTTTTGTAAATTAAGAAGAGTTGTTGATTGATTTAAAAAAGTAGAGCGCTGCGCAGACAGTGTTTTTTATATATAGCAAAGGGAAAAGGTGGTGAACTGATGATATTTTTAGGACGAAATACTGACGTTTCGAGAGGATAGAATGTCCTTTTTACACCCCGGAGCAAGCCTGGATATTAGCGGACGGTCACGGACATTGTCCGGTACAAATATCCCATTTCTAGAGATTTGACAGTTACAATATTAATTGTGTCTGTCATGTTGTCCGATGCTCATCTTGGCCGAACTTTATACTCAACTTTTAGTGAAAGTAAAACATTTTTGTGTTGAATGGACTGCATTTAGATTTCGTATTGTACAATCTCAGATGAGAGACATTACGCTAAATTTGGAGACGTTGCGCTAAGTTTTGAGACAGTGAGCTAAATTTGGAGACATTTCGCTAAATTTGGAGATATTGCGCTTAGTTTGAAGACATTGCGCTAAGTTTGGAGACATTGCGCTAAGTTTGGAGGCATTGGGCTAAGTTTGGAGACATTGCGCTAAGTTTGGAGACATTGCGCTTCAGTTTGGAAACATTACGCAAAGGTTGAAGACATTATGTTAACTTTGGAGACATTATACATTAACTTATGTGACGTTATGCATAGTTTGGAAATAACTTTGGAGACATAACACTAACTTTGGGCGCTAGGCCCGGACCAAAAATCTAAGTGGGAAAATTGCTTTCCAGCAGAGAAGCAAACGGGAATCGTTTAGTTCACTAAATGATAACAATAACACCATTATGACGGCTTGTACTGGCTTATGGTTTAGTTTAGTTTAGTTTAGTTTAGTTTAGTAATTAGTTTAGTTTAGTTTAGTTTAGTTTAGTTTAGTTTAGTTTAGTTTAGTTTAGTTTAGTTTAAAGTAAATGGTTTGAACCTGGGAGTATCATTAGATGTGTGAAGTTGATCGTCCAGGTTGTTGTAGTCTTGAGAAAGATTATATAGTTTCGACGGCCTCAGCGGCGGTCATCTTCAGAGTCAAGTAAAGCGTGTTTGTTAGAGTTTGCCTATATATACGTCTGGTTCATTACGTCAATCACCAATAATAGTCTTTTTCAAGACTATAATAACCTGGCCGATCAACTTCACACATTTTGTTTATAGTTTATTAGATTTATCACTCTTAGGTGAACGGAATACCCCAACAAGCTAGAAGCCCAATTGATAATCCGAGAAGACCCGAAAGTCTTACCATTTGCTGATATTATTGCAAAGGCAGCACTTTCTCCTCAATTATTTTTAAGACCATGAGTGGAGGTTCTTCCCAGCTCATTGTAACCACTAGACCACAATAGCACAGTACAGCTTACTTTTAAAGGCACAGCACAGTATAAACTAGGCTCATTATGGTTATTTCTCTTAAAAGGACGTCTGTCAACTTCTCTTCACTGTGGACACAACAAAGGCAGAGACCCATTGCTCTTATGTACACCCAAAATGTCTAGACGTTGGCCTGTTGCCTTTCGAAAATAAACCAGAGGTATCTTATTTGATTTCTGGAACTATTGTTGCCTGATTAATTATCTCATGATTGATCTCTACTCTCACTAGAAGAACACGTCTTTGGCTGAAGATAGCACTGACATTCCCAGTGGACCGAGAGCAGTGCAATATGTTGCTACTTCCATGTTAAGCTCAGCTACAACACCGTTGCCAACGATAAAATTATCTGTGATTGTTACAACAGTAAGTGAAGAATAAACAAAGATATATGCTATTAGTCCCCCAACGATTTGAGGTTAGGAAAAGCTGGAGAGGTTCATTGTTTTAAAGTCGTAAATACTCGAGCAACTGCATGTGCTTATAACTGCATTTATTATATGATGCGCGCTGATTGTCTACCTCCTTACAGACAAGCAAGTTTTGGCGGAGAACGTTCGAGCGGGCTATTTGAAGACAAACAAGTTCATGTCTTGTACCCTTGTTCTTGTCTTGTACTCTTGTTCTTGTCTTGTACTCTTGTTCTTGTCTTGTACTCTTGTTCTTGTCTTGTACTCTTGTTCTTGTCTTGTACTCTTGTTCTTGTCTTGTACTCTTGTTCATGTTTTGTACTCTTGTTCTTGTCTTGTACTCTTGTTCTTGTCTTGTACTCTTGTTCTTGTCTTGTACTCTTGTTCTTGTACTCTTGTTCTTGTTCTTGTCTTGTACTCTTGTTCATGTTTTGTACTCTTGTTCTTGTCTTGTACTCTTGTTCTTGTCTTGTACTCTTGTTCTTGTCTTGTACTCTTGATCTTGTCTTGTACTCTTGTTCTTGTACTCTTGTTAGTTCTTGTCTTGTACTCTTGTTCTTGTCTTGTACTCTTGTTCTTGTCTTGTACTCTTGTTCTTGTCTTGTACTCATGTTCTTGTCTTGTACTCTTGTTCTTGTCTTGTACTCTTGTTCTTGTCTTGTACTCTTGTTCTTGTCTTGTACTCTTGTTCTTGTCTTGTACTCTTGTTCTTGTCTTGTACTCATGTTCTTGTCTTGTACTCTTGTTCTTGTCTTGTACTCTTGTTCTTGTTTTGTACTCTTGTTCTTGTCTTGTACTCTTGTTCTTGTCTTGTTCTTAAGTAGTCGTAAGTGGTCGTGTCTTGTTTCACTTGCAGGGATTTAAATCTGATTAAGAATTTTTGCGCGAAAATTAACTATAGGGCGGGGTTGATAAGTTGACATAGCCATTTCCTCTGACGAAGGCCTCAGTCAACACGTCGAAAGCATATACAGTAGCTATGTAGAATTCACATTATGTTTCGGGAATAAAACAATGGTATTCGATGGAAATTTCGATGGAACAATATACTAGAAATAAGGAAGTGTTATATATTATTGTGTATTTAATCAGTGCTATACTCTCGGTGCTACACAAACACATTGGAAATTCGGATCTTCGTGCGACTTGTACCTTCGCTCTAGGCTCTAGCGTCTGAGTCCATGTAATTCAATGGCTATAGAGCATCTCACTGGTTATCCGAAAGGTACAGATACACATACATATATGCATGTATCCTTCACTCATTATTACCCTTCGACGCCACAGAATTTTACGTTTACTAAATCCCAGTAAAGATAATCAAATTATATGTTAATATACAACATGTATACCTTGTCACGGTTCCTTCTTGTCAATGTGACAATATCAAAAACCATTGCGTATGTAAACACATTGAGACTTGAGAAGTTTCATATGGCTCTGGTTTTTCGATCCCTTGACGTGGACTGTAGCAGTTGCTTCTTAGCCTGTATCTGTTTAGTTGAACGATTCCCTTCCTTGTCTTTAAACACATCGTGGCTGCCTTAAACACATGATCGTGTCTGCCAGTTCAATGACGGCTTCTCTCCACAATCTATTACACCTTCTGGAAGGTCTAATTAACGTCTCGCTTTCAATTACAACTGATTCTTGTAATTCAGAAAATGTTTCTGAGATCGAATCTGTATAACCTTCAATCAGAATTAGGTCATGTCCGGGAACATTTATTTTTCTAAGCATTAGAGCTATCGTCTGTTTACTCCAAGCTAATGTATATATTTAATTACTTATGTTAGTCATTATGTTATCTGTCATCGGTGATCGTGGAAGTTTGTTTAATTGTAAATTGATAAATAAAGTCTTTCCTGTCCGGCCCAGTAAAAATGGTTCATAGAAGACCGATGAAGTCGTTAATCGAAAAACACGGCACACGGTAACGCAAGATTAAAAATTGAAATTCGACAAGCGCCAGGCACATGAGATCCATTCACACGCCAAGTTTGATTTGATTTCATAAACAACTCTGCGATTGGTGGCATTTTGAATTTTCATGATGCTAACGCAGGCGTGCAAGATGGCCTTTTCTAGAAAAATGAAAGTTTTTTAACCTGATTTATGAATGTTAATTTATATCTTGTTCGGGAAATTGAAATGCTCTCAACTTATTTGAACAGGTGCATAAGAAGGTAGTTAACTCTTTCCTCCGGCTGAAAAACATCCAAAATTGAACCTGGCTCTCGGGGTAGTTTCGGGTGAGATAATATTTCAGCTCTGTTTCACCCAAGGTTTGACACGGTTTGTCTCGGCGATGATTAGAAGGTTACACTTTTGTTGGCTCAATTCCTGTCCGCGACTCAAGCTTGGACTGGACCCAATTTAGGGGCCTTGCCATTTCAGCCAGGAAGGGGTCCGTCTATGCATGTGAACAGATAATATTTGCAATTTGAGAACCGGATCTAGAACAACAAATAAGAAAAGCAAGAAAAATTTATTTCGGACATTTTCAACATTTAGAACATAATTTTTTTAACATTTCAGAACATAAGAAGCTTTTCCATTTCCGAGTACTTTGACGGATGTTTTTTATACACTGCCTCGTTATCAACAGCCTTCAGTGAATGAACTTCCACAGAACAAATCATTACTGCTTCCAAATGGTGTTGACTAAGCAGAGATCTCAGTCGATTCTTGATGAAGCGCAACTTTGAGAATGTTCTCTTGCAGGACTCAACTGTGCATGGGAGGGTGAACTCAGTTCTTAGAATTGGGTGTGTGACATTATGGGTGTGTCTGGCCAGGCCCCAGGGGCACATGGGCCCCTTTCTTGGACATCAAAATGGGCCATGGCACAACTAATTTTCTTAAGATTTGACGGTAACATTTTTTTAGGATTTGAGCTTGACTATCGTCCATGTATTGTGTTATTATTATTCAACTTAACTCTTACTTCTTCACAAAACTTGCAGCCAATACTCAAAGTGAAGTCAACGCGGATTCTCCGTTCTGTTCGCTCAGCGACAGTTGGTTCACTCTCGCCTAGCGCCTCTGTTTCTGCGAGCATGGTTACAGAAAAGGTAAAATAATAAAACATACTACTAATAATAATTAGGCTTATATAGTGCTTATTCAATATGGTGCTCTAAGCACTTTACTAATTTCTAAATAAAGTAATATACATATGGTAAAGTTTTAAAAAGTTCTACTGACGAAGTTATTCTAATATTCATAGGTAATTCATTCCACAGCCTAGGTCCAGCAACTGAGAAGGACCTGTCTCCATAACTTTTAAGTTTTGTCGTTGGTACATGCAACAGTTTGTTGGTTGTAGATCGAAGACAACGTCCATAAGATCGATATTTCAGTAACTCTCTAAGATATTGCGGAGCAAGACCATTTAAGGATTTAAAAACCATAAGTAGATGTTTAAAGTTAATTCTAAAAGTTACAGGAAGCCAGTAAAAAAACATACTTCTTTGGTGCTATTTCAGAACCATCCTCAGGGCCGACACAAATACTTATCATCATGATTATATGGAGCCAAGTTAGCTCGTCAACCTGGCTGACTTGGTAGCCAAGACAAGTTTTTGTTTCACATTACAATAATACATAATTGAAACAATGAAATTCAGAGATACATGAAGTGTCTATACATGAGTCCATTCGATTGGCAAATTAATGGGTTATATCTGTTTTTACGTAAAATAACTAATTAGCACTACGCTATAATGACGGGCGAGGGGTTGTTGCGTACACGTATTTCTAGTTATATTTATTCAGGATACCCTCGTCACCGAAGTGTTTTTCAGTGGGATTACATTACGTTACGTTACGTTACGTTACGTTTCACTGCACTGCACTGACTGCACTGCACTGCACTGCACTGCACTGCACTGCACTGCACTGCACTGCACTGCACTGCACTGCACTGCACTGCACTGCACTGCACTGCACTGCACTGCACTGCACTGCACTGCACTGCACTGCACTGCACTGCACTGCACTGCACTGCACTGCACTGCACTGCACTGCACTGCACTGACTGCACATTTCAAATGAACTAAATGAGTACATTGTTTGACTCAACTGGTGAACAGTGGACCGGAACCCTCTTGGCTTCAGGAGTTTAAATCCCGCTCATATCGAAATCGTGATGATACATTTTCATATTTTTTTTCAACTTTTCTTTAGCCAGACGAATTACTTCGAGGTCCAATGGGAGCAAAAGGTAGAAAAGGCGCACAGGTAATTAGAGCTCTTAATATAGAAGAACTTTCTACATTTGTTTGTGTGAATATCTTGATAATGTCGTCAACCAATGTTGCTGAGTAACCCTGTTTTCTAATGAACTTTGTTACGATATTGTCTCGGTTACTTTCTATTTATTTATTCTCGTTGGCCTTATTGTAGGGTGAAAGGGGATTCCCAGGACATCCAGGACACCCAGGATTCCCTGGAATACCGGTTAGATAACATTTGTTATATCGTTATATATATGATGATTATTTTCTTGTGTAAAACGTTGTCTTTTATATTAAGATATACCTAATACATTTTTCCTCGTTTCTTTAGGGTAACCACGGACCACCCGGGGAGCCAGGGATTGTGGGTAAATTAGGAAATGAGGTAAGAGGACTATTAATGTTTGAATAATGCACGGACGGACGGACGGACGGACGGACAGACGGACGGACGGACTGACGGACGGACGGACGGACGGACGAGAATCGGATGGATGAGGACGGACGAGGATAGGATGGTCGAGGACGGACGGACAAGTCTGAGAGGCCAAACCCCGCTTGAAAGACGACAAAGTAGGTAAAAGTTTCAGTTGCACTGGCAAGCTATTCGATAATTTAGCTCCAGAGAACTTGAGGCTTATTTTCATGTAATCGGTATTCGGTGTTAGGTTTGGGGAGACAGACAGACAGACAGACAGACAGACAGACAGACAGACAGACAGACAGACAGACAGAATTTGAATTTTGAATTTCACCTTTATTTGAATACGGTAATTTAAATAAGTTACAAATTAAACTTCTTTACATGAAAGCCGTATTATTAAAAATATATAAATTGCTATCTAACAGTAATTATTTCAACTAACGTAATACAACAATAATATTTTTACAATTTTGAATTTTTTAAAAAAGTATTTAGAAAAATAAAGAAGATTGAATTAGTTGACAATTTCCGTGTATGCAGATAGTTTATTTTTGAATTGATGTTTATTCCGCAAGAGCTTAAGCTCATTTGGAAGTGAGTTCCAAAGTTTTGCACCTCTATAGGAAAACCTTTTCTTACAATACTCCGTTTTTGGAATACGAGTAATAATTAAATTATCATCACTTTCTCTTAACCTTTGCCTATATGAGTTAATTTCATCACTTTTCATAAACATTTGGCTAAGGTAGTCAGGTACAGTGCCACTAATGATATTATTCATAATAACACATATCCTCTTACTTCTGACAGACAGACAGACAGACAGACAGACAGACAGACAGACACAGACAGACAGACAGACAGACAGACAGACAATTTGATTTATGTATGTATTTGGTTAATCAACCTTGTCTCTTGTATTAAATACAGGGAGTTCGAGGTTCGCCAGCGTACCACAACGGAAAGTTAGGACAGCAAGGAAATAAGGTGATACATAGGGAATCACAGGGGACCAATGACGTGTTATTGGCTTATTGTTTTGTCTTTGTTTGCGGTAGATGATAGCTCATATGTTCCTTTCAACTCATTCTAATGCAATACCATTGAACCCCTCTGAAACGAACACCTCTCTTATGCAGAAAATAAGAAACAAATATGAAAGCTGCTAAGTTCTCAAAAGAACTGGATATAATATGAAAAGGAGAAATAAGAGAACTTCAATGTGTCGAAATATACTTAAAGTGCCCCTAACCTCATATTTTGTATTGTCTTATTTGGAAGAACTTTTAAAATGATAATTAAAGTAACTTCTTTTGAAGATTTTCGTTTCTTCGCTTTCTTTTCGAGATATATCAGTTTGTTTGATATGCAAATGTCCGGAATTTACATCACACATGCATAATGACTTATTGAAGAAATTTGTGTATCTCTTTCATTCTCGAACGAAATCCTTTAAAATCAAGAAGTTGTGGGAGAAACACGCACATGTGTTATTCACACTTTAGTGTTTTTATTTGATGAACGCAAAGATATATAACATTCTCTGATAATGTGTGACGTAAATTCCGGACATTTGCATATCAAACAAACTGATATATCTCAAAAAGAAAGCGAAGAAACGAAAATCTTCAAAAGAAGTTACTTTATCGTTTTAAAAGTTCTTCCAAATAAGTCAATAAAATTTTTTGAGGTTAGGGGCACTTTAAGTACGAGTACTTACGTGTATTCATGGACGACGTTTCGGACGATGATGTGTCCTTCTTCAGGTCAGATAGAGGATGAAGGACACATCGTACAAAACGTCGTCCATTAATATACTTAAGTACTCTTACTTAAGTATTTTTCAACACATTGAAGTTCTCTTATTTCTCCTTTTCATATTACATCCAGTTCTCTTATGCAGACACTTATATCTGCGGTCCCGGCCATTTCTTTAGTAAAACATAATGTATAATCCCTCTCAAGTGGTAACCTCTCTTAAGTGGAGGCGGACACCTATGTTGAGATCCCAGTGAGTGGAACAATCTCTCTTTATTTATTTATTTGGTTTCGCCACAAATATTAGAATGTATAGTAATTATGATTAATAAAGTTATTTGCTAAGGTTATATTACAAGTATAGTACATGTAGCAGGGTGGCTGCAACATCGATCACCAATTACTGCGATCCTGAAGTAAGTAGAAGCATAAGGGGGAAAAAGGAATTAATAAATAAGATCATTATAAAGGCCGATCTCCGCGCGCGGAGCCGAACCCCCTGTCCTGTGAGATCTTGTACGGAACTAATTTCTTATTAAGAGCTCAAACGACAAAGGAATTCCGCACCGCGCGCAAAATTCCAAAAATTGTTAGTTACAGCAACACGTCGCACTCGTGAGACTACGCGCTGTGTTGCATCTGGTGCAGATGGATTTCCATGTCCTTGGTTCTTCTGGGTCGTCATAAATGTACAAAAACACTATAAGCGATATTGAGATTACTCTTAGGACTAATATTGTGTTACGTTTAGGGTCATGGTGGCCGCAAAGGCATCAAAGGAGACGTAGGAAAAGTTGGACGAAAGGTAGCAAAACGTTCGTTGACAGTTACAGTTAAAGTTAAAGTTATCTCTTAAGGCTGGAGGTTATAACCACGCATCTCGAAAAAATATATCTAGTCCCTTCTTCACCGGGTGTAGAGATTGAGTTGCAACTTGTTGGTTTCTATTTTTCTTTACTAACAGGGTCAACTAGGTCCTCGAGGCGACCAGGGCGAGATGGGCTCGCCTGGGAAAAAAGTAAGTATAGTTGTTACACAATAAGAAATAAATTAAATCTTCACCACGGAATTAGAGGAACATCAATTTGTTTTGAAATATTTAAGAAATTCTCAATTTCTATAAATCTCAATTTCTAGAAATTCTCAATTTCTAGAAATTCTCAATTTCTAGAAATTCTCAATTTCTAGAAATTCTCAATTTCTAGAAATTCTCAATTTCTAGAAATTCTCAATTTCTAGAAATTCTCAATTTCTAGAAATTATCAATTTCTAGAAATTATCAATTTCTAGAAAATTATCAATTTTTAGAAATTCGTAATTTTTAGAAATTCTAAATTTTCAGAAATTTCAAATTTTATAGGTTCTGATTTTTTTTCCTGTTTTGTGTAGGGCCCGAAAGGACCTTTGGGTATGGAAGGTCAAAAGGGCTTTGTGGTACGTTATTTTTTTATTTCATAATTCTTTGATATGTTGAACCTGTCAATTCAAGTTGCTTAGTAATCTAGTTAGAAGTCGTCATCTATCTAACTCGGTTTCTATAGGCGTGACCCAGTGGGGGCGGGGGGCATGTACACTTCGCACCTCTAACCTTTTTCTCTCTAGGGTTCGGCAGGTAAACGTGGTATTGAAGGTGTACGTGGCCTAAAGGTAGGATTAAAATATTGGTTAACTAGTTATCTTATTTCATGTAGCTCAATAGTTAAAGCATCTCACTAGTCATCAGAAGGTTACAAGTTGTACACATATATAACCTTCACTCATCATCTTAGTCCATGTAGCTCAATAGTTAGAGCATTTCACTAGTCGTCAGAAGGTTACATGTTGTACACATATGTAACCTTCACTCGTCACCTTAGTCCATGTAGCTCAATAGTTAAAGCATCTCACTAGTCATCAGAAGGTTACAGGTTGTACACATATGTAACCTTCACTCATCATCTTAGTTCATGTAGCCCAATAGTTAGAGCATCTCACTAGTCATCAGATGGTTACAAGCTGTACACATATGTAACCTTCACTATTTTCCTTTATTTTCAGGGAATACGTGGTGAGTCTGGCTATCGTGGCTCCCCTGGAATTGACGGAGAACCTGTAAGTAAACGTGGAAAACACAAGGCTCTTGTCACCGTGTGTGGACGGTGAAAAATGAAACTTTTGATGGAGGATTTCTGGGTTTTTAATTTTTTTCTGGATTTATCGACGTCAAAATCAACCGTGGTTTCTCTCTCAAATTCCGTCATAGATATTAAAGTCCCTAAAATATCATTTGAAAACGGAGATGTTTGTAAACTTATGCGTGGTTTTTGTTCTTCTTTCGCATGCTAGGGTTATGAAGGCGATAATGGAATTAAAGGGAGAATAGGGAATAGGGTAAGTAAGTGCTATTGAATTCGCCATCGAAACTATGGAGTAGAAACGATTTATCCACCGGACAATGAGTAGTCTACCCAGTGCGGTAACAGGTGTGCAAAAAGTGGGATGACAGTTGTGGATCGCTAGCTCCCAAGTACCTTGCAAACAATTATCTCCAGGTTCCTTTAACTACAATCGAAGCCAAATATACTAGAGATACGTGTACGCACCAACCCCTCGCTCGATGCACAGTAATACTACAATAATAACTATTTACGACCCTGCACTGTGTATGGCATGTCTGGTGTTTGAAGGTTCCTAATTTCATGGATTAAACGTATTAACCTGACAATGGCAGAGACATGTCATAATGATACAGATGATTTTGGCATCAAAATGGGCGAATCAATTCCCCCTGATTCTTCTTATCAGTGATTGTGCAAAAGCCAATTGTTTATCATTTTAAATATGATCTGTGTGATGCGGATTATGTCGGCTATACGGCGCGACACCTTCATCAACGCATTGTTGAACATAAGAACTCTACGATTGGAAAGCATTTTCGCGAAACACATGGAATTTTTGTCCAGTTTAGAGTGTTGAAGAAGTGCCAAAGGAAGTTTTTTTAACTATGATTAGTAATCTTTTATAATTGAAATAGAAATATCAAAGAAATAGTTAGGAAATAATAATGCCATGAACAAAGCATTTGAAGTGTAGGGAACTTAGAAATTCTAATCTGTTTATTTTGTTTCATCAATAATAGACATTTCCCAAATTTCCTTCAACATGAGCAATGATTTGAACTCGAGGTTTGACATGGAAGATATGAAGTACATTCATATTACGGCCTCATCGCCAAACTCGACTCAAAGCCATTGTCTCGTGGACATCGATCGTCTACTCTCACGAATTTTTTTTCTCACGAATTTTTTTTCTCGATTTCCTAAGGGATATCATGGTGATCGTGGTCGTCATGGGTTATATGGGGCCCCTGGTGGACAGGTATGACCTATATTAAACTATTATTTACAATTCCTTTTGTCTGTTTTGATTGAATATTCCTTGATCTCCCCCATGATTCTTTTTTTTAAATCTACAGGGTGCTCTTGGTCCCCCTGGAGATAGAGGAATACGAGGACGACTTGTACGTAAGCTTACCAACTGAGGATTTATCATTTATTTTTCACCTATGCGATCTTCCTGAATCTATAAGATGTCCTATCTTTGCCTTTTGCTTCTTTTTAGGGACGTCGAGGACGTTATGGGAAACCAGGGAAATTAGGGAAAAGAGGGAGACTAGTAAGAAAATATATAGAATTGTTTTAGGTTGTAATTGTGTTGTGTTGTGTTGTGTTGTGTTGCGTTGCGTTGTGTTGCGTTGCGTTGCGTTGTATTACATTACATTATAATTACATTGTATTACATTGTATTGTATTGCATTGCATTGTATTGCGTTGCGTTGCGTTGCGTTGCGTTGCGTTGTATTACATTACATTACATTATAATTACATTGTATTACATTGTATTGTATTATATTGCATTGTATTGCATTGCGTTGCGTTGCGTTGCGTTGCGTTGTATTACATTACATTATAATTACATTGTATTACATTGTATTGTATTGCATTGCATTGTATTGCGTTGCGTTGCGTTGCGTTACATTGTATTGTATCACATTGCATTGTATTGCATTGCGTTGCGTTGCGTTGCGTTGCGTTGCGTTGCGTTGTGTCGTGTTGTGTTGTGTTGTGTTATGTTGTATGGTTTTGTACGTCTTTGTAATGATATTGTGTGGTGTTGTCTTGTGTTGTGTTCTTTTGTGTTGTGTTGTGTTGTGTTGTGTTGTGTTGTGTTGTGTTGTGTTGTGTCACTGCACTGTACTGCATTGTCACGTACTCACGTTTACGCGCTTACACGAAACTTGTCATATCTAGGGGCTTCCTGGAATTGAGGGAACTCGGGGGATGAAGGGTGAACAGGTAGGTTGACAAATAACATTTCGTAGAACGAAGATACTGTGTGCACGTGGTGTAAGCTTGTTTGTTTGTTTATCTTTGTTTGTTAGGGAAACGATGGTAAACTGGGATCGAAGGGGAAACACGGAGTTTCTGGAGGTCTAGTAAGTTCTACGATGTCGCTTTTATCCCGCAGTCTAGTTTGTCTTTGGAATCAGTGACACAGACTAGTCTCTTCCTTGTTATAAAAATTAATGTTACATTTATAATTATATGTTACTGTTTTATTTAGGGTGCGTCGGGATTGTTGGGAAACGTAGGACAGTCAGGGGACCATGGAAAGGAGGTGAATATATATTGAAAAAGTTAATGCTAATAAGCTTGGGGGTGCAGTTAAAAAATCACTGGCGTGGCCAGTCACCCCAACTACCCGATTTCAGACACGATTTTTTAACTCTTTCCTGTCCGGCTGAAAAACATCCAAAATTGAACTACCTCTTTGTTCTATTGATATCTCGGGAAATATCCATAACTGTTGCGAAACCTATACCTTTTCTGAAAGCCAAATAAACCGGCTGTTATCAATGCTTTCAAATTTTCCGAACAAGACACATTATGTTAATATAAATTAGCATTAATTATCATAAATCAGGTTGAAAAACTTCCATTTTTCTAGAAAAGACCATCTTGCACGCCCGCGTAGCATCAAATTCAAAATGCCACCAATCGCAGAGTTGTTGATGAAATCAAATCAAATTTGGCGTTTGAGTGGATCTCATGTCCCTGGCGCTTGTCGAATTTCAATTTTTAATCTTGCGTTACCGTGTGCCGTGTTTTTCGATTGACGACTTCGGGGGTCTTCTATGACCCCTTTTGACTGGGCCGGACAGGAAAGAGTTAAAGGGATACTCCAGCCAAAATACAAATGTAGTTCATATGAAAGATCTTACTGACTTTAGTTTATTTCCAAAGTTTCAGAATTCCTATCAATTTAGTTAAGAAGATATAGCTATTTGAAAATTTGAGGATTTTGACGCCATGTTGGTTTTGAAAATATGACATCGTTGAGTGCTTCTTTATCGGCAGTGGAGTTGTTTTGATGGCGATCACATAGTGATAGTTGTTGTGAATGCGCTTTGGACGAAAATTAGTCGATATAAACTATTTAGTTCCTCGTACAGGAAAGTAGAGGAGCTTCTTAGGCATAATACGAGATAGAATCACTCAGTGACGTCATATTTGAGAAACAAATATGGCGTCGCAATTGGACAAACTCTCCAACTTCAACTAGCCATATCTTCTTAACTAAATTGATAGGAATGCTGTAACTCTTTGGAAATAAACTAAAGTCAGTAAGATCTTTCATATGAACTACATTTGAATTTTGGCTGGAGTATCCCTGATGCATCTAAATAACCAGGTTTATTCTTCATGAATTATTAAGGAGTATTTTAACGTAATTTACGATACTTTTCTAACCGTAGGGAGCTATTGGTGATCGTGGGATTGCAGGAGGAGTAGGGTATCCTGGAATGAAGGTATGGCTTGCTTGTTATCTGTGTCTATTCTGCTGTTTACCCAGTTACAACTAATTTTATTTTAATTACATATTTTTAAAAGTATTCCTATCATTGCAGGGTTTCCGCGGCTTTCCAGGAATTCCAGGGTATATTGGAACGAAAGGGAAAAAGGTAGGACTTCTTGTGTTTTTAGCGTTTCTGTCTGTTCATAGCTAGTGTAGTCCTTCATCGTCACGTGTTGTGAGTCCTTCATCACCAATAACAAACACTTTCTCCAATACAATAACATGACCATTGCGTCATCTTGAAGACAATGGAGCTTCCAAACCATCCCACTCTACTAAGAGCACGGGTGGTGTATGCGATTAAAACAATGTGATAAAGCGCTATATAAGAAAGTAAAAAAGTAGAGTGCTGCGTAGACAGTGTTTTGAATATATAGCAAAGTGAAAAGGTGGTAAACTGCCAAGAATTTAGTGACGAGATACTGACGTTTCGAGCGGAGCCCTTCATCAAACGTCAGTATCTCGTCACTAAATTATTGGCAGTTTACCACCTTTTCACTTTGCTATATATAAGAAAGTAGTTAGTTTATTATGGTCTGTTCCATTACCAAGTTGAAGGAATACCTTTATGTTCCCGGCATGTTGCGAGACTTTCGTAAAGCTAAAAAACACGAAAGGATAGTCGACTGTTTTTAGTTTTTAGAAAGTCGAGCAACATCCCAAGTGTTTGGATTACAGTATCCTGCACGGGAAACCATTTGGTATTTGTTTTATAAGATATAAAAGAGAAATAGCTGTTAACTTTATTGAAAAATTGGATGAACTTTAGGCGGAACAACATTGTTTCTTTTGCCTGCCGTTTCAGGTTCCAACCTGAATCTTCCAACTCCCTTTTCGTTTATCTTGCCTGACCGCTGTTTTTTTGTGTGGTGTTGTCTAGGGAAGTGTGGGAGAGCGAGCTGAGAAAGCCCCTGATGGTCTCCCTGGATCTATGGTAAGAGATGACGAAATAACAGCCAAGTGGGACAGAAACATATCGGAAATCAACATTAATTTTCACATAAGTGGAATAATTTGTTATGCCCATCAAATGTGCACAATATCGTAATAATTACGCATGCAGGCAAAATCTGTTGTAGTCTTTTGTAGGTGAGGGTGTTTCGCCGCGATATCCAAATGCCATCTCGTGATCAAATGGGCCTTTATTATTGGTTAATTTGCTCATGAATTATTAATGAATTTCAGAAATATGTATAACCTTCATTCATCATCTTAGTCCATGTAGCTCAATGGTTAGAGCAACTCACCATTAGGGTCATTTGTCCCGTCAGGGACTCAGCAGACAAGGCTGGCAAGCTTCGTTGGTAAACATTACATCATTACTGTTTAAGTATTTCTTTCTTTTGAGAGAGAGAGATAGATAGAGAGAGAAATAGAGATAAAGATAGAGATAGAGATAGAGATAGAGAGAGAGAGAGAAAAATAGAGATAAAGATAGAGATAGAGATGGAGATGGAGATAGAGATAGAGATAGAGATAGAGATAGAAATAGAGATGGAGATGGAGATGGAGACATAGAGGGAGATAGAGAGAGAGGTAGAGACATAGAGGGAGATAGAGAGAGAGATAGAGAGAGATAGAGATAAAGATACAGAGAGAGAAATAGAGATAGAGATAGAGATAGAGACATAGAGATACAGAGAGAGAGAGAGAGAGAGAGAGAGAGAGAGAGAGAGAGAGAGAGAGAGAGAGAGAGAGAGAGAGAGAGAGACATGGATGGAGATAGAGATAGAGAGAGAAATAGAGATAGAGATAGAGAGATAGAGATAGAGATAGAGAGAGAGAGAGCGTTCTTTCTTTTTATTTATTTTTTCTATGGAGAGTAACACGATACTTTGCATGCAAATATCCTCCCAGTTTCATTTACCAAACTTGTTTGACCTGTTTCCTTTCCTCCGCTTGTCACCGACTTGGTTTCCTTGGATTGGATTAACTGGAAATACGGGAAATAGCTTGATAAAAGAAAGAAGAGACGGCCACAAACGCGGCCGGAATCTTTCTAACAAAAATTCCAAGAACAAACTAAGATTTTCGGCACAACATTTTATTCTAGAAATTTTTGTCTTTTTCTAAACCGATGGTAGATGACACTTGCGAGGATTTTTGCCTTGGGAAAATGGTCGAGAAAATTTCGTAGAATTCCCTTGTGCGTCTTCTTCGCCTTTCCGGGAATTTTCCGTTGTTGATTCGCGTTTCTACGTTTGGTTTTCCAGTTAATCCTGCTCAAGCAGGCCAAGAGGTGCGAACGGAAGATTGCCAACAGAGCGTGATGATGTCACCGCTGACGTAGTGAGTACCTGAATTTTCTTTATTTTCGGATTGTGTGAATGTGTTGTTGTTTTTCCGTCACGTCTCGTTGTTTGCGTTTTAGGGAACTGATGGTTCAGGAGGCCAGACTGGCGTTCGAGGCATCCAGGTTTGTTTTTATACCATGTTTTTTACTGTTTATTGTCATTTGTTTCCTGTATTTTGTTTTCATTTCCTTTCATTTAATTTCTTTTCCTTATCATTCAGTTTTAATTCGTGGATATGTGAAGCATATAGAAGCGAGTTATTAGGTGTCGAACACCCGCACTTTATGCACACCTAAAGTGCGTCACACACACCTAAAGTGCGGGTGTGCCTCACGCAGACCTCTCCTTATCTTCCCTTCTCTTATTTATCTTCCCTTCACCTTGTCTTCCCTACCTTACGTTTCCATTCCGTTCTTTTCCGTTTCTCTCAACTATAGTCTTCCCTTCATTTACTTTATATTTCTTTCCTCTACGTTTGCCCATCCGTAATCTAAACATTCAATTCATCCATTCAATGTTCATCTCTCTCTGTGCGTTTTAAAGGGTGAAAAAGGCGATCGTGGGGAAAAGGGTGAAATTGGTGGGATAGGCATGGCGGTATGGAGATCTGTTTTGTTGTTTGCATATTCCTTTTATCGTTCATGGTATTTCTCTAAAATATTAACATAATGATTAATCTATATTCCAAGGGAGAGATTGGTGATGTAGGACAATCTGGAGAAAGGGGTGACGTGGTAGGTTTCTCTTCATCAACCTTCTTGGATTTCAGCACCACCATCAGCACCATCATCACCATCATCATCACCACCATCATCATCACCACCATCATCATCACCATCATCATCACCATCATCATCACCATCATCACCACCATCATCATCACCATCATCATCACCACCATCATCATCACCATCATCATCACCATCATCACCACCATCACCATCATCACCACCATCATCACAATCATCATCACCACCACCACCATCATCATCACAATCATCATCATCACCACACCATCATCACCATCATCACCACCATCATCACCTTCTAGGATTATTGATTTGTTTTCAAAAATATCCGAGTTTGATGTTTTCTCGCAAACCGAAACCCGAGCGGGAAACGATGGACTTTTGACAGCGTTTTCTTATTGATTTTCAGGGAATGGAAGGCGTAATTGGCTCTTCAGGCTTCGTTGGTTTCACAGGTGAACAGGTGTGTTGCTTGAGATATTTTAAGCAATAGCATTACCAGAAACGACAAAATGGCCTCCGCTTAAAGTGCCCACGATTTAAGGTCGTTTATCCGAGAATACCCGAACGTCTTACCATTTGTTGATATTCCACAACAGCTGTATGATACTGTACCAAGCAAGCCTCTATACAACATACATTCATTTATCAATATACGGTCTTTACTCTCTGTGTTCAGAGGTGCAATTGTTCTACAACAAAGGCCATCTCAATACAGATAAATAAGCTTTTATTGCCACTATTGAGTTAAACGTTGGAATTAAAGTACAAGAGGTTGTATTGATATTTTTTCTGCTCAAGGGAGAGAGAGGTAAAGATGGATTTCAAGGAGATTTAGGAAAATCTGGAATAAAGGTAATGATCAGTAATTACCATATTTGGTCTTATGTATTACCAGACATTGCCTTATTTGGTCATGCAGTTACCGATGTTTAATCATGCAACCATATTTGGTCATGTAGCCACATTTGGTTGCATATGTAGTTAACTATATTTGGTCATCTTGCTTGCTTTTTTCCATGTTTTACATAGTCTCCTTCGCAGCCGTTCTTAGTGTCGGTCCTATTCTCCCTCTCCACTAACGGCTGCTTACTGCAGCGCGACATTCCATTCCAACTGTATTAGCTCGGCCAATCAGGAAACAGCCATGATTGAAAAACATCCACGTTCAACCTGTTGCCGTTCTTCCTCGCTTTCAACATCGCTTATTCTATTACTGCTTTGATACCTAAATCCCTGAGGTTCTTGACTTGTTCAACAATGATGTTCACCAACGGCGAGACAACGACGACGATATGTCCTTGTTCGTGGAACAGGTAATCGAAGATCAAGGGTAAAGCTTGAAAAAACCAGCATTTATCGAATAATTTTGTTTTGGTAATTATACATTCTGGCGAGCTCTAGTTCCCGATTTTGGTACTAGACCAGTGATTGGCTATTTATTTGGAATGGAATGTCGCGTTGCAGTAAGCAGCCGTTAGTGGGGAGGGAGAATACGACCGACAACGGCTGCGAAGGAGACTATGTTTTACATGGCACCATAGTCAATGAAAGTCTTTGTTCTACCTTTTTGTTTGCCTTTATGTAAATTTGTGCACGATGACTGTTAGTGAACACATTGTAATTTTGATATAATGAAGCAATCATCCAATAGCAACGTTTGGATTCAATCATTCAACCATGCTGTTTAAATATTAATAAACCTAAAACAAAGGGTTTGTGTACGGTGAGGTACGGTTCAACATAAATTGCAGCTCATTTGTTTAACAATGTTAACCGCTTTGAAGTTTCCAGAGTTTCCAGACCTTATCTTGATTGACTATGATGACACTAAATATTCATTTTGACTGGTTGCTTAGGGATATATTGGTAAACCAGGATACAGAGGAGATTTAGGAAAACGTGGTGAAGCGGTAAGATATATAGATAGCCTTTGATATAACTGATATACCGAAATATACCATTAAAGGGAAATGGCAATAAAAATTTTCTTTGTCTCATTTGAAAGAACATTTAAAATAATATATGAAGACCTTTTAAAATTTCCCCGCAACTTCCTTAATTTTTGAAATATCTGTGAACAAAAATATCTGCAATCCGCCATCTTGTTTTATAATTAGATCTAATTAAGTGACGTCAAAACCAGGGTAAACATTCTAAAAGTTGTAAATAATTGCCCAAATATCAGTGGAATGCGTTCAAATAGATTGCTAGTTCACTTAAAAGTATACAACACCCAAAACAACTACGATTTAGCATCTATAATGACTCGATAATTGCTGATATAAAAAACATTTCTACCCTGGTTGTGACGTCACGCATATCCAAGGATGGTTATGCATATCCAAGATGGCGGAATGTTCAATGTTCTTTGTTAAAAAGAAGTGAAATATTTACAGAACCAAGAACGATATGGAAAATCTGTAAAAGGTCTTGATATATCATTTTAAAAGTTCTTTTAAATAAGATAAACTTAATTTTTATTGCCATTTCCCTTTAACTGACAAAGCGACCACAGAACCAACCAAACAGAATTTTCTCGTTTAATTAACAAGGGTCGAGGGGGCGCAACAGGAATTGCTGGCGATGACGGTCGTATGGGAAGCGAGGTAGGTACTACTTTAGATAAGTATAACTTGCTGGTTTTTGAAGTAACCAGTCGACAACTTGAGGAGTTTACCTGGTCTCACACTTTAACTCAAAAAGTGTACTCCATCGGCAACTGTCGACGTCAAAACTTCGTTTTGTTTTTAAGGGAGCCGCTGGAACTACTGGATCGAAAGGTGCATTGGGGATCCCTGGAGAAAAGGCATGTCTTTGAAGAGTTGGTGTAATTTTCTTGTGAATGTCTGTAGGGAGTTTTTAGAATGTTATATTTTGATTTGTCAGGGACGGCCTGGCCAGCGTGGGTTGGAAGGAAACATTGGAGAACATGTAAGTTTGATAATTTGGGAAGGGAAGGGATGGGGTGGGAAGAGAAGGAAAGGAAAGGAAGGAAGGAAGGAAGGAAGGAAGGGAAGAAGGAAGGAAGGAAGGAAGGAAAGAAAGAAAGAAAGAAAGAAAGAAAGAAAGAAAGAAAGAAAGAAAGAAAGAAAGAAAGAAAGAAAGAAAGAAAGAAAGAAAGAAAGAAAGAAAGAAAGAAAGAAAGAAAGAAAGAAAGAAAGAAAGAAAGAAAGAAAGAAAGAAAGAAAGAAAGAAAAAAGAAAGAAAGAAAGAAAGAAAGGAAAGAAAGAAAGAAAGAAAGAAGGAAGGAAGGAAGGAAAAGGAAAGGAAGGAAGGGAGGGAGGAAGGGAAGGAGGGAGGGAAGGAGGGAGGGAAAGGAAAAGAAACGAAAGGAAGGAATGAATGAATGAAGGAAGAAGGGAAGGGAATGGAATGAAATGAAAGGAAAGAAAGGAAGGGAGGAAGGAAGGAAGGAAGGAAGGAAGGAAAGAAGGAAGGAAGGAAGGAAAAGACAGGAAAGGAAAGGAAGAAAAGGAAAGGAATGGAAGGAAAGGAAAGGGAAGGGAAGGGAAGGGAAGGAAAGGAAATTGGGATCTCAAAACGCCAGTCACCACCACAAACAGTCTTTCTCAAGATTGCGGCAATCAATTTCAAACTTCTCCTCGGTTCAAACCATGTGCTTTATGACTAATAATTTAACAAAAAATATTTCGTTTTCTTCTTAGGGTGAAGATGGTGAAGAAGGTCCTGATGGCGACCCTGGTCATATGGTATGTTTTACATTTCTGTTGAGAGTGCGACATGTTGATTTGAATAACAATGTTATTCGCCGACCGGGAGGTTCTTAAGGAAAAACTATCCCGGAAGACTTGAGTACTCAAAGGTCGAGGGCGGAGTTTTTCGCTATGTGAACCGACATTGGCCAGTGAATAACGATTTATTTGACGATAAAGGTGGCAGACTGGTTTGTAAACACTATTTATACGCTTAAATACAACGTTTTCCCTGGCAGATTTAGCGTGTGAAATCCACGGACGCAGAGATTATTTTCTGAATTGGGTTGATCGCATTAGATTGAATATTTAAAACATGCTTCTTTATTCTTCGTATCTCACGTAGGGCCTGAGTGGAAGACCAGGAAAAGCGGGCGATCAGGGTCCTGAAGGTCTAGCGGTAAGCAATTCTCCCTTAGTGGAAATAAAACCTTAATAAACAAAAAAAAATTTTGTTCTATTAAAATTTTAAAAATTGTTTTGTCTTCTAGGGTGGCGAGGGTCCTGGCGGACCGCATGGGATAATAGGAGTTGACGGTGTTTATGTAAGTATGGAAAACAAGAAATCTATGAATCTTTACCTTTCATATTTTAACGTGACTCGAAACACATTTCCAATTTAATTTCATTTCTTGTTTTTTTTATTTATCTGATAGGGAGAGAAAGGCAATCAAGGAATGCCTGGACAAGTTGGGGATAAAGGGGACCCGGTAGGACATTCATCCTTAACCTTTTCACTGATATGTGATTGAATTGTTCGTGAAGGTTTTGTTTCTTTGTCTCGTTTTGAAAGGGTGATGCGGGACAAAAAGGATTAAAAAGTTATGCTGGTGGTTCAGGTGATTTGGTAGGTATTATAAGGAAGGAAGGAAGGAAGGAAGGGAGGGAGGGAGGAAGGAAGGAAGGAAGGAAGGAAGGAAGGAAGGAAGGAAGGATGACAAGATGGAAGGATGGAAGGAAGGATGAAAAGATGGAAGGAAGGAAGGAAGGTAGGTAGGAAGGAAGGATGAACAGATGGAAGGAAGGAAGGATGGAAGGAAGGATGAAAAGATGGAAGGATGAAAGGAAGGAAGGAAGGATGAAAAGATGGAAGGATGGAAGGAAGGATGACAAGATGGAAGGATGGAAGGAAGGAAGAAAGGATGAAAAGATGGAAGGATGGAAGGAAGGAAGGAAGGATAAAAAGATGGAAGGATGGAAGGAAGGAAGGAAGGTAGGTAGGAAGGAAGGAAGGAAGGAAGGAAGGAAGGAAGGATGAAAAGATGGAAGGATGGAAGGATGAAAAGATGGAAGGAAGGAAGGATGGAAGGAAGGAAGGATGAAAAGATGGAAGGATGAAAGGAAGGAAGGAAGGAAGGAGGAAGGCAGGAAGGGAGGGAGGGTTCCTTTATGCCATGGTCTGATTATGTTGTAACGCTCTTTCATTCGTTTAGGGGGCTTCTGGACGTCTTGGTCCAATTGGTGATATTGGTGCTCATGGATTTAAGGTATGTTGGTTTATTCTATGAAGAGGTTCCATAGTTGTTGCTCTATTGACTTGTTCTTCTTAATACTCAAGGGTGAAATTGGTCTTCCAGGATTTAGAGGAGTTGTTGGGGAAGCAGGACAAAAGGTGAAATAAATTTTCTTTTTCATCTTTCATTTTGCTCGTTATCTTCTCTATTTTTTCTGTTTGTTTGTTTGTTTGTTTGTTTGTTTGTTTGTTTGTTTGTTTGTTTGTTTGTTTGTTTATTGATTAGTTTGTCTTATAATCGTCTATAAACGCATCCTGTTTGTCGATCATAGAGCTTGTCTTTGCGCTCGTTGTATCAATTCAAAGCTGTATTTTGTCTCTGAAACTGAAATCTTTATTTGTAGGGTATAAGGGGAGTCGCTGGATCCCCAGGAGCTGCTGGGACGCTTGGTCAATTGGTAGGTTTATAGTTCTTGATTGAAAAATACATTCAATTTATCTTTGCCCCTCACTCTCATCCTTATTCGTATTCTCTTGTTCATCTTTATCCCCATCATTATCGTTATTTTCACGTGCATCCTCATCTTCATCCTTATCTTCATTCTCATTATCTTCATTCTCTTCCTTATCCGACCACTCTCATTCTTATCCTCTTCCTTGTTTTCCTCATCATCCTTATCCAGTTCCTCATCCTTATCCACTTCGTCATCATATTTATCCTCCTTACCTCCTCATCGTCATCTTTATACTCCTCCTTATCCTGTTCCTCACCGTCCTTATAATTATCCTATTCCTAATCCTCCTTATCCTCTTCGTCATCATTGTTATCCTCCTTACCTCCTCATCGTCATCCTTATCCTTCTAATCCTCCTGCTTATCCTGTTCCTTATCCTCCTTATCATTATCCTGTTCTTCATCATCCTCCTCCTCATCATCCTCTTCTTCATCATCCTCATCTTCCTCATCTTTCCTCACGCTCTCCTTTATCCTCCTCATCGTTCCCTTATAAACCTCATCATCCTGATCGTCATCCTTAACACAACCTTTTTAGCTCGGGCAGTTTAGATCTCGAATTAAACCGTTTGTAAACTATGTTAGGGTCGTATAGGAAAGAATGGGCAACTAGGTGAAGACGGAGAAAAGGGAACGTCGGTGAGTTTGATGTACCCTATTGATTGTTCCTTAACCACAAGGATAAGAAACATGGAGTGTTAAGCGAACTGCTTAGCTAATATACTGTGGAATCTTTTACCTCTTTTGGCTATCTAGGGTTTGAAGGGGGACGGTGGGGTACCAGGCATCAAAGGTTATAAAGGACTACAGGTACGTGAGAGGAATGAAGGAAGGGACGGGAAGAGAAGAGAAAGAAGGAAGGGAGGGAGGAAGGAAGGAAGGAAGGAAGGAAGGAGGGAGGGAGGGAGGGAGGAAGGAAGGAAGGGAGGGAGGGAGGGAGGAAGGAAGGAAGGGAGGGAGGAGGGAGGGAGGGAGGGAGGAAGTAAGGGCGGCAGGGAGGGAAGAAGGGAAGAAGGGAGGAAGGAACGAAGGGAGGAACGAAGGGAGGGAGGGTCCCTCCCTTACTTCCTCCCTCTAGGGAGGAAGGAGCCGAGGGAGGAAGTAAGGGAGGCAGGGAGGGAGGGAGGGAAGAAGGGAGGAAGGGAAAAAGGGAAGAAGGGAGGGAGGAAGGAAGGAAGGAAGGAAGGAAGGAAGGGAGGGAGGGAGGGAGGGAGGGAGGGAGGAAGGGAAGAAGGGAGCAACGAAAGGGATAAAGCCAAACTGGGATAGGAAGGGAGGAAGCGATGAATACTAAAACTGTGTACTTCCTTCAACTCGCAAAGCTGAAATAGTTAAGTTAGGTTGTTGCAGCTAACACAGCTTGCACAGCAAACCTTTACAACTTTAAAGCTGAAATATATAATATCGACCAAAATGTACAAGCTTTGCGTTATTTTGTATATTATTAAAGAATAGTTTTACTTTACATCAGCTTCAACGGTTTTCTTTGAAATGATATCGTAGGGAACACGTGGAAAGCCAGGAGAAATTGGGATACCAGGAGAGTTGGGTCTTCCGGTGAGTGATGGGAGGATGAACTTTAGCAGGGGAAAAGGCGTGGGGGTGAAATTTGATGATAATGCGTACTTACTATTCATTAGGGACTACTAGGACCCCGTGGAAGTCGAGGATTTAAAGGCCCACGAGGACAACAGGTGAGTCATTAGGATTATTTGGGAGTCTTCACAACATTATTAGGGACTAGGGAGCACTTCACAACGAGAACGAGAATGTCCATACTAGTGCGCACATTATGTGGGTAAAGTACGCAAAGTACGGTCTGTGGTTAAAGTGCAGTCTGTGGGTAAAGTGCAGTCTGTGGGTAAAGTGCGCAAAGTACGGTCTGTGGGTAAAGTGCGCAAAGTGCGGTCTACGGGTAAAGTGCGCAAAGAACATCTGTGGGTAAAGTGCGCAAAGTACAGTCTACGGGTAAAGTGCGCAAAGAACATCTGTGGGTAAAGTGCGCAAAGTACAGTCTACGGGTAAAGTGCGCAAAGTACAGTCTACGGGTAAAGTGCGCAAAGTACAGTCTACGGGTAAAGTGCGCAACGTACAGTCTACGGGTAAAGTGCGCAAAGTACAGTCTACGGGTAAAGTGCGCAAAGTACAGTCTACGGGTAAAGTGCGCAAAGTACAGTCTACGGGTAAAGTGCGCAAAGTACAGTCTACGGGTAAAGTGCGCACAGTACAGTCTACGGGTAAAGTGCGCATAGTACAGTCTGTGGGTAAAGTGCGCAAACTATAACTCCCTATGTATTGGTCGTGTTTGTTGAATGTGTTGTATTTCTTAGGGTGACAGAGGTGATGCTGGAGAGCAGGGGAAGACAGGGAGTCAAGGAGAAAAGGTTAGATTACTTTAACTTATAATTAAGCTAAAATGGAACCAGTTTTGATTTCATTTTGAGTATTTCGATAACACCCGAACATCCTTGACATATTGTAACACTCGTTTATTGTTTTTGTCGTCTTCTACAGGGAGATCGAGGAGATTTTGGATTAAGGGGGCAAAGTGGGGTTGTTGGGGAAATGGTGAGTTTGTTATCAGTCAACTCTCTTTATATCTATTGTACATCGATTATAACTTGCCTAAATTTAATGTCAGGGTCCAACTGGTGGAAAAGGATTAAAAGGAACAATAGGACATCAAGGCGGAGCAGTAAGTTAATACTAAATACTTGAATATTTTATGATAATTTATAAGACTTCTTGTAAGATTTTACTGACCATCTTAGACCATGTATCTCAATGATTAGAGCATCTTACTATAGTCATCAGAAGGTTACAGGTTGTACACATATGTAACCTTCACTCATTATCTTAGTCCATGTAGTTCAATAGTTAGAGCATCTCACTGGTCATCAGAAGGTTACAGGTTGTACACATATGTAACCTTCACTCGTCATCTTAGTCCATGTAGCTCAATAGTTAGAGCATCTCACTAGTCATCAGAAGGTTACAGGTTGTACACATATGTAACCTTCACTCGTCATCTTAGTCCATGTAGCTCAATGGTTAGAGCATCTCACTAGTCATCAGAAGGTTACAGGTTGTACACATACTGTATGTAACCTTCATTCATCATCTTAGTCCATGTAGCTCAATAGTTAGAGCATCTCACTAGTCATCAGAAGGTTACATGTTGTACACATACGTAACCTTCACTCATTATCTTAGTCCATGTAGCTCAATAGTTAGAGCATCTTACTAGTCATCAGAAGGTTACAGGTTGTACACATACGTAACCTTCACTCATCATCTTAGTCCATGCAGCTCAATAGTTAGAGCATCTCACTAGTCATCAGAAGGTTACAGGTTGTACACATATGTAACCTTCACTCGTCATCTTAGTCCATGTAGCTTAATAGTTAGAGCATCTCACTAGTCATCAGAAGGTTACAGGTTGTACACATATGTAACCTTCACTCGTCATCTTAGTCCATGTAGCTCAATGGTTAGAGCATCTTACTATTCATCAGAAAGTTACAGGTTCAATTCCCGTAATGGCAAACATCATTGATTTCTCTTCTAATCTTTAATCCAAGGGATTTCCTGGCTTCTTTGGCGAGACGGGCTTTAAAGGAGGTATTGGCGAAACGGTACGTATTACGCTAGCATCAGGACCTGCGGATGAAATTGGTTTTTGAAAAACAAAATGTTTCTCAATTTCTAGGGAATAATGGGTTTTTCTGGTATAGCTGGTCCTCATGGCGAATCTGGTATGCAGGTAAATGTAAATCACTGAGTATAGTCTTAGGAATGCTTTCAGACAATGAAAACGTTGAACAATTTGTGCGGAGAATTCAGTAAAACTAAATATCAATCTAAACATCAATCTTTGCGTTAGGGACCGGCGGGAGATCCTGGTAACCCAGCGACGAAAGGGAAGAACGGAAAACAGGTTTGTTATTTTGATTCTTCTTCGACTTCGTCCTCCATAACTTCTTCGACTTCGTCTTCCATGTTTATTGACCTTTAAATTCGCTGGCTCTCTGCGGTATTGTTCTTTGCTCTGATTGCTCAAGGCGTATCGAAACATTCAGGCCTGAATATTACGGCCGTACATCGACAATGTCCAGCGTAAATTCGTCTTATGACGCGCATCTTGAAGCTGTTGCCGGACAATAATGTCAGGCCGAGTTGACTTCTTATTCAGAACATTTACAGCCCTTGAAAAAAGTCAAAATTGAATAAATCTAAATCTGACCCAGGTCGTCACCTCTCGGAATTTTTTGGAGGACACTTTCTACCTCCGGAATTGTAATTTCAGAGCACCTGCAAGCCCTAGTTAAGCAGGCGTTTCCCGAACCCATGTATCAGAACCCTGTGACATACCTTAGCAAGTGGAAACAGAAACTCTCCTAGAAGTAAAGATAACTGTTCCTCAGTTATCAACAGTTTTCTTGGACGGCATCATGCCTGACATTGCGAGACGGCTTAGCAAGCGAGGGTGATAATCTTGCCTAGGCTGGTAAATATTGGCCGAGATAACGTTCAAAATCTACGTACGACGAACCGGCCTTTTGGGGAAAAGAAACGGGGTTGGTTGGTAGAAAAGGCGAGCGAGGGGTTATTGTGGAACGTATTTCTAGTTCATAACGTAATGTTGAAACTGTTGGTATTTCTCCCTGATGCTCTTTAGGGAGACCTTGGCTTCCCTGGTGTGTTTGGTGATCCTGGAGAGGCAGGCAAGCGGGTAGGTTTTTAGCTATGGCTACCGTTCATGTAATGTAACCATTTTTATTTCGTCTATCCTAAGAATTTTGTGGCGTAAAGCATTGTTATGCGATACGTCCAATCAAAATCCCGTCAAGGCTCTTCACATGTCAAAATATAACCAATGAAAATCAAGGGGATAAATAGAAAGAGCCAATCAGAAAACGCTTACGAAAAGGGCGCGAAAAATTTCCCCAAGTGCTAACGTAGTTGTTCAGAAGCATAAAATACGAGAATGAAAACGTTATTTCTCGAGTACCAGAGCAGATACCGTAAAACTATTAACATTTCTAAACATTATACTTAAAGCCCTTTTATTTAAAAGTAATTTTTTTGGGGTACAGTTCCCCTTCAACGCTGGTCTGCCTTTGTAAAGAAACTTTAACGGTTATTTTATATATATTGGTGTCATTTTGAAATAATTCATGATATCGTTGCAGGGGAAGGACGGTACACGTGGGACAGATGGGGATCGAGGGAAGTCAGGCCGCAAGGTATGTCGGAATTTTACACCAGGATATTTTCAAATGGGTGGCAATTTCATATACGTCATGAATTTTTTTTGTGAACTTTGATCTTGATTTTCATGACTTAATTTCTAGCGAACAACGGGAGAAGCGGGAACTCTAGGAGCTGAGGGGATACAAGGGAAAAATGGTACGCATTTTGATGTCAAGTCAATTGACTGTTGTATATCTTGACGTATTTACGCGCATTTGCTTGGGACATGTAACGTTCAAATAATTATTTCGAGTGTGTTAAACCTTAGTACTCCAGGAATGATCAGCATCTAACTTCTCCTAATAATATCAATGGTTAACCAAGTGTAGAGGTAATGAGAATAAAGACAATGATCAACAAAGGTGAACCCAGACCTGATTGAAAACAATTTCTCCCAACTAGTACTGTAAGAAATGCTTGGAGACCAATAAGGAGAATTTGTATGTTGATACTGGGGAGTAAATGCTTTGTCTAACCCTTTTGGCTATTTTTAGGGTTTGGATGGAGATAGGGGAATGCAGGGGTTACGAGGGGTGAGAGGAGAACCGGTGAGTAATATATGCTATCTAAATATAGACAGGAAGAGAATTTCTGAATAATGGTGCCCCGGTAATAATTAAGAAATAAAAGCGTGTTGCGTTGTAACGGCACGAGAGAAGTTAACAAACACGAGAGATGCGTGTAAAACACGAGAGATGCGTGAAAAAACACGAGAGGGATGCGTGTTCTAGCTTCTCCAGTATTTATACTTCATGAGTGTTGTAACTCGCCAATGGTACCAATGACATTATTATTTTTCCATTTACAACATAATGTCTTTAAATTGTAAATAAAGTCACGAAAACTGCTCAGAATAGAATTGTACAGTTACTATTAACTGTAAACTTAATTGGTATAGGGTTCCGCTGGACAAGACGGGATGCCTCGGGCGAAAAAGGGGGTTTCGTGGACAGCGGGTGAGTGTACTGTACTCGTGTTAAAGTGCCTATCTCACGTTTGGGGATTTTACATATTCGTAATATTTGGGTCTTCCTCAGCAAAATCACAATATATCTTGTCAGCCGAAAATTTCATCTTCATAGACTTTTTTTCTGTTAATGTTATCGGATGTGATGTCACAAGAGGCATTTTTGTGGCAAGTAACAAAAGAAAACTGGTTTGGAATGCTTCTTGTGACATCACATCTGGTTACGTTGACAGCGAAAACTCCGTGAAGATGAAATTTTCGGCTAACAATATATATTATGATTATTTGTTTTTATTAACTTGTTTGTTTTCGTCTTCTGCAGGGCAAACAAGGACCTCGGGGACATCGTGGACAGCCTGGGTCCAACGGGTTCCCTGTAAGTAGTAAAAAGTACCTGTGAAGATGTAGTTGCTGAAGTAGCATCTAGTTTGAACGTCGTGTTTATATCATTCATAGGGATCTCGGGGATTACCTGGACGAATGGGGTCAGAGGGGGACAAGGGAGATAGCGTAAGTATTAATAACGTGTTATATTTTGTTTATGGAATTTTTTGCATAGTATAGTGAACTAAAATTCTTTACCACTTCGTTCATATCTGCATCACTTTTTCCCTGCTTGCACAGGGTAAACATGGAAGACTGGGACAGCGCGGGAAATCTGGGGTCCAAGGTCCAAATGTACGTCAGTCAATAATCGTTATAAATTATCATTATCTATTCTTCATATATTGTCTGTCTGTCTGTCTGTCTGTCTGTCTGTCTGTCTGTCTGTCTGTCTGTCTGTCTGTCTGTCTGTCTGTCTGTCTGTCCGTCCAGTATCTCGTTCGTCTGTCCATCCGTCCATCCACCATCTCGTATCCGTCCGTCCACCATCTCGTTCGCCTGTCCATCCATCCATCCATCCGTCCACCATTTCTTTCGTCTATCCATCCGTCCGTCCAGTATCTCGTTCATCTGTCCATCCGTCCATCCACCATCTCGTTCGTCTGTCCATCCATCCGTCCACCATCTCGTTCGTCTGTCCATCCGTCCATCCACCATCGTATCCGTCCGTCCACGATCTCGTTCGTCTGTCCATCCGTTCACCATCTCGTTCGTCTGTCCGTCCGTCCGTCCACCATCTCGTCCGTAGGTCCATCCGACATCTCGTTCTACTGTCCATCCGTCTGTACACTATCTCTTTCGTCTGTCCATCCGTCCACCAACTCGTTTGTCTGTCCACATGTCTCTGTTTGCATGAATTTGTGCAATATATTTAATTGTTCAATTGTTGTGACGAATTGTTCAATTGTTGTGAATATTTCTCTTCTCAAAGGGAGATCCTGGAAAACTTGGCGGTTTCGGATTGGCTGGAGTAATAGGACAAAAAGTAAAACCAAAGATTTTTCTTGAACATAGCACGCTACACGTCTTCATATTAATGTATTCATCGTCTTACTATTTTTTATTTCTTTACATTGTTTAGGGTGCGGTTGGCGTGCAGGTTGGTAACGCTTGTACTTTCTCCTTTTGTATTCTTTCTCAAACTTGTAATTTTCAAACGTATGCCACTATTCTTTTAAAATCAACGCTGCTTTCGATGCTTATTTTTATCGTTTACTTTTATTATCCACGAACAGTAACTATGTGTTATGTAATAGGTATATACACTGCTGTAGTGAATGTGGGAGAGCTTGGAGTAGACAGACGATACATGGATGATCGTCAAGCTCGTATCCTCAGAAAAATGATTCTGAGTCCCGGACATGAATCGAACCTGTAACCTTCTGATTACCGGTGAGACGCTCTAACCACTGAGCCACCGAGACTCAGATGGAGAGCAAAGGTTACAATGATGTACTGGTTTGATTAATATATGTACTGCCTATATGCAGCAGTCACTGTATATCAGCCATCTGTGTCTCAGTAGCTCTAAGGTAGAGCATCTCACCGACAATCAAGAGGTTACAGGTTCGATTCCTGTTCTAGAATCACATTTTCTAAGGATTTGAACATATATATTATAATATATATATATATATATATATATATATATATAATATATATATATATATATATATATATATATATATATATATATATATATATATATATATATATATATATATATATATATATATATATATATATATATGAAATATATATATATATATATATATATATATATATATAATATATATTATATATATATATGAAATATGAAATATATATATTATATATATATATATATATATATATATATATATATATATATATATATATATATATATATATATATATATATATATAATAAATATAAATTATAATATATTATAATATAAATACACATACATAAACTTTATTTTAACACGGAAAAAATCGCTTCATTTTTACAATTAATGCTCTTCCAGCGAGCCGTGTTTCCTACTATATACTAACTACAGTACTAACTATAATATATTTACAAGAATTATAAAAAATAATATTATTTACAAAGTAAGTCTTACCTAATACAATAATTATATAAATTTTTTTTTAAAGCATTTAAATTTGGTTGCTCTCTTGCCTCAACAGGGATTTTATTCCAAAGTTTCCACCCCCTATAGTGAAAGCTACTTTTTGCAGCCTCTGTTTTAGGCTTGGGAATATAAAAGTTAATATTTGAATTCCTAAGATTATATGAGTGCACATTGGATATGTTTTTAAAAATCTTTCCCAGATATGGCGGAGAAACATTATTATAGATTTTATACATCATTATAGCCAATTGATTAGTTCTCCTTTTTTCTAAATTTACCCAACCAAGAACATCCAATAGATCACTAGAACGTATTTGATAATTTGAAAAAGTAATGATTCTTGCAGCTCTATTTTGTAGTTTTTGAAGTTTATCAGATAATGTTATACCAATATTGCCCCACACAACGCTACAGTAATCAAAATATGGTATGTCTCGAAATTAAATTATGGTCTGTATTTCTTTTGTTAGGGATATCAGGGGACACAGGTAACCTTCGCGTAAAAGAACCGTTTGGTAGTTATTTCTATTCTGTTTTTCGCTAATATGTGTTTGTATATATAAACTTTTCCTTTATCATCTGAATTAAAAATTGACTTAATTAAGATGCTTTTTTTCATTTTACGTTGTAGGGACGTCCAGGTATAAAGGTTCGTAAAGATGATGATTGAAAAACTTTGTCACATTGCTTTCTTTCGTAGGAATTTTCTTTAACTTAGTTGTTTTTTCGTTTAGGGGAAAAAAGGAAACCAGGTAATGAAAGCGGTTATTGTTTTTTCTAGTTTGCATGTCAATTTCTGCAACTTGTATTGTGTTGTGTAGTCTATTCTATTCTGCATGTGCTGTGCTGTGCTTTGCTATGTTATTCTCTATTCTATTCCTATTTTATTCCTGTTCTATTCTATTTTCTTATTCTATTCTCTTCTCTATTCTATCTTTTATTATATCTTATATTATATCTTCTGTTCTCTTCTATTCTATATTCTATTTTATTCTATTTTCTATTCTATTCTATTCTATATTCTATTCTATTCTATTCTATATTCTATTCTATTCTATTCTATTCTATTCTATTCTATATTCTATTCTATTCCATTCTATTCTATTCTATAATCTATTCTATTCTATATTCTATTCTATTATATTTTCTATTCTATTCTATTCTATATTCTCTTCTCTATTCTATCTTTTATTCTATCTTATATTATATCTTCTATTCTATTCTATTCTATTCTATTCTATTCTATTCTATTCTATTCTATTCTATTCTATTCTATTCTATTCTATTCTATTCTATTCTATTCTATTCTATATTCTATTCTATTCTATTCTATATTCTATTCTATTCTATTCTATATTCTATTCTATTCTATTCTATATTCTATTCTATTCTATTCTATATTCTATTCTATATTCTATTCTATTCTATATTCTATTCTATTCTATTCTATTCTATATTCTATATTCTATTCTATTCTATATTCTATTCTATTCTATTCTATATTCTATTCTATATTCTATTCTATATTCTATTCTATTCTATATTCTATTCTATTCTATATTCTATTCTATTATATTTTCTATTCTATTCTATTCTATATTCTATTCTAGTCTATTCTATATTCTATTCTATTCTATTCTATTCTATTATATTCTATTCTATATTCTATTCTATTCTATTCTATTCTATTCTATTCTATATTCTATTCTATTCTATTCTATTCTATTCTATTCTATTCTATTCTATTCTATTCTATATTCTATTCTATTCTATTCTATATTCTATTCTATTCTATTCTATATTCTATTCTATTCTATATTCTATTCTATTCTATATTCTATTCTATATTCTATTCTATTCTATATTCTATTCTATTCTATATTCTATTCTATATTCTATTCTATTCTATTCTATTCTATATTCTATTCTATTCTATATTCTATTCTATATTCTATTCTATTCTATATTCTATTCTATTCTATATTCTATTCTATTATATTTTCTATTCTATTCTATTCTATATTCTATTCTATTCTAGTCTATTCTATATTCTATTCTATTCTATTATATTCTATTATCTTATATTCTATTCTATATTCTATTCTATTCTATTCTATTCTATTCTATATTCTATTCTATTCTATTCTATTCTATTCTATTCTATTCTATTCTATATTCTATTCTATTCTATTCTATATTCTATTCTATTCTATATTCTATTCTATTCTATATTCTATTCTATTCTATATTCTATTCTATTCTATATTCTATTCTATTCTATATTCTATTCTATTCTATTCTATTCTATATTCTATTCTATTCTATATTCTATTCTATTCTATATTCTATTCTATTCTATATTCTATATTCTATTCTATTTTCTATTCTATTCTATTCTATATTCTATTCTATTCTATTCTATATTCTATTCTATTCCATTCTATTCTATTCTATTCTATATTCTATTCTATTATATTTTCTATTCTATTCTATTCTATATTCTTTTCTCTATTCTATCTTTTATTATATCTTATATTATATCTTCTCTTCTATTCTATTCTATTCTATTCTATTCTATTCTATTCTATTCTATTCTATATTCTATTCTATTCTATTTTCTATTCTATTCTATTCTATTCTATTCTATTCTATTCTATTCTATATTCTATTCTATTCTATTCTATATTCTATTCTATTATATTCTATATTCTATTCTATTCTATTCTATAATTATATTCTATTTTATTCTATTCTGTTTAATTATATAATTTCTTACATTTCTTATTTTTCTTGTGTCTCTTAGGGTACCAGAGGTCGCCCCGTAAGTATTTTTTTTTAAATTTAATGTTAAACATTACATTAATTTCTAAAAATTTTTGTTTTCTATTTTTCCCAAGGGTCCGCCAGGTACAGATCGTCCAATAAGGGCATTCACAGTTCCACAGGTAACAGAAAAGAATTAGAGAATTTATTAACTGTCAATGAATGACTAGCTATTCCCGAGATCTCATTCATATGAGATACCCTTTCAGAGAAACGTGAAACGCGTTTGATATTTAAGCTAAACACAAAAGGGTTTTTTCTAGCCTGGTGCACCTCAAACCAAAACTCGTCCTGTTGTCCATTACTATCAATCTGTAAATAAAGAGGTAAATAAAGTAAAGTAAAGTAAAGCAAAGCAAAGCAGAGCAGAGCAGAGCAGAGCAGAGCAGAGCAGAGCAGTAAAGTAAAGTAAAGTAAAGTAAAGTAAAGTGAAGTGAAGTGAAGGGAAGTGAATGGAATGGAATGGAACTAAAGTAGAATAAAGTGGAGTGGACGTAGGTGAAGTGACATTAGTATTCCTATTACATGTTTTTCTGCTTTGTTGTCGACGTTTTGTGTGTGTTTCTGTTCCTATCTTTAGGGAGTTCCTCTGCACATGCAAGTGCTTGATCTGGCTGGACAAACATCGCAAATGAAGCAACCCCTTGGCACTGAAGAGAATCCAGGCAGAACATGTCGAGATCTGTTCGCTTGTCGACCTGATTTGAAAAATGGTGAGATGAGTTAAACGTGAACTGTAGTAAGAAAAAATATTTAAATCAAAGACCTTATGTTTAGAAATGTTAATAATTTGACGCTGTGATGTTAACGAGTATCTTATTGTCCGAATAGATTATGCTTTGTGAGTGAAAAAAAAACAAGTCTGCTGTTCGCAACCTGTTGTAGCAATAGTAAACTAACGCTTAGCTAGTACTTGAACTGTGTTTATATAAAGTGGAAATAATAATGGTCATGAACATATAGTATCTTTCTGTAGGCTATTATTGGATTGACCCCAACCTTGGATGTCCTTTTGACGCAATAAAAGTTTACTGTGACTTTACTGGTGGAGGTAGATCTTGTGTTTCTCCATCCCCTGATAAGGTAGATTGAATGTATTATTGATTAGGCTTTAGTTTCGTTGGATGGAATGGTGTGGTATGGTGCGGTGGGTGGGTGGGTGGGGTGGGGTATGGTATGTATGGTATGGTATGGTAGAGTGTGGTGTGGTATGGTATGGTGTGGTATGGTATGGTGTGGTATGGTATGGTATGGTATAGTATGGTATGGTATGGTATGGTATGGTATGGTATGGTATGGTATGGTATGGTATGGTATGGTATGGTATGGTATGGTATGGTATGGTATGGTGTGGGTATAGTATGATATGGTATGGTATGGTAGAGTGTGGTGTGGTATGGTATAATATAGTATGGTATGGCATGGTATGGTATGGTATAGTATGGTATGGTATGGTAGAGTGTGGTGTGGTATGGTATAGTATGGTATGGTATGGTATGGTATGGTGTGGGTATAGTATGGTATGGTATGGTATGGTATAGTATGATATGGTATGGTATGGTATGGTGTGGTATGGTATGGTATGGTATGGTATGGTATGGTATGGTATGGTAGAGTGTGGTGTGGTATAGTATGGTATGGTATGGTATGGTATGGTAGAGTGTGGTGTGGTATAGTATGGTATGGTATTGTTTAATGTGGTTTAAAATGCTTTTTTAAAAAGCTCCTTATCTTATCTAAACGTTAGCTCCCAAGAAGAACATGGTCTAGCGGCAAGCCTAATGCTAGAGTATTACTGTCAACCGTGGCTACTAACTTCACCATCAAATATCCTGTTTCGAAAGTTCAGTTCAATTTCCTGCGCCTGCTGAGCATGACTGTTGACCAGCGCGTGTCGTACGTTTGTAAGAGTTCCACCGCCTGGTACAACGAGCGAGAAAATACTTATAAATATGGCATTAGGTTTCACGGTTGGAATGGGCAGCGGTTTAAATGGAAAGGACGGTCATCGCCTCGCGTTTTGAGAGATGGTTGTCAGGTGATGTATTTAAATATAACTTGGCAACACAACTTGGCAGCACAAAAGTGTTCACAGTTGACTGATAGTACAACATTGCTCACAGTTGGCAGCACAACATCTTTTACAGTTGACAGCACGACATTGCCCACGCCTGTTGGCAGCACAACATCGTTCACAGTTGATAACACAACATTAATTGTATACAGTTGGCAGTACAACATTGTTCACAGTTGGCAGTACAACATTGTTCACAGTTGGCAACACAACATTGTTCACAGTTGGCAGCACAACATTGTTCACAGTTTGCAGCACAACATTGTTCACAGTTGGCAACACAATATTGTTCACAGTTTGCAGCACAACATTGCCACAGTTGGGCCGTTGGCAACACAACATTGTTCACAGTTTGCAGCACAACATTGCCATAGTTGACAGCACAACATTGTTCACAGTTGGCAACGCAACATTGTTCACAGTTTGCAGCGCAACATTGTTCACAGTTGGCAGTACAACATTGTTCACAGTTTGCAGCACAACATTGTTCACAGTTGGCAACACAACATTGTTCACAGTTGGCAGCACAACATTGTTCACAGTTGACAGCACAACATTGTTCACAGTTGGCAGCACAAAATTGTTCACAGTCGGCAACACAACATTGTTCACAGTTGGCAGCGCAACATTGTTCACAGTTGGCAGTACAACATTGTTCACAGTTTGCAGCACAACATTGTTCACAGTTGGCAACACAACATTGTTCACAGTTGACAGCACAACATTGTTCACAGTTGGCAGCACAAAATTGTTCACAGTCGGCAACACAACATTGTTCACAGTTGGCAGCGCAACATTGTTCACAGTTGGCAGTACAACATTGTTCACAGTTTGCAGCACAACATTGTTCACAGTTGGCAACACAACATTGTTCACAGTTGGCAGCACAACATTGTTCACAGTTGACAGCACAACATTGTTCACAGTTGGCAGCACAAAATTGTTCACAGTCGGCAACACAACATTGTTCACAGTTGGCAGCACAACATTGTTCACAGTTGACAGCACAACATTGTTCACAGTTGGCAGCACAACATTGTTCACAGTTGGCAGCACAACATTGTTCACACTTAGCAGTACAACATTGTTCACAGTTGGCAGCACAACATTGTTCACAGTTGGCAGCACAACATTGTTCTCAGTTGGCAGCACTGAGCACAACATTTTTCACAGTTGACAGCACAACATTGCTAACGCCTGTTAACAACTTACAACATGTAGTGCATAGTGTAATCTAATATAAAGTTAAGTTTAGTCCAGCCTAATCTAGTCACGTCTATATCTCCTAACCAGTACTCCAACTCTTCATTTAGGTTGACGACAATATATGGCGGAGAACCGATTTCCTCTTAGAGTCAACCAATCTCGAAGCTCTCCCTGTTCTAGACTTTAGCTTCCATTACCGCGGCTTACTCCAAGAGCAATTTGGACTTGATATCGGTCCTGTTTGCTTCTCGTAGAGAATCCGCTGTGCTGCTAAATTGGGTTTGAACTCTGACGGTAACTATAGTTATTAGGAATTTGATGGCAAAGTTTAAACGAACTTCAGAAGGCGAATTTCCTGTGATTTGTCGTCGTTTTTGTGCATAAAAACTGTTTTCGAATTATCTCGTCAGCCTGGTTTGTTTCGCAGAGAAATGTTCCGGTTTATCCAATCTTATTACGGAGATAACTCTCCCAAATCCCGCTAGGGATGCTGGACGTTTCCCACGGTCATGCGCACTGATCTCTAAAATAGGACTGGATCGAGCAACTATGTTCGCGTGCGGCAGAAGATGACGTCGTTCAGCGCCATCTTGGTGTGACTAGTTTTGTGGGTAAGCTGTTATAAGCAGTGGTTACGCCTTGTAGGAAGGTGGGGGGATTCGGTGCACGGTGCTGTGCTTTCACCTCGCACTGGTGACATGAGCTTCATTGTTATGGAGTCGTAGTTTGTTTTCTAAATTACGGGATAACCTTCGACAACTGATTAATTTTAGCATCTTAAAAGCTCAGAGACAGATAGTCTCTGTCGCTTATAGTAAAACTATTTAGCGTTGAGAACTTCAATATGTCCAAAAATACTTAAATAAGAGTACTTAGTACGTATTTCCAAGACGTTTCGGACGATGTGTCCTTCTTCAGGTCAGATGTGTCAGATCTGATATGAAGGACACATCGTCCGATAAGTACGGGTGGCGTGTGCTGTTAGGGCGCTGCAACTCACCGCTAAGTCAAGCCTGGTCGGACGGGGTTAGTACTTGGATGGGTGACCATCTGGGAATAACCTTGTGTTGATTCGCGAGCTTGGCACTCATGTGAGTAGAGTTATTAGTTGATCTCTTCCGTGCTTCGAGGGTTTTCCTCCAACTCTTAGATCTTAGATCTGCTCCGTGGTCAGATATGGGTCGTATGGTGGCAGCCTGCGGCGCCCTTGACATACCTTCGACTCGGCCACGTTCGAGCTAAACAATTTGTAAAGACACACGTCTGCTGTGTCTGTCAATAAGACCATTATTATATAAAAGTCGTCCATGAATAAACGTAAGTACTCTTTCTTAAGTATTTTTCAACACATTGAAGTTCTCTTATTTCTCCTTTTCATATTATATCCAGTTCTTTTGAGAACTTAGCAGCTTTCATATTTATTCATATTAAGATCTCAAACTCATTAATAATTCATGAGCCGAAAACAAAAGAAGATCAACATTACATAAATTAAGCCAACTTTCACCTCGAATAAATTTTTCCTTAAAATACTGATTTGTTTGAGATGTAATATGAAACAACTCGCCTCGGTTTTCAACAAACAAATCCTGATGAAACACTTTTCGTCATGTTTCATAAATTACGTATCCTCTCGCGTCACTTCCGGCTTTATTTTCTGAACAATAGTTACTCAATCCCAGTCTTTATCTACAGATCAGTGGGTCATGCGCCATCCCCGTGCGCATGCTCATAACGCTGTTTCCGCTGTACAATTTCTTTCGCGAAAAAAGTTCAGCGAGAACGCTTTAAGGTACGTTTACACACTACGATTAATCGGCCCGATTTCTGGTTTAGCTGGATGTTAAGTAACGAGAGACAGGAATACGACCAAGGCAAATGAGCCCACGGGACACTCCGCTGGCTGTTTCTCCACTTAACATCCAGCTAAACCAGAAATCGGCCCGATTTATCGTAGTGTGTAAACGTACCTTTAGCTGGATGATTTGTTTTCACCTTAATACTTGTTAGAACCACGGACTGTTTGTAAAAAGTGAGAAATAATAACATGTACTATATATAAACCTCTGAGAAATTCATATTAATTATTATTATACTATTCGTATTATAATTCTTACTATTAAAAACGTATAGTTTCGAGAAAATTTCCTCCAATTCAATGGTTTTTTGACATGTGTGAATTACGTTATCACATACATTCACATGCGGGGTGGTGTATGATTGGGACTTTCGGGTACATGTTGCTAGATTATTTAGCATTAGAACTAAAAAAGTAGAGTGCTGCGAGAAACGTTATTATTAGCTCATGCACTTTCATTTCTTTCAAAGTTTTTGTTTCTTACCGCTTTACTATCGCATAGTCCCCTTGAGTATTGCACACTTAATTAGTTCTCCATCAATACAATACAATACAAAACAATACAATACAATACAATACAATACAGTACAGTACAGTACAGTACAGCGCAGCACAGCACAGCATAATACATACAGCACAGCACGGCACAGCACAGCGCAGCGCAGCGCAGCGCAGCGCAGCGCAGTGCAGTGCAGCGCAGCGCAGCGCAGCACAGCACAGCACAGCACAGCACAATACATACAGTACAGCACAGCACAGCACTGACAGCACAGCACAGCACAGCACAGCACAGCACAGCACAGCACAGTACAATACAATACAATACAACACAATACAATACAATACAATACAATACAATACAAATTTAATTGACCACTCCCCATTGGGGATTTTCAGTGACAATAAAATAAATACAATAAGTAAGATATAATTACCTACTATTAAAATACAATAAAATGGAGTGTAACTGCGTAAAATATTTACAACAATATGTACTTATAATAAGAAACGATCAAAAAAGTCTCTTTTTAATCTGCGTTTAAAACCCAAATTGTCACAGTTACATTACGTTCTGGACATAAATCATTCCATAGTTTAACAACGCGATAATAAAAGGTCCTCTGACCTGTTGCGCTTTTATGACCTGACCCACTCAGTCTGTTTGCTGATCGACTGTAAAAATAGCAAATGATTTAACTTTTTCGCGTCTCATTAGTTTATCTCCCGTGCATTTTATTGGCTACTTTCTATTTGTGACAATATAAGCCCTATTTATTTTATTTCATCTCGTCTTACTCTGATGAAGGGCTCCGCTCGAAACGTCAGTATTTCGTTACTAAAATCTCGGCAGTTCTCGTGACGCACTCCCGCACTTTAGGTGTGTGTGACACACCCGAACTTAACGTTTTGCGTGACGCACACCCATGGATAACCGTATTCGCTTTTGGCAGAACTAGCAGATCTCGGTTAGATGATCTTAAAGTCAAGTAAGGTTTTATCGGGTCAGTAAATCACTGATATAAATAATTTGCATAGTGACGTCATAAAGTGAGCCCGCTGTAGTATTAGTTGTGGTATGTTCAAAATGGCGGCATGCATGTCTGATTTCTGGCAACTTCATACTGTAACATCTTTGCTTGGCAAGAAATTGCTGATTTCATATTCAATAGTGTGGGTAAGTGAGATATAAATATGTAATCTAAGTACAAGTTATTCTAAGGATTCACTTTCCATATTAAGGAAACTTGAACATTCATTTATGTCATAATTATTTGACCTCAGAACAGCAATATACAGTTGTAATTTTAACTATGTTGTACATTAGGAGCACGTGTGGCATATGCTACTAGGGCTAAGTCACCACGCACCGCTAAGTCAAGCTAAGTCGGACGAAATATTAGCATTTAAATATTAGTATTATTAGTATTTGGATGGGTGACCATGTATCTGGAACTCGTGTGCGTAGAGTTAATAGTTGATCTCTCCCGTGCTTCGAGGGTTTTCCTCCGGGGTCTCCGGTTTTCCTCCCTCAAAATCAACACTTAGATATTAGCTGTGCTCCGTGGTCAGACATGGGTCGTGTGGTGGCAGCCTGCGGCGCCTAATTTGACTCGGCCACGTTCGAACATAGTCAATCGAGATATGGTCTGGAAACTCGGCAAACTTCAAAGCGACTATAATGAGCTACGTTTTGATGTTGAACCGTACCTTACACCGTGCACATCCTTTGTTTTAGGTTTATTAATATTTAAACAACACGGTTGAGCGATTAAACCCAAACGATTCTATTGGATGATTGCTTCATTATATACTAAAATACAATAGGTTTAGTGACCGTGCACCGTGCACAAAATTGCATAAAGACGAACAAAAAGATAGAACAAAGACTTTAGCTGAGTTTCCAGACCATATCTCGATTAACATCGTAAGCTCCGAGAGCATGCTGGATGATCAAATAGCGCGAATGTTTGTGGTATAGTGCAGTACAAATATGCCCTACGAAGAAGAGATGTACACCGACGCCATCGTCAAAACCAAGGGACGATTTGCCTTAAGGTCGTGTGTGTGTGACATAATGATGTCAAAAATAAAATGGACAAGGCTAATTGGGAAGACTCGAAAGGAACTTCCCATTCTCAAGAACTAGTGTAATCCCACTACGATGAAAATTCATCCCCGTCTTTTAGATTTTCTTCAGCATAGAATAGTATTTCAGGGTCGAAAATGATCATCGATGTAAAAAAAAACTAAAAATTGGTATTTTGAAGTAAGTATTTTGAGCTCTGAAATCACTATTATTTAGGCCACCATTACTAAAAACGTGTTCCAAGTGAGCCCGCAATTTCAAAAGGTAATATTGTTTATGACGTCAGATTCTCAATGCTACGCCTGAATTTCAGTCGAGGTTACTTGTTTTCTTGTTTTCTTCGAGAAGTAGATGAAATGTTCAGCCTTTCAGATGAAGAATTTGAATAAACGACTTTGATTTCTTGAAGAATTAGCGATGTGTGAGTCTTCGCGTTGAGAATTTGACGTCACTTCGTTGCGCTGGTCAGGAACATGAACGATTAATGGCGGACATAACAACTCCAGATTCGGAGTCAGAAAAATAATACTTGCCATCGTCTAATCGCAAAACGGTTTCGACCGAGTAATATTTAGCAGCTCTGCTTTATAAATACGTAAAAATATCGATAGGTAAAAATTTGATTGTAGTGGCACTTTAACCATTCTCTCTAAAAATAGCGAGTTGTCACAATGTATTAGCATAAAAAAGGCGTATGCAAATTTCTAAAGGTGGCGAAATGTATAAACTTATCATAAAGCGACGTTAATCCTCTGTGGGTGTAGAGTGTTAAAGTTGAAAATAAACCTGCACTCACTTTCATTAAAACATTTTTGAGGAGATGCTGATGGACATATATCATCCATGGAGTGCCCTACTGAATCAAAATGCTCAGCGATAGGATAGTTACTAAGCTTTCGTCTGCCTGAGCTGAGTTTTTGTATTGTTTCAAGTAATGAGCTGGTTGTTCTCGATTCCCTTGAGAACAGTAAACAATACAAAAACACAGGAATACGTTTCCGTATGTGTACGGGGGCTAAGACGTTCTCGAAGCAGAACGTTTCCGAGCGTTTTTATATTGTTTCAGGTAATGCGAGGCCATTGTTTTCGTCTCCCTCGAGGACGGACAACAATAGCAATGAAAAGTAGCGGGTCATCGCAAGTTAGGCATATCATCAGTTCGAATAAAAATGGTTCAACTGACCACAGAGCAACGAGTTTTTACTCAACGTACTTTGAGTCTCGATATAATGTAAAACAGTAACAACTCGTTGCTCTGTGGTCAGTTGAACTATTTTTATTCGAACTGATGATATGACAATTTGTTATGCAGTTATGCTCCTTCATACGATTAGAAGCTATTTTAAATTCCCAGGAGGCAGGAGCATAAAATCTTGTGCTTAACAACAATAGGTTAATTTCTAAAGGTCTCGTTTTTTTATATACACCCTGTAGTAGTTACCACACATGTCTATGAGCTGGGAGACACGCAGGTTCAAATCCTGGATCGGAGAGAAAGTGCTGCCTTTAAGTTGCAATAATACCAGCAAATGGTAAGACTTTCGAGTCTTCTCGGATAACGACCTTAAATCGTAGGCCCTCGGAATTCCGTTCACCTATAAGAGAGTGATAAATCTAATAAAGTAAACTATATATGGGGTCTCATTTTCCTGCCATTGGAAACTCTGTTTCAGTGCCTGCTTCAGCGTAAAATTGCAGTTGAATTCAAAAAATGTAAAGTAAGGAGTCAGGACACATTCCGATAATCTAAGTATTTCAATTCGGCTAAGTTAACACCGTGCTAACCATCAGTACTCTTTATAACGCCTTCTTTGTCCCTATATAGCCAAAAGGAAACTGGGAAATTGAAAATGTAACGGCCAACTTCAAGATAAGCTTTAGCTTTGGGCAACTGATGTTGACTAGTTATCATTATACTAAACACTAAACAGAGAAGCCGAGAAGGTCAACATGTCTATTTATACGGTAAATCCCATTTGACTAATTCGGGAGTGATAGAGTTTTAGGTTGTTTACGGACATTTCGTCTTTACAGTGTACACCGATAAAAGATTACATAAGGAGGCGTCAATTAATGTTTGCGGATTATGGAAGAACTCGCGCGAAAGCTGTTGTTTGAGAAGCTTTGTTATTCAACACGACACAATCCTTCACTCTGTGGAGTTTAACCTTTATTCGCCGCAGACCGACCTTGTGAATAGTGAATGAATATTTGGCATTCATACAACTCACACTCGATGTTCGTTGGAAAGATATACGTGAAGCTATCGTTCCATGGCATAATACTCATCATCCAGTGAGTCCCTTCTCTTTTAAGGCTCCTTCTCTCTCTGACTCTGCCTTGCGCGTTCCTTTGATGTTAACCTTGGTATGACTCTAATCAAAAATGCTTTGCCAGAATCCTAGTTTGCTTTCGCAGGCTATTGGAATCCTTTCTCTCATTCTTGTTTCATCTCTCGCAGCCAAAATACACTTCATATTACAGGATGCAATCATGGAAGTGCCTTGTTGCCCATCGCTTATCGCTCATTTCCTTCCATTCTATCGACATTTCCTGAGCAATAAAGTTTACAGCGGTTTAACGGCGAGAGGTTCAGCCTTGAAAAACAAGCAGATTATCTCGCATTCCTCGGCGGATATTGCGAAGCAATATTTAGAAGCATTAATAGGATCTAAGCCGGATATATTTCCTAATATTCGGAGGCGTTAAAGGTGTCAAAACCATCATTTCTGTCTTGCACTAATTACATCATTCAATTCTGATGAAATATTCAGATTCTTTATAAAGAAGAATCAGTGTCGCGAATGCAGAAAATCCTTAATTATCGCCAATTATATTAGAACACAATATGTGGCGGTTATACTCGTGTGCTTTTTAAGCATTCTCAAGTTATCCTTATTTCGGCTCTTTCTCTATGTATGCATGTCCTCAATATATATAAGCCTATAGATGCTATAGAACCTATATAGCTGCTATAAAACCTATAGATGTTCTAGAACCTATAGATGCTATAGAAACATATCGCTATTGAATTAAACAATATTATGTTGTTGCCTCGTTCTATTTCAAAACCACCAACATATATAGACTCTATAGTATCTATGGCTATAGTCTCTGATAGCGTCTATAGGTTCTATAGTCTCTATAGCATCTATATTAGGTATAGCAACAATTAAAATAAATATATAGTTCTAGTTAGATATGATCAGAAGAAGGCACTGCAGTGATTAAGGCTCCGACGCTATGATTTAACGTCGTAATCTGAGAAGACGCAGAAGTCTATTTAATATTTTAAGACCATGAGTTTGTGTCCGACCCAGGGAGGAACCTGGATCTTCCATCTGATAGCAGGGAGACGAGTCCCCTAAAAATTCGACGTCAAAGCATGAGTTTTCTGTTGCCAGTTAGGACAGACGTATATGGCGCAGAGGAATATCCGATCTTTACATCCGACCTGGTATTTTATACGCTACAATTCTAGCTAGAAAATCAAATGATGCCTCAGTTTTCACAGTAGACTAAAATTATGCTGTTTATGATCATAATATTTTGTTGTAAAACTGATCTCAAAATGCAGGAAATCGCGTTTCAGAGAGTGAGAAAATCAAACATTTTCAGGGGAAGCATATCCCCAGACTCCCTAGTTGGTTCTCGCGCCTTCGGTGCTCGACAAGCCCCCCTAACCGAAAAACATCTTCCTACGGCCTTGGTACGGTAACCATTATAAAAGAGCATTATTTTTGTTAAAGTATATTTCATGTACATCGCTGGCGCAACGCCTTTGCCTGGAAGACACGACTCTTAAAGCTGCATAACACTAAAGCGCGCGTCAGACTATAACTTTGCGCAAGTTGCGCAACTGACCAAATGCTGTAAAAAAAACTAAGAATGCGCGAGTTAAAGGCTGCGTGCATAAAGGTAAAAGTGCGCGCGCCCTAAAATAACTGAGAACTAGCTAAACTGCGAAGTTCAAGGCGCACCGTATCCGCGTGCTTAAGCCCAAACTATAAATACTTAAAAATCCTTAAAAATACAAGCAGTATAATACTCCTGTGATGTGTCGTCATTCATCAATGAAAGTGCGTCAGAGTTTTACTCTCATTTTCAGTCTGATTGAACCTATTTCGCTCGAACTGTAAAAGTGTTTTGTTCTCTTTTTGACAACCTACGCAGCTCTCTAGGTTTATATTAAACCGGAAAAGGACGTGGTTTCCATATCCCGTATTACTTTGAATAATTGCCCACACTCTACGAATAAACGCCCCTTCACTAGTCCGGTCAATTACAAGGGATCATAAGGTAATTAAATCATATTTGGCATCTCGTCACTATTATAAGCAATTATGTACTCTCAAACTACAAGATACCAAAATAGGAAAATAGTTTCTATATCTCTTCTCTTAACCTAATTTGTCCTATATTACTGTGCTCTTTATAAATGCTGTAAATGCAGACACGTAAGCTAGGCCATTCTCTAGTCTTCGAGGACCAGTCACTTCTGCTATAAGTCACTGGGTGTGCTTGAAGAAAACAGCGTAAAATGTAATAAGCGCTCCATCGATTAAGCACCCCTTATTTAAACCAAAAAGTGATCCATATGTACCTATTTTAAACAAACTGAAAAGCGATATTATATCTCTATTATGAAGAAAGTGCATATATTATATATATAGCGATGTATATATCCTTGGACTGTGAATTCCACCTATCACTAACTATGCCTAAAGCTGCCGCGCAATGCAATGATTGACCTTAGTTGTGAATTGATAAAGTGCGTGAATTCATACCATGCGTATATAATTATACACTAACAAAGTTAGAGGGGTTTTTTACACTTGCTTTGAAGCATTTCTTACACTTTGTTTTACCCATAAATGGCTTGCTATATCTATTTGCAGTGTAAGGCTTAAGATGTTTTCAGAATTACTCTTGTGATGGGGAGTTAATTGATTTTACGAAATAGATCTGGCAATAAGTGACGATGTTTCCGTTGAGCTTATTCTCTTTGAAGACATCGCATAAAACTCGCAATGTTTGGTTTTAAAGAGCCAGTTATACGACTTGAACATCCACGTCTCTTCAACAATGCAATTAATATATGGTTTTCTTCCAAAATACTAAAGACTATGTATGAATGCCAAGTCAATATTAATTTCCAAAAGTAACTTAGCATTATCCTTCTAAACAGGAATTTTCTCTGAGTAGACAACGTCAAACGCTGCGAATTTTAGTTTATAATAGTTTCCATTGAACAACAACTGCATGCAACACTATGAAAAGTGTCAAAAATGGCTGAAAAAATACGTTAACAAAAATTATCTATAATGTAACGACCTGCCATTGGGTTTAAAATACTTTGTGTATGCAATGTGTCTATTAAGAATGTCGTAGTTATCTTGACTTCGTATCATATTCGCGATGAGAAACATCTAGAACTCATAAAGCGAACCGCCAGCTTCTCCGCGCCGACTGACAGGTTCGTGAAGTCTTTCCGAAATTCTTTCGAAAAGTTAAGCCATTTTATTTTCCTATAAGCATGTGTGAATGGCTTGGCTGCATGTGTTAGGGCCGGTTGCATCATACAAAGTCGTGTCAGTCGAGATAAAACTGAAATTTAAAAAAGATTTGCTATATTCACATGCGACGAGGGAAGTTAAATAACTTTAAAATCTTTCTTAAAAGTTCGCTAAAATTGAACTTCTCCTGGAGTTCGCCATATATCATTGTTTTTCACATGCTTTTTGTCTTTGTGTCTTTTATTTACAGAATTCAGTATACTATTGAACACTTAAAGGTATACTCCAGACTCCAGTCAAAATACAAACGTAGTTCATATGAAAGATCTTACTGACTTTATTTTATTTTATTTCCAAAGTTTCAGCATTCCTATTAATTTAGTTAAGAAGATATGGCCAGTTGAAGTTGAAAATTTGAGGATTTTGACGCCATATTGGTTTTGAAAATATGACGTTATTGAGTGATTCTTTATCGGCATTGGTGATCACATAGTGATAGCTATTGTGAATGCTCTTTGGACGAAAATTAGTCGAAATAAACTATTTAGTTCCTTATGCAGGAAAGTAGAGGAGCTTCTTAGGCATAATACGAGATAGAAATCACTCAGTGGCGTCATATTTGAGAAACCAACATGGCGTCAAAATTGGACAAATACATTTGTATTTTGGCTGCAGTATCCCTTTAAACAGTAATACCATATATACGCAATTACTCAACGTTTTGACAGCAAACTATACAACGTAAACACCCAGTCTTTGTGCAAACCGTTCATTCCTCCATCGATGTTCGACAAAATTTGCCTCACTCCGCCGTTCGTCATCTCCCACATCGTGTCTTGTCGTCGGAGGCCGCCGCTTCCTCGGATTTTTCGCCATTTTGTCCGGCGATTTTGGAACCATGTCTTGATCTGACGTTCAGTTAACTTCAGGTGCACAGCCAGCTCTTTGCGTTTACAAGAAGAGATGTATTTCGTCTGTTGAAACGTTTTCTCCAACGCGTCCCGTTGTTCTGCTAGAAACGGCGAACGACTCTTCAAATGAGCCAGCAAGTCCTGATCGAAGTCAGGCGACGCAGATTCTGGAGGCTTGGAGCCGCGGGCAGAGCTTTCTGTTTGTAGGCTGCTGTGACGTGGGCTTGGTGATGCAACGTTCGCACAACCTTCAATAAGAGTAACGGAGAAAATATTTTTGAAAAGAGTTTTTCGTTGGAGTTGCATGATTAATTTTAACCATTATTTTTGCTAGGCCGTTATTTTAAATATTTAATTCAGGTGGATATCTATAGTGCAATGACATTTATCTGGTGTTTTAATTGTTATCTTACTGTGTAATTCAACGAAGGAGAATGATATTCATCTCTTTTATTTATTTATTTATTTATTTACAATCTTTGTCACAAGTGACAGGTTAGCCCCACAACAGAGCTTTTGCTCATTACGGGTACGAATTTACGAATTACTGACAACACAGTTTTACAGAAAGACTAGACACGACATGAATGACATTTTACACAGACCGTTTTAAATGATTGTGGGACATCAATGTCATAGATTGTTTCTGCAAGGTTCTGGTAAAAAGATTAGTAGATTATGTTTAAACTGTTCGATAGAGATGGTTGATTGGCGTAAATTTGGTGGTAAGCAATTAAATGTTCTTGGAGATCTGCAATAGAAACTACTTTGGAGTGTTAAGGTCTTGACTTGTGGGATATTTAGTGTTATTTGATTTATTATTTTTATAAAAAATAAAATATATAAAATAAAATATATAAAATATATAAATAAATAAAATATATAAAATTAATTTTTTTTAATTTTTTTAATTTTAATTTTTTTTGATTTCTTTTTTCTTTTATTATTTTTATTATTTTTATTTATTATTTGTTTCATTTTTTGATATAGCTTCGAACACACTTATATAATGTTTAAAACGCCGCTGCGTTTGGCAACTATTTCAGTGATTCAAGCCATTTTCGTCGAGAAAATCGAAGGAAAGTTTGTGTAAATCAGGACGAATCTTTATCACAAACAGGGTGTATAAAAAAAGACGAGACCTTTACAAATTAACCTATTGTTGTTAAGCACAAGATTTTATGCTCCTGGGGAATTTAAAATAGCTTCTAATGGTACGAAGGAGCATAACTGCATAACAAATTGTCAAAGTACTAATTACTCAATGTACATTGAGTCTCGGTATAATGTAAAACAATAAAAACTCGTTGCTCTGTGGTCAGTTGAACCATTTTTATCCGAACTGATGATATGACCAATTAGTACTTTGACATTTGTTATGCAGTTATGCTCCTTCATACGATTAGAAGCTATTTTAAATTCCCAGGAGCATAAAATCTTGTGCTTAACAACAATAGGTTAATTTCTAAAGGTCGCGTTTTTTTTTATACACCCTGTATAAAGACACGATACGGTCATGATTCAGTTCCTTTGTGTTTTCCTCAATGAATTATTAATGAGTTTTTGAATTCTAGTTGTTTTCTGGCACGGCTCTCAAAAAACATTTTGTATAAATAATGAAGCGATTCCATATTGAAAATAAAGTTCAATCAATCAATCAATCAATCAATCAAAACCATCTCTCTAACCATCTCAAAATTTTACAAGGCACAGCCCTTCGCAATATTTGCGCAAACTTCATCTAACTGTAATCTACGCCTCAACAATAATTATGGAGTTTTATTGCGACAAAGAAACTTGCTGTGGGATCCGGCAACCATGTGCACTTCTTCAACACTGTATAGAACTTCCTTCGCCTTTTAAATGTAAATTGAAGACCTATTTATTTATTTATTAAGCTTCGCCAGAACATTTAACAAGTACACATACACAAAAAACAATAAGTATACATAAATACATACATACAAATAGGCTGGGATACCACAACATGCAGCTTTCGCCAATTACTAAAAAGGACTTAAAGTTTTCGAACATTCTATAAGATATTCAATTATAATATTTTTCTAATTTTATCGAGATATTCCGGATTGCTGTAAACTTATATGATTTATTTAATTTTAATTCTATATTTAGTGTTATTTTTACTTTTCTATAATTAGTATAATTTTTGCTTGATTAATGTGCATTTGAATATTTTTCTATAGATGTTTGCGCAAGTGTTGCTTCATTTGAGACTAAACAGTGCTGGTAGATGGAAGCGTTGTGCTGCGTAAAAATAAAAATATAAAACTCCCAAAGGTTGGTGTACTACAGAACTAATGTGTGTCGGAGGTCTAACGTTTACTCTAAAGAAGAGCCTTCATGGCAGAGTGAAACGATAAAAACTGTCGGTGTATAGTCTTCCTCCATTGATTTCCGCGAAGCGCCAAGTAATATATATAAAGTTCCGAGTCAAGAGAGTGCAAGCAGAAGCTGCTCTAGAAATTGATATGGTCATATGTTCCATAAATCGATTAATCAGTTCAGTGATTTAATGACCAATTAATAAGGCTTCGAGAGGACCTACCATTTGACGCTTTTATTCGACAAGACCCGAAATTCTTACCAGTTACTGACGTTATTGCAAAGGCAGCACTTTCTCCTCAATTATTTTAAGACCCTGAGTTAGGCTCCGACCCAGGTTCCAACCTCGATCTTTGAGCTGATAAGACTAGAGTAGTGTATAGTAACCACTATAGTATATACTAATCAAATATCTAAAAAGGTTGGTGTATAAATAGACTAACGGTAGTTCGAGCGAAGGCCCTTCGTCAGAAAGTGAAACGTATATACTAAGTCTATGCTAAACTATATAAGCCAGCATGGTATATACTATGGCGATGCTGGATGGCTAAAAATTGAAGTTATTATATATGGCTAGAAGTTGAAGTTATTGAAGAATTAGTTTAATCACTTTTACTTGCATCTTTGGCATGCATAACCTGCTCCTATAACAAGGTCTGTGCTTTTGTTTACCGGCTTACAATTTAGGTGACAACTATATAGAGCGAAAGAAGTTCCGTTTATAATGGCGTCAATTATATATATACTGCCGGATATATATAGTTCTAATGACTATATGTCTATATCACATATATCACTGACACGCGTCGCTGTAACAGCGTATAACTGTTCGTGTTCGTGGTTCTTAAGTAAGTTAATTGTCATGAGGGAGGTTAATCTGACTTCATATATACGTTCGAGTGCTCTGCGGCGAACGAGGAACGGCAGAGTTGTTTTTTGGTAGTATGGAGTTTTTACTGTCTTCGTCTTGTGTTTTGCTTTTTCACGCGTCACGACAGTTAACTCCGTGAGCTCCTTTTCTTTTGAAGAACAATTTTAGGCTCCTTCGTCATGGAAATATTGGATTTAGAAGTAAGGTTAGTGTTTCTAGTTATAGTTTTTATTTGGATTATGGTTAGGGATTTTGTTCTGGTAAAGCTTCTGAATCCAGAGAAAACAACCTTGATACGCCGTTTATAAAGAAGTTTGTGTTCAGTTGTCTCTCCATTAGTACATTACACGAAGAAGTAGATGCCTAATTTTATATTTGCCTTTCTAACACGAAGCTTAAATTCGCTGAATGTGATACATATAATCATATATAATGCATTATTTAACTTGATTATCAATGGATAACTATGATTCATTTGGGTTTTACTGGATGCTTAACCGCATTATATTTTGCTTGTCAGCTCGATTTGTCATTACACTCTATTTGTATAAACATACATATAATACAAATATACATGAATGAATATACGCTACATTGTATATGATTAAAAAAGGAGATTTTGGTGTTCCCATAAATCGAGACATCATGTTGCAAACGTTCCGGAAGAATAGATTATGATTTTTTAGTAAAGCGCCCATCAGACTGCTCATTGTTCAAAAGCAGTACTTTTCACGTCCACTAAATATTCTAAAACATTTTTAATCTAAATTCAACACCTTACTGGTAGAGTCTTTCGCTTCTTCATCGAGGGCGTCATTGGAGTCCACAATTTCTTTGTTTGTTTCACCGGGACATCTTTCTGTCTCTTCTGATCCGTTTCCCAAGATATCAGCAATGAAAAACGAGTGATATCGCCTTTGAACACCGCCAACGTCGACTCGGATGGGACACTCCTCGCGGTCTTGACACTTCATGATAATCTTGCCAGCTCTCCCAGAGGCAGTGACCATAACTACAATATATAGTGTTTACTGTCTATCAATTCTTCGAACTTGGTAGAAACGGTAACTGATGCGTTAATAAGATCTGCATTTTTGACACTTGCACAACACCTTGGATTAAAAACCGTGATTAAATACTTGATAACATGTACAGATTGTGTAAATTAAACCAACAAAGATTCAGTTGAATCGGTGGATGTCAGTAGGTCGGTCGTACTTTTAATAAAACCATTTTCTTCTGAATTTATTTTGGAAGTCTTACGAGACACTAAGAAACTGCGGCCAAAATGAGCACCACCAGAATCTACGGCGGCGAGTGGGTGTGAAGAAAAGTTAGAACAGCAGGAGGCAAAGAGGTCGGTGTGTGTGTGTGTATGTGTCAACTGAGCGTGCATGAGATAATAAAGTGTTTTTTAGAGTGCCTATGAAGCAATTATCTCCCTCGAGTTTTTCAATATTATAAGCATGTATAGAACACAGTTTTGTGTTTGTTATTTTCTGAAGAGAATTCTAATGTGTTGTTTTAAGCCACAAAATCTTTCCCAGGGGTAGGCCGGTATAGCTTGTAATTGTACTGATGACGTCAAGATGCTTGATAAACATATTTAGAAACCAGAGAGCATCATGGTCTTATAAAATGTCCAGCGCTGATTCCGAGTATAAGTCAGTAATTCAGGATCTTCAGGTTCAGCTGGTTCATGTAGCTCTCTTTGTAATTTCTGCCATCTTTACATACTTTGCAAGTAGTGACCACTTTTTCACTGATATTGTCATTCTTTTATAAAGGCTTAAGGGGATAGCCTACCTTCATTTCGACAAATGTTTCAACTAACATATTTTGGCGCACTGTTTAACAAATCCCTAACATCTATATATCAAATTAAACTGCAGAAAATGCTCTATGATAATAGTGAGATAAAAAATGCCAACTGCTTAATGTACAACGGCCTGAATGGTGCCAGGTTCGTTCCCGAATGTGAAAGGTCCCATTTTGTGGCAGAAATGCCAAGCTTAATAATTTATCAAGGGATTCAAGTTACACTACTCTTTTAGTAGGGAGATATAGCTTGTTGCAATAAACCTAAAACAATTATGGTAAGCTTATTTTGCAATGAAGGTAGGCTGCCACTTAATCTCTCTTTACAATTTTTCTAAGTGCATATTTAACATTGAAAGAGTCCAAAAAATGTTTTCGCTTCATAAACACTTCAATAAAACCGTTGATTGATTCGTAATGCTTTAGTTTCTATTGTTAGCACTCGTTTTAAGCTGTTTAGAAGTATTGTAGTCCGCATAGGCAGTGTAGAAATAGAAACAGAGTACTCTTGAAAGTGTTGGTGTGCTACCGAAATAGAGTCTAGGAGGTGTAGTGGATTTTACATTTCATTCTGTGGCAAAGAACCTTCGCTCGAATGTCAGATCTCCTCCACACTATTTTGGCAGTACACCAACCTTTTAGAGTATTCTATGTGAGATTATGGATGACAAGCAATTCAAAGAAAAAGACATGCTCCAGACATGGGGTTGTTGGAACGCGTCAAGATGATGTTTATCATATGTGTTGTGTTTTGATGACAACTGTAGACAGTTGATATTACAACGATAACTGAGATGGAGGGAAGTTGTGAACGGGGGGAAGAGAGGGGTGTATGATGGAGAGGAAGAGGGGGATGAGTAGGAGATAGGAAGGGATAGAAGGAGGACGATTAGAAAGGAAGAGGAGCAGGAGAAGCATAATGAGGAGAAGGAAGAGAAGGAGCAGATCAAGGAGAAGGAGAAGGTTGAGAAGGAGGAAGAGAAGAAGAAGAAGGAAGAACAGGAAGCGGAGTAGCAGAAGCGGCAGAGGGAGGAGGAGTAAGAGGAGGAGAAGGAGGAGGAGGAGAAGGAGGAGGAGGAGGAGGAGAAGGAGGAGGAGGAGGAGGAGGAGGAGGAGGAGGAGGAGGAGGAGGAGGAGAAGGAGGAGGAGGAGGAGGAGAAGGAGGAGGAGGAGGAGAAGGAGGAGGAGGAGGAGGAGGAGGAGGAGAAGGAGGAGGAGGTGGATAAGAAAAGATAGGAGGAAAAGGGACGTGAAGCCAAATAGGAGAAATATTTAACGATAACAACAATGAGGACAAGGGTAGAAACAAGCAGAAGAAACGAGAAAAAGCTATAGAACGTATCCTTCCAGCTTGCCGACCCCACTCACAACGCAAAGTTGGTCTTATGACACCTTTCCTTGCTATTAACACCATAAATCAACTTTACATAAATATGTAATGCATGTGTCTGGTGTAAATTGTATTGCTATACCTTAATTCTCTTAATGAATCCTTTGTATTTCATATTAATCGTTTAAGCCTATTTTACTAAAATGAACGTACTCCAAAGAGTCATTAATAGCATCAAAGCAACTGAGCCGACAAATCAACTCCTCGTCATGTGATCGATGTGTTTGAAATACTAGAGATGATGATGCCTATATTTGGACAGCGTAGTCCATTCAGTTTAAACAAACTGTTATCAAAAGAAGCCCTGATACTTTAAAAATACACCAAATATGTAAAATAACCAAAATAAAATACATCATATATCTAAAAATCCATAAGGCATAAGTATGTATACATATCTATCAACCAAATAACAAAAAATCGATAACAAGAAACTAACAATTCATCTTGTTAAATACAACACATCCATTATAATAAAAAGCTCGTTTAGCATGAGTTTCAGTTTTTACATAGGGTAAATGCAAATTACTACTTTGGCGGGTTTCACGCCTACTTATTTGTCTGTTATACTTAAAATATAATCATTAAAAAACTGTGGTGAGGAACCAGAGAGACACTTCTTTACAGAGTTTAAAATATGTCTATCTCGGCGCTGCTGTAGACTGTAGTGGTTCCCAAGACAGGTCTTCACTCTTCAAGAGCATTTTCACTGTTACTACTTTTCATAACTATCTTCGACGCTGAAGTTTATTCAGAAGTTCAGTGTTTACAATCCCACAGCTAGCCCAGACGGTATCGTAATAATCTAATATTAGATACTTTGATAACAACCATATGGTGATGAATATAGCATTCAGTGTTGCGTAGTATAGTGTAGAAATATACAAATGAGTTATTGATTTATATAAATAGCATCAGATCTGTTTCTTTTTCTGGATCTAAACTTTACTAACTCCAAATAACAAAAGCAGGGTTTGAAAAATGCTGAATGCATTTTGAATATTCTCAGGTGGATTAAGAGAACCAATTAATGTTTCCAACCCAGCCAACATATTAATCTTGTGTTTACTACACCTGTCTATGAGCTGGGAGGTCCGACTTCGCTCCTGGACTGGACCCAAACTCAGGGTCTTAAAATAATTGACGAGAAAGTGCTGCCTTTGTATTAACATCATGCAGTAAATGCCAAATGGTAGGATTTTTGCGTCTTCTCGAATAATGACGTACGCGTGGGATAGAGCAAAAATATTAAAATGAAGATTCTCTTTATCGAGTAGCTCGTCCACTGTAATTTCTCTTAATATATACAACAACGATTTTCAAATTTTTCAATTACCGGTAAGATCGCCAAATGACAATTTCCAGAGATAACTTCCGTCAATATACTTGTGCCTCTATTATAATGACCGGAATTTTAAAATGCCCGATGTCTTGTTGTCATTACAAGTTTGGTACTAAAATGTTGGTATAAAACTTTAGCCGAATCACCCAATGTTCAAATTTTAAGATGTAAGATATACTTTCTAACATTTGACCAAACGCTTTTAAAAATACCAAACAAAATCAAACAACAATTCAATGACGTGCGTAGCCTATTTTATTTGTTGGCTTGTTTTCAACACAATTTGGCAGATCCTAGATTTGACTTATCTAATCAAACCGGTAACTAATAGTAGACGATCTACTCAATAAGTACAATCTTCACATTAATATTTTTGCACTATGTAATTCACTGTAAAATGGGACGCCGTTTTCGAAGTACCATATATACGTAAATTAAACCTTCAAGAGGCGGCCATTTTGTCTTTATAATTTCTGCATGGTAATGAATCTGGCTTGGATTTGAAAACAATTTCCAAACTATTAAAGAGGATGAGAACGGAACTATTGGCAGTATCCAGTTGTATCCCGGCGTTTCAGACATATATCTGCCGGCTTTTTCGTGGCACCGTTCCAACTCTCGCGGCATCCCGTGAAGAAGATGAAGCTAAGAATAACAATTTTGTGTTTTTGGCAGTGTTTACTTGAGGTATCAGCTTTGGTTAGTTTCAAATATGACCAATGCAATTAATATTTATAATTAATGTTAGCATTCCTGTAGTTCTTACAACTTTTACAAGGCTCGTTTAGTATGAAGCCGCATCGGACTTGGATCTTGTTTACGGAAATTGGTCTGGAATTATTAGGTCGACCTGAACTCTGAAGAGTTCAGATTGGTCAAGCAACCTACCTGAGACCAGGCCAGCCATGAATTGAATCTCAGGCAGCGGACCCAACGGCCTCCGTAGCTCAGTGGTCTATTATTGGGTTTTTAAGTCTTTGAACGAGAGAAGTGGGCAGTCTTATGAGGCTATGCCATTGTTTATGTTGTTAAATTCATTGCATAAGCCATTTATTTTGAAGTTAAACGGGTATATGAGTGGAAAATAAGTTATGAAGAAACTCTCATATGAAAGAACTTTTGAAATATGAAACCACTACGTCAAAGTTTGGAGTGATTTGATTTCGTAATCTCAAAGACATACAACATTCCCAATAAGTCATTATGCAGTGTGACATCTGTAGTGCCTTATCAAACAAATCTCCATATCTCAGGAGCAAAGTAAGATATGGGAGAGCTATACAGGCCAATCCCTTACATTTCAAATGTTCTTTCAACCTTTATACCTTTAAATGTACTATAAAAGATGTGATATATAATAATTGACATTGGATATGATATCTGAGAAAGCCATATCTCCAAAAGCAATATACCTATAGTACAGCAGCAACAATAACAGTGTGATTAAATAAAACCGGTATTAAAGAGAGATTAATTTGATTGCCATCCGGATGAATCGATTGTGAATCGTGACCGTGTTAATAAACGAAACAGGAATTCAGTTTCTATTCCCAAAGCCTCTTGTCACCTTGACGATTAACACTTCTCCACACAAGTTAGGCGACGAAACTATGTAAAGTAGATGGTAAATAATACTACTGAACTTCAAAAACAGAGTTCAGCCTGAGCCTGTACCGGCATTTTAAGGTAGGAAATACACCAAAGAGGTAAACGGCGGGATATCTCAGTTTCCAGAAACTTCTGTTCCTTGGAATGACATGCAATCTTCGTAAAGGTTTCTTTCATATCTTTGTCTGTTGTTTCATCATTAGTACCACATTCTACCGGAACCATCAGTGTCGATAAACAAAAGAGCTTGATGACAGATGTGTGCACATTCTTAAAAAATTTCCGAACCAGTTTGAGATATTTTTACGGATGATTCATAAGATAATTTACACTAATTAGGTAGAGGTTGTGCATTATAATGTAAACAAGATAAATGTCTTTGGCCTGTTTCACCATAAATACTTCCACAATTTACTTCAATGAACTAAACGCCATGGCTTCGATTAGATGTTGGTTGTGAATTAGATAGCATGCATTAAATGCAATTTTTGCATCATGACTTTTGTCAACATCGACTTGAATTAGAATCGTACGTAGTTTCATGGGTATTGGAGGAAATTACAATCTGCTGTCGTACTCGATTTCTTGTCACAACTTTTGATCTCGTTTTAGTTGTTTACAAACGTGTCGAAAGACTTTACTTTCTGCAATACTTCACATCCTGGAATTTGGTTTTCTCTTCAGCTTCCGATTGATAGATTGGTTGAGGATTTGAGTGAAAAAGTCAATAAAATCTTTGGTATAACGTTCAAGTATATCATCAACGGTTGAATAAGGTCAAATTGCTCTAGAAGCAGAATAATATTAAAGTGCAACTAACCCCCACAATGATAATGCTTTGTTTGAAAGGGCACTTAAAATGATAAAGAATGGCGCTTACAGTTCTTCGATATCTATTTTCGTTCTTGACTCTTGAGGTATTCAGTTATATGTGTATGTTAATCGAGGCACAGGATGACGTCAAAGCATTCTAAAATTTGTGTATATCTTCAAAGTTATCCAACGATATTACTTGAAACTTTGCACGTGGATAAACAAAATAATTTGTATTCTCTCATATGCGGAACATGTTGAGATTGGCAGCTCTCAATAACTTTTTCAATAACTTTTCCAATGCAATACCCAAGTTTGAAATCGAAAACGTTGCTTGCGAAACGCGCCGACGACAGAAAATGAAGACTTCTGTATCGGAACGGAGAGGTTTGGAAGCTAATCTGTTACTATGGTGACAACATAACTTGACTGACATATTCTTTAGTTTGGTACTATATGTATCCACGAGCAAAGTTTCAAGTAATTTTGTTGGATAACTTTGAAGATATACACAAATTTTAGAATTGCCACAATGTTGTTTGGCTGCTTTGACGTCATCCTGTGCCTTATTAACATATTACATATAACTGAATTTTGAATAGCTCAAGAACAAAAATAGATATTGAAGAATCTTCATAATTTTAAGTGCCCTTTCAAACATAGCATTATCATTTTTGGGGTTAGGTGCACTTTAATAGATATTCTGACACTATAAGTGTAAGTTCCTCGTTTTATAAGTTTTGTGTCAAATGTCGTACACAAACACTTGCCATGGTAACTAGTTCACTTGAGAAACATATCAAGTACGTGTCTTGTGTGCAATAGTATAGGAATGTATACCAATTTAGGTAATTTTAAGAAACATTTAATTCAGAATATCTCATCTATCAATGATAATTAGTGTGAACATTTCAATATCATGCTGACTTAATTTTAATAGTCTGGTGACACAATTAATTTTGTTTTTCAGAGCCCTTTCGTGAGGTTGACACATTGTACGACATGCAACCAATTTATTTATTTATTTTTTGTTTTCGTGTTTACATACATAAGGCAAGACACAACAGGGATGTTCAGCCCTAGTCGTGGTGCCCTAACCCTAAGAATTAACAAACATGCATTACATATATACTATCATATACATATTACTATATCACAGTCTGTGCTACGATATCACTTATTATATCACTTATTACAACAAATACATTATACTAACACACTCACGTACGCACCGTTAATATTAACAACAAATTCTGAAGTTCTGCGATTCAAGATCTCTAACAGAACTACAATTTAAACATATTGAGCGCCAGCTAGATATAACATCAGTATTGAATGTGTTCTGGAGACTGGAGAGCGACACAAAGTATCTTGATTTTAAATATTTTTAAAGAGACTATATGTGTTAATTTATTTTGTTTGATCGGAGAGTGTGTTCCAAAGTCTAGATGATCTTATGAAAAAACGTTTTTGAAAATGTTTAGTCCGAGGTTTTGGTATTTTGAAATTATGTTTATTTGAATGCCTGAGATGGTTAACCGGTAGATTTGGAAGGTAGTGAGATAAGTTGATTTTGTATTTTCCATTTGAGCAACCATGAAGAAAAAGCAAGTCCTTAATTTCGTGCCAATATGAAAGCGGGAGAAGTTTGGTTTTTATTAAAAAAACTACATTATATATTGCCCATAAACATCGGCCGCTCATGTTTTAACTACTACTTAAAGATGCTGATTAAATATTAATTTATTTTGAATTTTCTTCATGAATTATTAATACATTCTTTGTAAGAATTGTTCATTTGTGGAATGCTTTACCAGACGATATATATTTAGTTGTTGTTAAAAAATAACTTAGATCTTTTTATTTCCTCAGATTGAAAAATGTTTTTGCAACTGATAATATTCGCAGTGGGCAGGGATACTTTGTCGCTCTCCAGAACACATTCAATACTGATATTATATCTACCTGGCGCTCAATATGTTTAAATTGTAATTCTGTTAGAGACCTTGAATCGCAGAACTTCAGTATTTGTTGTTAATATTAACTGTGCGTGCGTACGTGAGTGTGTGTGTGTTAGTATAATGTATTTGTTGTAATAAGTGATATAATAAGCGTATTACAGGCTGTGATATAGTAATATGTAAATGTTATAGTTATATGTAATGTATTATGTATGTTTGTTAATTCTTTCCCTGTTGTGTCTTGCCTTGTGTATGTAAACACGAAAACAAATTAAATAAATACTGTATGTATGTGATTGGTCCGCACGCACAAAATGATGCACGCTTATTGGTTGCTCAGCCCGTCCAATCAACACCCGCTGTGTCCAACCTCGTACCTAGGCTACTATCCGTTCTTGACTTTTGAGAGCTCGTAATTTCCCAGAAATGTTGGGAAGTTCCCTAATTTTCTGCGAGGATTGCAATAAAACACGGTTAATAGACTAAAAAGATCAAACTGCAGGACAGAGATAGAAGAAACGTGGAAAACTGGAGCATATTGACAATATGGGAGGTATTAGATGAGTATATATTATGCGATGGATATGACTTCCTCTCCCTGCGATAGCTCGGGGAATTCCGCATTGTAGCTATTTCATTCATTTAAAACTCAACCTCTTCGCAGGGAAATTTTCGAAGAACAAAGACAAGGGTACAAAGGAGGTTGCAGGCGATCGACAAGTGGCTCGTGAATGTTTGTTATTACTATTATTTGATTATTTGATAGGCTTTGTCGAAATTGTTTATGTATACATGACTATATGCCTGAAATATATTTCATTGTTTATTATTTATATTTCTGTATTTAATAATTACCCATATCTATTATCTATATACTGTATAGCTTCAGATACAGAACACTGTACTGCAGAGACAGGTCAAGTTTCTCCTTTCACAGATGGTACAGTGTCAAGTAAGTCAAGATCATGTCTTGAGCTAGGTAATATTAAATTATAACTAATTATTTAATATTATAATTATATTATTAAAGGTGCCATCCAGTCCATTCTGCGCATGTGTGATATTTCAAACGTGCGGGACTCCATATGTCAACAAACTTCAACGGAATAGATTTGCGACAGTTCGAAAGCAAGTATTTTGTCAAAGGTGGTGAAGGCGCGAGTGGTAGATAAATATAATATCCACATTAATAGGAACAGAACAGCTTCTTATAACACGCTTTTTTGGTGGAAAAGCTCAAGCATGGAAAACAAATCCGCAATACTTCATGTTCAATGTTTATATAATGCATTAATGTAAACAAACGATGTAAACAGAAACATGAATTGACATGTGCATGCAGAACAGACTGGACGGCACCTTTAATATTCCTTATTTTTTTAAGGAATTTATTATATGCTTTTGGTACTAAACTATGTTGCTCGAGCATCATCTTTTGTAATATTTTTATTACCAATAGATAATGGAAATGAAACACAAGTTGGGATGCAAGAGACATTAGGTAGTGCTTCTTTTTAATCTTTTTAATGAAATGCTTTTGACTCTATGCCCCAGGAGTGATAACCCTAACAAAAAAGTCTATAGGCCTCATCTATAGGCATGTCTATAGGCAACCTATAGGATCATATTGGCTTCTATAGGCAATTGGCACATTTTCTATAGGCGACCTATAGAGAAACCTATTAGCCTATAGATGCCTATAGGCTATTGGCACATTGCCTATAGGTGCCCTATAGGTGCCTTATAGACTTTTTCTGTAAGGGAAGCACCTTTCTTCTCCTAATAATATCAATTGGTTAATCAAGTATAGAGGTAATGCGAATAAAAAACAACTTCTCCCAACTACTGTAGTAATGTAAGAAATGCTTGGAGACCAATTAGGAGAATTTGTATGTTGATAATGGGGAGTATTATTTTACTGATATTTTGTCATGTTGGGGTTTATTAAAAATATTGGTATTGCAATTTGGCCATAGAATCATGAATTGCCACCACGGACTTTTTAAGTGATTCAAATGATGTTTCATGCAATCATTTTCATTCATATTTGACATAATTATAAAATGGGACTACAAACTTTTCACTTTATCTCAATATAAACCACAGAATATCTCCAGCACCCTTGCCAGATCAGTCTGGGGCTCAGAACCATATTTCATGAAGATTTGAGCTTGATGATCATCCATATGTGTATGTATACAGTATCTTTTCAAAGCTTTTTTTCTAATTTTAATCATCAACAATGCAGTAAATCCTACAGATCAAAGTAATATGGAAGCTGTCAATAACACATGTACACCACCTATTGACAATGGTACATGTACACCACCTGCTATCAATGGTACATGTACATCACCTGCTATCAATGGTTCATGTACACCACCTATTGTCAATGGTACATGTACACCACCTGCTGTCAATGGTACATGTACACCACCTGTTGATTATCCAGAAGCTGCTGATTCAAGTGAGTGATTAATTAAATCTATTGAAGCCCAGTATCAATATTGTTTTTAATTATCTTATTTCATTCTGACTTTAATTTGACTCTATTCGATCCATTTTCTTCTACTGTGTATTCAATTCATTCAATCATTCTTGATTTTAGTTGAGGGCCAATCTATGAATGCAAATGTTGAATTAACTGATAGCATGCATAATGTGGATTCTGAGCCTAATAAATTATCAACTGCAAATTGTCCAAGTGATGCAGCTGACCAAAGTGAGTCAAAATGAAAATTCTAAGACAGATAAATATGTAAAAACATTGCTCGAAATAATTATTGCTCATATCTTAATTCACATTACAATCAAATTGTGGCTCGATAGTCTAAATCACAAGATATTGCATTTCCCCCATAAAAAGCAGTGTAATATGCAGATCTGAGTGAGCTTTATTTTGGTTCATTGCATAGCTCTACCCATGTAAAAAATATCTGGGATCCCGGGTGGGATACCCAGGGTCCCTGGTGGGAGACCGGGTGAGAGACCCATCATCCAGGGTGTGAGACCCATTACCCCTGGCAAGAGACCGGGATCCCGGGTGCGAGACCCATGATCCCGGGTGTGAGACCCATGATCCCGAGGGAGAGACCCATCATCCAGGGTGGGAGACCCATGACCCCTGGCAATAGACTGGGATCCTGGGTGCGAGACCCATGATCCTGGGTGAGAGACCCATGATCCCGGGTGAGAGACCCATGATCCTGGGTGGGAGACCCATGATCCCGGGTGAGAGACCCATGTTCCCGGGGGAGAGACCCATGATCCCGGGTGGGAGACCCATTATCCTGGGTGGGTCCAGGGTGGGAGACCCATGATCCCGGGTGTGAGACCCATGTTCCCGGGGGAGAGACCCATGATCCCGGGTGGGAGACCCATGATCCCGGGTGTGAGACCCATGATCCCAGGTGAGAGACCCATGACCCCTGGCAAGAGACCCATGATCCCGGGTGGGAGACCATGATCCCGGGTGGGAGACCCATGACCCCTGGCAAGAGACCCATGATCCCGGGTGAGAGACCCATGATCCCGGGTGGGAGACCCATGACCCCTGGCAAGAGACCCATGATCCTGGGTGGGAGACCCATGATCCCAGGTGAGAGACCCATGATCCCGGGTGGGAGACCCATGAGCCCAGGTGAGAGACCCATGATCCCGGGTGGGAGACCCATGATCCAGGGTGGGAGACCCATGATCCCGGGTGAGAAACCCATGATCCCGGGTGGGAGACCCATGATCACGGGTGGGAGACCCATGATCCCGGGTGGGAGACCCATGATCCCGGGTGAGGGACCCATGATCCCGGGTGGGAGACCCATGATCCCGGGTGAGGGACCCATGTCCCGGGTGGGAGACCCATGTCCCGGGTGGGAGACCCATGTCCCGCGTGGAGACCCAGGATCCTGGCACCAAACCTGCGAACCCAGGCAGCAAAGCCAGGATCTCAGGCAGGATACTGGGATCAGTGGTCGTTTTGATTATTGAAACGTTTCACACTTGTAGCTAGAGAAATTGCGTTTATGATTTGCAGCAGATTTTATGCAAATTAGTTTTCTGAATTTTTTGGAAACACGATTTCTCAAGTTAAACTTTGAGAGTATAAAACTTTTCAGTAAACAAGACCACCAGAGCTATGCAATGAACCACGATGAAGCTCAGATCTGCATTACAAACCTTTTTATGCTGTAAAACGCAATTTCTCTTGATTTAGACTGTCGAGCCACCTTAACGACCAACCTGAACCATGCCCATTTTGTAGGCAAAATTGAGATGTGCATCCCTCAAATGCATATCCCTCACTTCACCCCTGTAGTGTGGAATGTGTGAATTATAGTTTGTGGTACAGCCACCAATTTAAAACCTTTGGTCGTTTTTCAGGTTCACCTGCTGGCTGCAGTCAAGAATTTGACAACAAGATATCGTCTGTGAGGCAAAAAGTGCAAGTTTCTGCAAGCTCTCCTTCCAAACCCTGTAGGTGTATTAACCCTTTAATCCCAAATATCAACATGCAAATTCTCCTTATTGGTCTCCGAATATTTCGTATAGTACTAGTTGGGAGAAGTTGTTTTAAAAACACAACAGTTTATCTTTGGTGATCATTTCCTTTATTCTCATTACCTTACGCGAGCTCTGATTGGCCAGTAAGAGTTTATAAACACGGAGTTTTCCCGCTCTTTTTAAAGTCTGCTTGTATTTTTCTATGAAAGAAATATATAAAGCTAAAAAACACTGGGAAATTCTTTCCCCAATATTAAATACAGTTTACAAACATGGCTTATTTAGCCATGGCTTAGCCTTATACTGTATAGATCGGACACCCTAATGTTTTTTTAATTTGTTTTGTACAATAGCTGTTGAGCATCACCCAACTCATTCTCCAGAATCTGCATGTATCGTGAAGGTTAAGGCCGTTGATTCAAACGTCCGGATAAAGGTTTGTAACTACTTAGATATCGAGCTTGCTCTGGGTAATGATTATCGAGGACTGGCAGGTCGACTTGGCTTTGAATACCTACAGATAAAAGTGTTTAAGAACAAAGGAAATCCAACCGACCAAATTCTTGACGCATGGGATAAAGCAGAAGGTAACACTCTCTTTGGGCTTATCAATGTTTTAACGGAGATGGGGAGAGACGACATCGTAACACTGCTTGAGCCGGAGAAGAAACGTTTACTCAAGGAATGTAACTGCGAAAGCTGTGGAGGAATACGATGATGTAACAATTTGGTCATGTGTTACTACACCGCACCGCACCGACGTTTGACTGGAAAACTTAACTGTGCAAATTATCAGACTTCGATACCTTGTCGTAGAGAGGATCTGGATATACCTGTATTTGTTTTCAAATACCGGCATGGCGATATGACTAATTTCATAAATACCGAAGTTTCGGTATTTCGCTGGCCATACCGGATTGAAACGCTATTTCCAGTCAAAAACTCGCCATGGAAAGCAACTATTCACAAATCTTAGTATCTATAATCAGTGTAATCACGTTTCGAAATCTCGGCACAATTGAACGTATACCTGTAGCTGCCTCGTTCCCAGACGGCCATCTGTTATATGCGATAATCAGTTTTAGTGTTGCTAAATTTAATGTTTTTCCCCAATCGTATTAGTACGACTACTGTATATAGAAGCTAGGAGAGAAGCTACTTAAGGTCATCTACCTACGGGCTTCATCTACGCGAGATTTTACAAACGGTTGTAGCCTGAAGGGTTAGCCAACCCCTTTACCCTTGCCACGCTAGCGCAAGAAAATGGCGTCTCCTGGTAAGAGGCAGCCAGGCAAGCTTGGATTCATTTGAACTATGCCCGTTCTAGAATTATTCTTTATTACTCCATTTACTTGAATAAAACGCATAAACAAAAACGACGACATACCGCGGTATTTAGATGGCGGTGTATCGGTAATCTCAATATCGATCCTCTCTACCTTTTCGATCAAGAAACGTTGTCTTTTATTGCACAAGCACTTGTTTTAAGTAAATTGTTTTACTGTTCTTCAGTTTCCTCAAATACTGAAGCGAAGAACGTCAGGGTTAAGCTACAACTAGTTGAACTACTGCTAGAATAATAACAAATTGTAATAGAATAATAACAAATTATAATCGTAAATATGATCAATCAATATCATGTGGATAACGGCTATTTTACATCATTTGAAATTGTTACGTGTGGGCGGACATTTAGAACTGATAGAGACACCGTTCATATTTTTAAATGTATCAATGGATTGGTCCCATTATATCTAAGTGAGAAAAGTTCTACCAACCGGAACAATCACTCGCGAACATTTCATCCGTAATATCCAAAGTTTAGAACAACTACTGGGCAAAGGTTGTTTCATTATCGTGATGTTAAATTGTGGAATAAGTTGAATAGATAACGATGTCATAACATGTACAATTTTTAATATTTTAATGTAATTTCTAATATTTTTTTCCGCAAAAATAAATTGGTAGGACGTTGTCACAACAAATTTATGGAACAGCGGTTCTATTAAACAACGTTTTTGCTACTTCATGTTACAGCATAATTATACACGTTAAATCGATCTCACAACCCTAACCCAGCAGCTAACAGAAATCAAGAAACATAAGAAAACGGGAAACCTGTAAGTTGTTGTTGTTTGAGGAAAATATTTTGCTTAGGCCGTCCATGGCTGTCTATACGAAAAGTGTCCGTCCAAAAATCCGATTTTTCAAAAGTGGCCGTGCGTAGCCATAGGACGGCTGGACGGCTGCCTGGCTAAAAGCCTGGGGAGTATACAGTATATCATAGTATGTATGTATATGTATCATATTCGCGGCGGAACTGCATTGGATTTACAGTTTTATCTACTATTACGCACTGCACTGGACTCTAGCATCACTATTGTAATTGTTCTCATTGTACTCGGTATTGTTATATTGTACTCAGTTAAAAAGACATGTTAAAATTAGAACAATACAACAAATAGGCCTTCATTTCCTTACCATACTATACGGAGGCAACGGCTTCCGTAGCTTAGTATTGGTCAGAGCACTGCCCTCATTAGCATCGCAGGGTCGCGAGTTCAATTCCAGCCGGAAGGCCTTGAAGTTGCATTTTTCGCAACTGGTCCCGGTTTGGTCTTAAAATGTATATATTCCAACACTCGAAATTTTCCTTCACCATAAATCCTTAGAACATGTAGTTTAATCAAGTGAAATGCCAAATATTACTTGTAATATATTTAAGAAGTCCATATTTCTCTACATTCTCTTCAATTTGTGACGTCACACGCATATTGAAATTATATCCAAGATGGCGGACAATGATTCAGGTTAGCAACTTTGACAGTGTAATTAATAAGCTTTACGAGCATTTTTACAACCTCAAACTACTATATTCCGGCTATTGAAGTTACATACTTTGATCGAAAAAGTACTTATTTTTTATTGCCGTTGTCAACTGCTATGTGACAACAACAAACAACAACGACGACGACGACAGCAACAACAACAACAAAAATACCTTTTATTTTCTTGCTGAATACTATTTACAACGCCACATTTCTCTACATTCTCTTCAATTAATTAAATCGAGTCTAACCCGTTGTCAACTGCTTGTGTATTTCACTAATCCACTCGCGAGAAATCCTATCGCTATGCTCCGTGATGTTCGACAAAATTAGCGCCGTGGAATTTTTCTCGCCTTCCTCCTGTGACGCGCCTCTCTTCAGGCCCTCGTTTCCACGAACTTTTCGCCATTTTGTTCGACGATTTTGGAACCAAGTCTTCACCTGCCTTTCCGTCAAATGCAATTCCAGCGCCATTTTCTTCCGTTCTCCCAGAGATATGTACTTCGAGGCTTCAAACGTTTTCTCTAATGTCAAGCGTTGTTTGTCGAGGAACGGTGAGCGACTCTTCGTTTTTGAAACTTCGTTGTCTTCTGTAAGAAAAAAGGGATGTTATTGGTGAATGTCCTCAGCTATACCAGTTGTTGTGGTCCAGTGGTTATCGCATATAATAATAATAATAATAATAATAAAGACGTATTAGGAGCATTATACAATAGTCTCAATGCTCTAGCTTACAACAATATATTCTTAAATTTACTGATAAAACTTATTACAGTTTCATTATAAGATAAAGCCTACTACAAAAATTATCACTATGAACAAAAAAAAACTATTAATTTAAAAAAAGAAACGTCTTAACTGCTGACTTAAAATTCCCCTCGTATCAAAGCTTCTAATTTCCTGTGGTTATGAATTCCACAGTTTTATTCATATGTCTATGAGCTGGGAGAGACAGGTTCAAATCCTGGGTCGGACCACCACTCAGGGTCTTAAAAATAATTGAGGAGAAAGTGCTGCCTTTGCAATAATATCAGAAAATGGTAAGACTTTCGGGTCTTCTTGGATAACAACCTTGAATCGTAGGCCCTCGGAACCCCCGTCAATTGTGGTTCTGGCCTGTTGGGTATTCCGTTCACCTGATTGAGTGATAAATCATCTTGACTACACCAGCTCCGCCTCCGGCCATATCAAGCACTACTATATAGGCTATAGTATCCTTTCCAAATGTCAAACACAATTTTTGGAAAAAAACATCTTTATTGCCGCCAAATTGTATAACGAACTCCATTCTTTTGGGTTTGTTTGAGATGCTATATCAGACACTCATGAGAGTGTTACATCACATATCCAAACACCTCCAAGTGTGTTAAAAAAAACGTGGCTACACCTCGTTATTTCAACACACTACTCAGTTCTTAGATATATGTGATGAAGCCCACTTCTATGTATTTGATATATTGCTTCATTCATTCGTTTTTCGAATCAAAATAGCATTTTCTGCACGCGAAGGATCACGCAAAGGATTATGTACAAGCGTCAATTTCTTGCGCCTCTCCTGCTGAGGTGTAAAGTCGTAATCCGCATTTGTCTATTTGAGTAGGAATTTTGTGAAAGATCTCATGCAAAGGCAAGCAATGACTATACGACTCTATATACCAGTTTATCGCATCAGAAGAAGATGGCCTGATGCTTTAATGAAGTATGTTACCACACATGTCTATGAGCTGCGAGACCCAGGTTCAAATCCTGGGTCGGACCACCAGTCAGGGTCTTAAAAATAATTGAGGAGAAAGTGCTGCCTTTGCAACAACACCAGCAAATGGTAAGACTTTCGGGTCTTTTCGGAAAACGACCTTAAATCGCAGGCCCTCGGGATCCTTATCAGTTGGGTTTTCCGTTCATCCTAAGAGTGATAAACTGAATAGTCGAACGCTTAAAACATGAGCCTCTGGCTCGGATAAATAGGGTAACCTTACCACGTCATTTTGATGCGCAGTCGACATGACGAACTTGCTTATTGTAGGCATAGCGAGTGTTTTGAAACTTGGAATACAAAGTATAATTGGTGGATTACTAAATGCAATGTGATTTCATGTGACTATAGTTCTAGGATAGAACGAATATTTATATTAAATTTATTCTACTCTGCATCTGGAAAAGTGTTAGGCAACCTTCTGTTATTACCATTTAGATCTGACGTTAGCTATTAGTGTAGACTTCTGAAAACAGAACTGTTACCCCTATCGTAGTGGCACAAGTATACCTGGACTTCGTATACGTTTTCAAGTCAATATTTGCTTCAAATGATCCTTAATACATCTCCGTCACGTCTTCCAGTCGTGTAACCATGAGGCGAACAGATTTCTAAAGTAAACACTCTAACTTTCCAGAATAGCTTCTATTGTAGGGCACCAAGAATTTTCAATTCCTTGCCATTATATTTACGATGTCCTAATCTCTCTATATCGTATACGATGTAGAAATTCCGCAAACTTTTAAAACAGTCTGTGCAAAATGCCACTCGTGTCACTAGTTTGCTTGTTAAAATGTGCTGTTAGTTTATGTCTTAGTTTAGAAGTTAACCATGTTATCTGTTTGATTTAATTTTATATCATAGGGACCCCGTAATGGAGCAACACTGAGCTCTGTGCGACATCCCTGCCACCTTTTTGGCAAAGATTGTAAAATAATATATATATATACTAACCTAGATAACCTATAAGCATTTAATTGACGGCACAAATGACGAATATCGTAGTCATTGATCTAAGCTCTGTATTTATAGCATACATCACCATTAAACAGATTTTAATTCCAGACTCTTCCTCATTTTAAGCACACCTATTTTGGCTCACTAATATGTGGTCGCCGGATATACCAGTTTGCGAAACTTGACGCATGAATTTCACACCTGTATTACACACTCTTGCTTATTAGGTCTGGTGGATTATAAAACATAATAATTCGTTTCATTTCCTTATTCAATTAATACTCAATCACAAATACTACCTCTCTTTCAAGTGCCCAAGTACCGAGCAATTGGTTTGTTTTGATTTTTATGTCAAAATTACATTCTTATCTATTCGCGTGCATGTTTATTGTCAACCGGTAGACGCAATTTCCTTTATCTCTGTAGGAATTAAGAGGTGTTATATACTTTGGATTTTCTGCTAGGCTTCCCAAGGGGTGGTAGATTTTCATGGTTTTCCTACATTGTTTGATCTGAAAATTCAAAATAACTCCGTCTCCGCGGTTTAGTGATATATAAAAGTGTTGTTGTACGAAGGCAATGCTGTGAAAGTACTGCAAAAACGAATCTATAATACTGTGAAATGTTGGTCCAAAAATGCCGAAATACTGTGTGTAGGAGGTCTAATGCTTCAAGCAAAATACTTTCGTCAAAGCTTTATGTAAGGCGTGCACACTACCGGACGAATTTGGTTTCGGTATGAAATTCGTACGGTTCAGTTCTGTTCAAACTGTATTGTACCGTCTTTATTTTGATCTGGTTATTTTTGCGTTTACACAGAACTCATGCAGAGCAAATTCAAAATGGCTACCTGCTACACAAAACGAAAATCTGCTAGACAATCTGATACAGAATCAGTCTCAAATGAGCTAGGGAAATAGCTTAAATTCACCTTCGTCTTCTGCTTTGGTAAGCGGACATGCGTGTTTAACATCATCAGGAGAAAAATCATCTCCATTAATGCAAGAATACCGCGAGGATCAAGGCATGAACAATGCACAATACTTGTCTTCTCATGTTGTTAGTGTAGTGACAACTTTTTCGATTAAAAAGCAATAAAAACAACATACAATACAAAAACCATGCAAAAACGAAAACATACTCTTTCTGAACGAATTAGGTAACCTGACTAAATCTCACTAGGGGGTACAAAACCTATCCGGTCGAAAGTGTTTACACGCATACCGGACGAATTTGGAACCGGACAGATACAGAATTAGACCTGCTTTTTTACAGGTATATATATATATATATATATATATATATATATATATATATATATATATAGGTAATATTTGGTATTTCACTCGATCAAACTACATGTTGAAAGGATTTATGATGAAGGAAAATTTCGAGTGTTGGAATACATACATTTTAAGACCAAACCGGGACCAGTTGCGAAAAATGCAACTTTAAGGCCTTCCGGCTGGGAAAAATGCCAAATATTACCTATAATATACCCAGAATCTTATCCCGGCATTACCACCACCATATATACAGAACTCGTGACTAGGCTCTCGGCAACGGCTTTCGTAGCTCAGTGTTCAGAGCACTGCACTAGCATCGCAGGGTCGCGGATTCATTTCCCAGCCAGAAGGCCTTAAAGTTGCATTTTTCGCAACTGGTCCCGGTTTGGTCTTAAAATGTATGTATTCCAACACTCGAAATTTTCCTTCTATATATATATATATATGTGGTTAAGATAATGCTGGCGAAACGTTATATAGCTCCTACACATTCTTTCGCTATTCTTTTACACTGTCTGTTAAGCCGTCGAGTCGCAGGACCGCGTCTGTTTGCAATGTGTGAACAGTTCAGCATATGTTTGCGATATGCATGACTCATGTCTGGTAGCTGAGACACGAGAGACAGTTAACATAATAGTACATAGACCTCCTTCATAATGGCACCCAAATTCAATATTCTGTTATATTAGCCTTTCTGACCTCGTTCTTGTGTCTGTAATTCCAAAGAATCTTTGCTTTGTAACGAGGCCAGAAAGGCTAATTTGCATGCATATAAAAGAATATTTAAACTAGCCATAATGATGAACTTTCATAATTATGATCAAAGAGATCTTTAATCTTGTATATTGTATAGCCACCCCATTTCATAATGGCCGCCAATTTAAATATTCCTTTATGTGCATCTAAATTAGCCTTTTATGGCCTCGTTTGTGTGTCAGCAATTCCACGAATCTTTGCTTCCCAACGAGGTTGTAAAGGCTAATTTTTATGCACATAAAAGAATATTTAAAATGGCAGCCATTATGAAAGAGGTCTATGTATGATGATTATCCAGCTAAGCAAGAATGAACTGTGTCATCGTTTTTCGCAAGAATATCAGTTAATTGCCGTCTCGCAAAACTGAAACCTTGGCCAAACATTTCGGAAAATATGTAAATTTACCGCACCACAATACTCAATAAAGAAGTTTGCTAAAAGATTACTAGGTTTTGTTTCTTTACTACGCCTATTGCTGTCGTTTAACATCATTTAGTGTGCGGATGTTGGAACGGATGTTGATACTAATGGTGTATTTTCTAAACTAAAAACAAGCTAGGTCCTGATAACAATTAACAATAATTACACTCCAATTCTAAAGTTAACTTTATGTAGTTTCTATATTGCCTTAATTTGAGTTCAATTCTTGCAGTTTACAGGAAAATATAAACGGTTACAACGACTAGGGGTGTTGGTGGCACAGTGCCAGTGGGTAGCACACGTGTCTTTCACCTCTGCAACCCTTTCGATTCCTGCTCAGTGTAGTTATCAGATTAAATATTTCGCCTTGGCCGCAAGTGAGAAGAGTGCTTGCAGTTTGACTCTACCAAACACCGCAGGTTTTCTCCGGTTTTCTCCTGTAATTAACACTTCATATAGGGTTATTCAGTATAAATATAAGTTAGCAAAGTGAAAAGGTGGTAAACTGCCAAGAATGACGAAATAAATAAAATAAATAGGGCTTATATATATGCTTCACGTTCGAGGACTCGGGGAATGGCGGTGTTGGTTTTGTTAGTGGAGTTTTTAATGGGGCATGGTTTTGTATTTTGCTGGGTTATTTGACGTTTTCGTTTAAGAGGGAGCTTAATCTTTGTCTGGGACAAGAGTGGGATAGATTTGGAATGAAATAAACACCAAGCCAATACAATAAGAGTACATAAAAGTATATATTTTAGGATTTCAGGAACTCCCATAAAAATATGTGAAATGTTTCATGTCGGTAGATTGGCAGCAAAATAACACGCCGATCAATATTGTAATATGTAATATTGACACAATATCAACCAAACTTGCACTCGTTGTTAATAAGGATGTCGCAGATATATCTATGATGGGGTTTTGTGGGTAATAAGTTTCCGTTACAATGGTAACAACACCGAAACGTGTTTGAGAAAAATAAGCTGGTCGAAGTTGATTCGTTGCGATACGCAACAAGGCCTATACAAGGTTCTCCTCAGTTTGACGAATCCCGCGAAGAACCAAACCAAACAAAAAGGATAACGTGGATTGTTCGGAGCAAAATCATGGCGCGTGTGTGTTCGATGAGTTTTATTCCAATTTAATTACTGCACGCACGCGCGCACAGATCAAATTGAAGCACACGCACTGTCGTCAGCAAACGTAGCGTGCTTCGTTTGCTTGCGTGTGAAGACCAACCGTTTTTGCGCGACCTTGAAAAACAAACGTTAAAAATAACCCTATAATACTAACCATAACCCTGTTCTATACACCACGCCTTTGCTATTAGGCATTACGCATTACCAGGCATTATACTAACACGCCCATATTGACTACTTAAGTCCTTCCCATATTAAATAAATCGTTCGTAATAATTTGTTACATTTTTTATTATTCATAAAATCATTGGTTATTATTCAATATTGAATAGTAAACTATCAGCTCTTTCAAGTGCCTAGATTTCATATTTGGGCTTTTAAAACATAAAAAAAATCTTTGGTACTTTCTGAGAGTATTAAACTCGGAAAAATACTTGCCAAGGACTTCCGGACCCGGTCTATTTCAAACCACTGTGAAACCAATCCTCGTGTATGGCTCTTAAACTTGGACCCCTTTAGACAAACGAACTCGAGAGACTAGACAGGTGCTATGGAAATTTAGCAATTCACTCTTCAACAGAAATATGGTGAGCTATCTCCTATTTCGCAGTATTTCGCAAATGGAATAGAAATTCAAGATCTTTCAGTGGTAATATGCTGACAGCGAAGTCTGGAATAACGTTGTATCTATTTCGGCCAAGGTTGCAAGGTGATGATGGTGGTGATGATGATGGTGATGGTGGTGGGGGTGGTGGTGGTGGTGGTGATGATGGTGATGATGGTGGTGATGATGATGATCATGATGGTGGTGGTGATGATGATGATGATGATGATGATGATAATAATAATTTAATATTTATAATGCGCCTTGCAAAGGTACAATATACATATAAATGTAAGAAGTAGTATTAATTGAACTGCACTATACCATTAAATACTGCACTAGTATTAATTGAACAAATATCTATAAGTTTTAAGGCTACTTTTAAAAACACTATAGTGTTGGAATGCCAAAGAAGTTCATTCCAAAGCTTCGGAGCGACCACACTGAAAGAGCGAGTCTCCAAAAGATCGTAACATTTTACCCCGTGGTCAGCTTCTAACACTATACTACTATTTGATCTGAAAGAGACGATTCGCAGAGGAAATTATATGTATTTATAATGGAGAAATTATATCTGACCTTCTACGGAAACCGTCAGAGAAATAGAAATTCAAGATCTTTCAGTGGTAATAGCTGGCTTTTCCCCTGCTAAAATTGTGCGCTAAACAGTGATTCAACTGCAGTGCAATACGAAAAGCGTTTGAGAATTGAGCAAATATTTTCAAAATAGGTCGGTTTAAATTTTTAAAGCTCAGAGCACATTATGCACTTTCCTCCCTGGGTGATATCATTTCCTGTATACACGTGGCGAAAGTCTGGAACTAATATACCAAATATTATAAAGATATAAAAAATTCCGATTTAAGATAGGCTCTTTGAAACAGATCCGCAGTAAGGATGTTATTTAAACTTATGTTGTTGCAGAGGATAAAATATATATATTCAGAGATTAATCTTGATAAGCCACGCACGTCTCGTTTCCATGTATATATGTTGCTCACCATGGCTTTAAGGCAATGATGGTCAAATGTTTCTGGCATGTGTCGATCGCCTGTCTACTTGAAGCTAATATCTTCTTAACCGATTGATTGAAAACAACTCAACCACAACAGATCTGCTGACAAAATCCGAAGAACATTGCAGGAAATACTTGATAAAAAACACTTATATTGCAGGCTTCGTAAAACGGTTTTGGTACTGAGCCAAGCTTGGTTGTCTCCTGCAAGCTTTAGCTATATAGTTGTGAACCGCTTTTACTTTTTATTTTCCTTACTCACTAAAATGGATACATTTATACCTTTTGCAGTTTCGCGCTTTCACCGTGGACTCACTCAGTTTGTACAGTGTTCCACGGAAATGTCAAATGAAATCGAAAGAAATTGTTTGAAAAAAAGAAGAGAATTAAGCATGGAAATGTCAAATCATGTATGCAATTGCTGCTTTGTCAACTGATATTTCCATCCACTAACTTTCATGTCAGCTGATAATATTGGACAGATAGTCAGATGTAATATTAAGAGGATTATATATAGTATATATAGTATATATATATATAGCATATATATACATACCCACTCAAGGAGTGTGCTTAATTCTCTCCCGTAGTTTCTTTTAATTAAAAAACCCAGCGAATAAACAATTTTTTGAAAGGTATTTGAAACCTTTTTTGAGAATGGGATAGGGTTCAAACTAATGCTAAAGTGTTTCTGTTAGATGAAGGACTTAACTTTATTTAAAATAAATTTTTGAGAACAATGGAAATATTGGATTATATATACCTGTACATACATGAACGAAATGTGCTGTTATCACTTGAGTCGAAATTGACAACGATCCAAAAACTAAACTGAACCAAGGTTTTATACTAAAGAAACCACTAAACTAAGAAACCATCTTGTCGAGTTTTGATACTTTGAGCGAAGATAATTTGAGAAAAACACAGAGTAGTTAAAAGTTGGCCAAGTGACTTTTCGATGTGAACTTTTACTTTCAATGTAACAGATGATATTTTCGACTGCCCACAAGTTGAAGGCAATAATACTCTAAGTCTATAAGAGCGGAAATCGATCATTTCAGTCCTTTTTAAAGGGAATAGTAACACTTATTAATAAGATATCGATGAAATACTAGGCGTTCTCCTATTCAGAAAAAATGATATCTTTACATGTGAAGATAAAAATGATATTTTCATTGTAATACAATACAACACAATACAACAAACTTTATTTAAAGAATGTTGAAACGTATTAACCATTTTCTAACATACGGCCTTCTCTAAATACTAACACTATAATCAACAAGAGATAATTATAGAATAGAATAGATTATTAGACACTCCGAAAAGGCCCGGGTTCAATTATATATGATACATGGTGGGGTAACTGATAATTCTAAGACCTAAATGGTTGAAAAAATTAAGAGTTCATCATTTAAAATTGGAATCTCATCATCAGTTCTCCAATAATGTTATAATGTTTTATGTTTATATAATGTTTTAGCAGTTCAGATTTGAGTTGACCAATAGAAAGCGGTTAACGTCTCACAGATGGGATGGTAGAGAGTTGAATATCCTAGGGTTTCTACAATAGAAACTGTTCTGAAAAGTTATTCTATTCACTTTAGGGATTATATTTAAAACATTTATCGTCTTGATATACGCTGGAGGACTTAATAGAAATGCAAGGGTCTCATGAACGAACTAATGCTTTAAAAAGGTATACTAAGTCCAGGTACTCGTGCCAGTAGGACAGAGGTAGCAGTCCTGTCTTTTTAGTCTATCCTGATAGTTAACATCAGATGTAATGTCATGCATGATGTAATACCTTCCATGCATAATTTAACGGGAGATTGGTTATTTGACCTTAATATCTGCATCATTCAAGCATTTGATATATTTTTCGATAGCATTATTGATTTTTTATATTATTACCTCACAAGTTGAAGTCAACAACACTCGAACATGACGGATATCACTGCAGTGACTTTTAAAGCGAATAGTCATGTCTCAAAAATTTGGAGCTTATCCTTAGTTATTTGATCTTGAGATGTTTCTGCACCACATTCAAGCATTTGATAGACATTTTTTTCGATAACTCTCTTTTTTCATAGCTGCCGTTTTTTCTCCGCCCACCTATTGTTTTATACCCTTTGGCCTTTAGTTAAAAGATCTGATCGCAAGGACATCTATAGCCATTCATAATATTATCCAGGAAATGCTTAAGTATAGTGTTCCAAACATTGTGGCATTGGGCATAGCTTTAGTTTTCACATACATGTATAACACTCACTGTGTAGTGACAAAATATTTTTACTCGATACTTATTTATCATTACTGACATCTATTTTTGACGTTGACATGACTTGTGTACATGCATGTCATTATACCGTAACTGTTCCTGTCACTGAGAGTAATATTCTAATGTACCAACTGCTTAGATTCCACGGAGCATAGTTGTGTATGTGCGTAGCTTCAACATCGTTCTTTTGAATACCACTCAGTTTTATTCATTTTGTTCTTTCAGTGGAGTTCGGAAGAATAGGGTTGGGGCTGCGCGTGTGTGTTGGTGCATCGTGAATTCCGAGCAGTTGGTCTATGACTTTGTGTATTTTTAATTTCAACGGAAAGGCGCCTCGCATGGGTCCTCGAGTCCCGTTCGCGCTCTTTCCGTTTGGGTATTTTTGTATTTACATTAATATCTAATAAAATCGATCAAACAACATGGACTATCAAGCTCAAATCGTCATAAAAATGTTTCCAACAGAGATTGAACCCTATTGCCGATGAGAGCTTCGATCCCTAGTGTCCAGGACTTTCTCAAGGAGGATTTGAGTTTGACGATCTCGTCCACGTGTATAATTGTCTTTGAGCATTGCTTGAATTTTTTAGCAATGCATAATTAAATCATATTGTTTAATTTTGTAAACTAGTATTGTATCCTAACTGTTTTATAACTGAATTTTATGTAATAGATCAAACACGAGAAAGAGTGTTTCATTCGATATATCCAGTCCCCGAGAAGTATTATAGGTTGAAAAACGTGGCGATAGCCCAGTTTTTTAACCGAATTCGAGGTGACTGGATAGAGGATGGAATACTCTTTCGAGTGTTTGATATTACATCTCGAACGAATCAGTATTTTAAGAGAAATTTGAGGTGGAAATTGTCAAATCCTATATGCTAATTAAGACTAGGTATCCAGTTGTCTGTCTCAGGACTGATTTCCTTTGTTTTCGGCTTATGAATTATTAATGAGTTGGAGATTTATATGTAATATGTGAAACAAATTCCGCAGACCTTTTATAGTAGACTGCGTCGAACGCAAAGAATCAGAAAGCTAGCTTCATGCTACACACCAGATAGAAGTGCTTGGCCGTATCAGCCTCGAACACCATATGTATAAGTGATTTCACATACTTGGTTAGACTTGAATGTTCTTTATATCATGGATTATGTTGGGTTGATCCCATCATTTTGTAACATCCTGTGGTCGGCTCTGATGTCTCAAACAAAATGGCTCAAACCTGCAGAATGGCTGCTCGATCGGATCTTTACAGGAACCGGCCGGCAAAATAATGTCGCCTTTGGCTTTGGTATATCCGTGACACGAGCCACGTTTTTCCGTCCTTGTCTTGGTTTAGCAGATTTCGAAATTTTACCATCGATATTTTTCGACTGGCCAATATAATTAAATACGATACATGAACGATCGTCAAGCTCATGTCCTCACAAAAATGTTTCAGAAAAATGAGAAGAATCGAACCTGTAACCTTCTGATTGCCGGTGAGACGCTCGCCGGCAATCAGAAGGTAATACAGCCACAGGTTCGATTCCTGTTCGGGACTTGCATGGAACATTTTTCTAGTGAGGATATGAGCTTGACGATCGTCTATGTATCGTATGTCTTCTCCGAGCTCTCCCATATTCACTACAGCAGTGTATATATTTAACATAATTAAATACCTAATAATCATTTAAGACTGCAGCCAATCTACTACCTTCCTGTTCTTCGCCAAGTATCGTGTTTGCATTGTAATAAACATAAATAACTACATAAAATAAACAGAAATGATTTTAATAACTTACTGTTCACGACCAAAGCTTCTTTGCGTTTGATGCTCTGCCTTGTTGTCTTCTCTTGAGCAGTTTTCCTCTGTTTTTTTGTATCGCACGCTTTATTAATTGTTTTCCGGATCTGTTCATTGCAATTGCCATCCTTATATCTTCCTCTGCGGTGTCCACGTTGGAACGTAGTATATCTCTCATAAAAAAAGAAGTGAATTTTTGTGGCGACAAATTGGAAACGTCTTCGAGTTCATCATTAGACATTGTTAGTTTTTTTTTCTTTTAGAGTGTTCACTTTTTCGGCTAAAAAATGCAGTTTGAGCTGCTGCAATGTGTTACCAATCGACTGACTTCTCAATCGTACCTGCTAATTCAAGGCCAAGCACTTGAATTCGTAATCCTCTTGTCGATGTCATATAGAGTTAGTAGCTATAAGAGAAGTGGCTACTGTTCATTAACGAGCATTAAATAGAATAATTCTAGCTGCCAGACAACACTTTTTTATTTAATTAGTCTCGTCTAGCTTCCTTAAATATTCACACCTTCACTGTGGAGTCGTGGACAGAGGGGTGGTTGTCAATAACAGCAGTAAACAGGGGGGTGGACATTGGCAAACAACGCTGAGGTTTAGTAGCTTGCGAAGCATTCGCAGGCTAAGGTTTAAACGTTTTAAGTCAAGCCATTTTGCTTAACGTTTGTCGTATTGGTGCGTGTGTTTAACTGACGATATGTAAAGGGCGTCTTGCAAGATATACCAGCGAATCCATCGTGAATTGTGGCGCGTATGACAGTAGCTTAAGGGCTGAAGTCGTATCGTGTAGAGAGTGCAAACATATCGTGACTCAAGCATCACGTATGTCTACAAACCAGTATTTATCATAACCTTCGCTCTAATAGAGATTTTAAACAATAACGGCGACAGTTAAATAAGAAGCTTGAGATTTTTTATCATTGCAAGAAATTACGAATTACATCCAGATTATAAATGGTTCGATATTTACCAGTCAAGATCTAGTAACCATAACAACAACGTCGCTGTATTAAACACCAAACACGCACCATTTTTAAGACGTTAAGTTTAACGTTAACAAATTGTTTGCAGGTGCTTTGGAAGTAAAGCTTCTATCCTTCTATAGACTGGAAGATATCACATTCACATTCTAGCCAATTGGTTTTCGTCCAAGACAAGAAGCTAATAAGCCAGTTCGTAATGTCGACTGCGCATCAAAATGACGCGTTCTGCGTCGGGGATAAAAATTATTTCAATTCATAACATCAGACTGGGGAATTCAGTATAACGATTTGCAAGTGTATGTCTATTGTGGTTTTAGCCTGATGTTATGAATTGAAATGAGTTTTATCCCGACGCAGAACACGTCATTTTGATGCGCAGTCGATATCACGAACTGGCTTATTATCTGACGCCATTCTGTTTACATAACGACCCTAATTAACAACTGATCCCATCATTCGAGATTTGTTTTTTTATATTTTATATTTTTGTTTTTTATATTCATTGAGTCTGTCACGCATCGCTCGAAATGCTTTTGCATGCCATAATGGAGTGACTCTCCATTCGTCCACCTCCCGCATAGTTTTAAATCGCTCTTTATCGCGAATGACAGTGACTCGAACGAAAACCTGAAGTCGTTAAAAGCAATATCCTGAAATGGGAAACGCTGTGAACGCGAAAAGCAGATTATGGTCACTTAGCATGAGACAATCCGGCGGCACCACGCGAAACACTCAGGGTAATTGCGAAAACTGCGAAATCAGATCACCTTTAATTATCTTTAGTAGCTGGAAGACACTCTCCTCCGCTTTGCGCTTTTTTTAGAGTTCGGGTAATACCTCTCTCCTCCGCAGAGGTTATTTTTTCGGGTATCTTTGAGCGTAAATAATTTTTATAGAAGATATGTTTGAGTAAAGCACCCCATAAAATTAGTCAGCTGACATACTTTATTTACGCGTAATACTATAGGAGAGCTAGTCTGTTTAGAGTGATCATTGCTGCCTCGTACACAGGCGTTTTGGGGGAAGTTGCGCTAAGCGCGCGGCGGTTTTTGGGGAGGATGCGCTGAGCGCGCGGAACGTGCGCTTCGCACGGATGAGGGTGCTAATCCCGACCGGCGGTTAGTCCACTTATGCGCCGGTTGGCAAAACAAATCTATACACGAAATCGTAGTGTCCACTGCGCGTAAACTTACTATGATACATTACGTTCTGAGTTGGACCTCCCTACATAACATAACATGGCTTATTGGCAGCACTTTAGTCCTTGCGATAGTAATTTCTAGTTGTACAAAATATAGCTTGCCTTATTTACATAATTTACTTAGTTTACTATAACTAAATATATATACCTATGGATATATAATTATATATTAACATGGAAAGCTGTTACATGATATATATATATATTTTATATATTTTATATATTTTATATATTTTATATATTTTATAAATATATATAATATATATATTTTACACGAGGAAAAGAAGAAGGAAAGATGGAAAACGCCTCGCAAAAAAAAACAACCCAACAAAAACAACAGAAAACAAACAAAACATTTGATGACTGAGTGACTTAATTTGTGGATCTGTCGAAAAGGAGAGGTGTTAGGCAATCTTGATACTCTATTTAAAGGATACACCTCGTCAGGGAAACTGATACCTACAAGACCTTGATTGATCTTGTAGAACATGGTGACTTGATGCAGTAACCTACGTTGTTCGAGTGTGTCCCGGCCAGCCCAGGTGGTTTATCGTAGGATTCGTAGGAGAGACATGGCTAGTTCTAGAATAGTCGTTTTGAGTGAACCTAGCAGCTCTGCGTTGAATCATCTCGATCTTGTTGATATTTCTTTTGGTGTAAGGGTTCCACACAGAGCAGGCATATTCTAGTTGGGGACGAACAAGACTAGTATAAGCTCTTGACTTAACTTTCATGCTACAGTCACCTGGGATTCTTCTACATATGTTGTCACAATGCTGATTCCAGCTTAGCTTATGGTTTATAGTGATACCTAGAAGTATTTCGTCGAAGCTACACTACAGATGGTTTGCTTATTCATTACTAACTTCTTATTAACCGAGAGCGCGGTCATTACGGGAAAATATCAGACCGAGGTCTTGACAGTACGGACCGAGCCCGTAGGGCGAGGTTCGTACATAAAAGACCGAGGTCTGATATTTTCCAGTAATGACCAAGCGGTCGAGGTTAATAAGAGGTTTATTATATGGCATGGATTTTTTAAGCAATATACTTTACATACGTTTTGAGTGACAGAATCGTCATTTTCAATCTTGTTCTTGTTCTTCTATTGCTTTCATGATAGTAAGACTCTCTTTTAGATTGTTCATCGTCCGACTCGTACATGATTTAGTGCTTAGTTTACTAAATTCGTTCAATTTTTGCTGCTTTTCAAAGTTTCCTATCGTTGTTCGCTCCTTTGTAAACAAAATGGCTGACAAAATCCGTAATCCGATTCGGTCCATTACGGGAAATAACGGACCGGCACGTGACGTGTCTCAACCAATCAGAGCACGCAATTTCACCGGAAGTAGCTTGTGCCATATAATAAATAACTATAAGAAAGAGTGGTCTGTTTATTTGTAATTCCTAAATGATAGCATTTGGAATGATTAAAACCGAGTTGCCATTTGTTGGCCCACTCACTTAGGTTTTCTAGGTCCTCTTGTAAGGTGATCTGGTCTTGATGATCGTTAATCTCTCTATAGATAATACTATCGTCAGCGAATAAACGATAAATCACTATCACTATCTTAATCACTATCAGGGTGATTAAGCCTTATGTATCTATAATGTATGAAATGAGATTTAAGTCCGACTCAGAACGTGTTATATTTATGAGCAGTTGTGTATATAGTTCTGACCGTGTCTCAGTGGCGTTGATCGAAATGAGACCTTGGGTTATATTCTTGGTTGGGGTATATATATCATTAATAGTATTTCAGCAATCTCAAGTCTCGGTTATAGAAAGTTATAGAAGCTATAGAAGTTATAGGTTATAGAAGCTCCTATAGAAAGTGATCCCAATTTAAATTTTTGCAAGCTTGCTCTAAAGCATCACGGTATACTACTAATATGCTCTAATGCATCACGGTATACTACTCATATGCTCTTAAGCATCACATGCTTTGCATCGCAATCTTACTTGAAGTGGGCAGGCTCTTCTGTTCAATCTCTGTCTGTGACCGCAAGTAGGCATTTTTGATGACTAGTTGAGTTTGACGATTGTCGGAAACGTCGTCCATATTGAAGTTCTCTTATCTCTCTTTTTCATATTATATCCAGTTCTTTACTAAACCATGCACTCATTATCGTTATTTTGGATGGAAAATGGAAAACAAACAACAATTCTTCTCAAAAAATTCGCGCCGTCAAGTTTTTTCGTATTTTGAACCACTTTCCTTGGGTAGCTATGCTTTGCGCAAGGCCTGGTAACGAGACAACTTTTCGTTCCAAGTTTCTCGTGGTCCAAAAAAATTCCAACATGTCATAGAAACGTTAATGTTTTTCAGGAAACAAACAGAACAATGACGGAAAGATTCCACTATTTTCTACATTTTATTCGTCCCTAGAATGTCAACACAACAGACGGTGAAACAAACTTCTATTAATACTAAAGATAAACAGCGTAAATGTCAGAAGAAGTGAAGTGTGCCTCGAAGGAAGATGACCCTGATATCTTGAGTTCTGGAAGTGACAGCGATGGTTCCGACGATATTTCTCCAGTTAAACTCACTCCAATTAGCTTCAGGTCGCTCGTCGGCCACAACGATGAGGTGAATACGTGTTGTTTTTCCCCGGACTGGAGCAAGCTTGTCTCTGGGGGAGATGACTGTTTGATCAAAGTTTGGGACACAATATCCGGGAAGCCTCTTCACTCCCTTGATAAACACGAAGGTAATTATGCGAATTAGAAAGCCGTGAACAGGTTTATTAGGTAATAGTAAACAATGTGGATGAAAAAAATGCGGTTCTTAATTCAGAGGTGGGTTGAGTTTTATATGGGGTCCCATAACAGAATGACAGGAGGAATAGCAAGAGACAAGATGTTTAAAGGACATTGGCAACAAAAATTAAGTTTGTCTAATATGAAAAAACTCATAAAATGATAGAGTAATGATAGACCTTTTGGCTTTTACAACTTTTCTGTATTTTACTTCGTTTTTGAAATATTTCAGTTTGTTTGATATCTGGTCCAGGGTAGAGAATTTCCACTCATTAAAATATTAGTTCCATCTTCAAGTTTGTTCCACATATTTACTTGAAAATGTGCATACAATAACTCTTCATGATAATGAACATTCACTGAGATGTAAGATATTTTTAATGATGAAAATTCTCTACCCTGCACTGACGTCAGAATCCATCTCATTTACATATCAAACAAACTGAAATATTTCAAAAACGAAGTAAAATACTGAAAAGTTGTAAAAGCTGTTACTCTATCAGTTTACAAGCTCTTTAATATTAGACAAACTTAATTTTTGTTACCTTGGTGGTCTGTTAACCTCATTCTCCCCAATCCTCCATGATACTTTTGATCATATTATTTATCTCTTAGGCTCTGTGAAATGCTGCTGTTTTTCTCTGAATGGTGCAATGTTTGCCACAGGATCATACGACCACACTGTCATCATTTGGGAGACAGAAACTGGTCAAGAAATACACACATTAAAAGGTACATTCACGAGGCTAGTATAACACTTAGCATTGTGATCAATTACATTTGGGGATTTTACATATCCATAATATTTGGGTCTTCCAGAGCAAAATCATAATATATCTTGTCAGCTGGAAATTCCATCTTCATGGCCTTTTTTGCTGTTAAAGTTATTGGATGTGATGTCACAAGAGGTATTTTTGTGGCAAGTAACAAAAGAAAACTGGTTTGGAATGCCTCTTGTGACATCACATCCAGTAACTTTGACAGCAAAAAACTCCATGAAGATGAAATTTTTGGCTGACAATATATATTATGATTTTGCTCAGGAAGACCCAAATATTACGGATATGTAAAACGCCCAAACGTGAGGCACTTGAAGTATTATCGTTTTCCGGACTGTACCTCACGCTTGGTTAATATTTAAGTCTTTATTACATTTACCAGCATTTATACAACCATCTTATATACCGAACTTGTTGCCAAGCTCATAGCAACTGGTCCCCATAGCTAGTGATTAGAACACTGGTCTAGAAATGTAGACTAGGTCATGCATATTCAATTTTGGGTATCTTCCATCAATACTTACATGCTGGAATAGCTATAACTTTAAACATACTGTAAATATTATTTTTACCTAGCTCATAGTCACAGTGTTGAAACATGCAGTTTTTCAACTGATGGCCTTTGGCTCTGTTCAGGGTCCTGGGATTGTTTGGCAATTATTTGGAGTGTTAAGGTATTAATTTAATTTAATTATTTTTTTAATTTTATTAATTTTTTAATTTTATTATTTAATTTTATTAATTATTTAATTTTATTAATTATGTAATTTTATAATTATTTAATTTTATTAATTATTTAATTATATTAATTATTTAATTTTATTATTATTAATTTTTGTCAAGCATGTAAGTGAATTTTTTCTGTAGCTCACTGTAAACTGTTAGTTCTAACTATTTTTTCTAGACTGGCCAAGTATTATTCACTTGCTCTGGCCATTCGAGTTCTGTGCAGTGCTGTAATTTTTCTTTCGATGGAAAATATATGGTAAGTAGTCGCCTGTCGTGTATCCAGGCATCTCAAATTCTCAACCAAGAAAATTGGGGTGGGGCAATTGATATGCAAATGGCTGCAACTCCCATCCCATAATGCCTTGTGCCCTCTTGCACAGTTGCAGGCAGTACAGTTGCATTAAATACAATGCTACCTTTGATCTTCTTTAGGCATCTGGGTCATGGGATTGTACTGTAAGGCTATGGTTGTTGAATGGAGTTTCCAAATCTGGCATCTCTCCTTCTCCTCCTTCTGAAGTCCTTGAGGGACATCAAAGTAATGTCAAGGCTGTCACGTTTTCTTCCCAAGGGCTTTTGGTAAGCATGATTCTTGATCCTTTTTCACATAAAGTTTACAACTAATTGTCTATAAAACTAAATGTAAATGTATAGTTAAATTTCTAGTATTTTTATGTTACAGGCTTCTGCCTCCTGGGATCTGAGCATCATTTTGTGGGACATTGAAATGTTGTCTGTTCTTCATGTCCTTTCTGGCCACACAGGCTGGGTTCAGGTAAGCTTAGTGTAAGCTCAAGCTCAAAGTTGATATTAATAGTAACATTAAAACATATTATCCATCTGACCCTTCAATCTCTATTTTTTTATTTGAAGGATTGTTCTTTTTCTCCTGATGGTAACACTCTAGTTTCAGCATCGGATGATCAAACTGTAAGATTTTGTCTTTTGGTACAATTTGTTTATTTGTGTGTCATTTTACAGTAACAGTGCGTGCGGCTGGAAGGGCAGGCCCAGTGTTTGCCAGTAACAAAGTAAATTTACTTTGTTACTTTACTTAAGTAAAAAAATCAGTATTAATACTTGTAATGAAGTATATTTTTCACCAAATACTTTTTTCCTTTTACAAAGTAAATTTTTTGTTAAATAATTACTTTTTAACTTTGTTACTTTTTGTTTTATCGGAAAAGTAAAAAAAGAAATTAGGAACGCGTAGTCGCGAAATACTTGGTCCACTCTATATCCATCCACTGGAGATCTAGAGTGGAGAAATTGTGTGAAGTTGGTTTTACATGTGCACATGATTGGCAACTGTTGAGTTGGCATTGCCAAACAGCACCCAAATTAATTGCAGTACCAGCTAGAATATATCAATTATCATTTGTCATGTTGGTTATATAGTGGTTCGAGAATATATAGTTTGTTTCAGAAGAACTTTTTTGGAATATTTTTTGCCATACTTTTACTTAAGTAAGATTTTCAAGCCATACTTTTACTTAAGTAAATTTTTCGGCCATACTTTTGCTTTTACTTAAGTAAAATTTTCAGGCCATACTTTTAGTTTTACTTACAGTAAGTAAGATTTTCAGGCCATACTTTTACTTTTACTTTAGTATAAACTGAGGAGTTACTTTTTACTTTTACTTAAGTACAAAATATCAGTACTTTGCTGAACACTGGGCAGGCCCCACCAATAATTTTGGGAAAACTAGGGAAAGAACTCAAAATGATTTTTTAAGTCAAATTATCTGTCAGTTGTTTAAAGTCTCAGTATTTTCTTCAGGTTCGTATCTGGGATGTAAAGGAAGGGACATGTATTAGGGAACTTGAGGTAATTAACAACTCTTTCCCCTTTCCGATGAACTGCCTTGTTTCACCATCATTTCTCAAATTCGTCCCTGCTCTTGTAGTGCAACACAGATGAAATCCACACTTGTTGTTTCAAATCCAATGGCACCCTTCTGGCGTCTGGACCCATAGAAGCTGTAGAAAAAGAGATCTTTATCTACTGAGATCTGTTTGCAGGTACATATAAGAGAAAGCTAATGTTAGATTGATGTCAGTGAAAAATCACTTTGTATTAGTAAACTCAGGGAGAAGAAGACATGCAAATAGTTGACTCCAAAATGATGGTATATCCTGTGGGGAGGAAGACTGGACCTACAGAAGGATGTTTCTAATAACTAGAAACTGGTGTAGCACCCATGGAAAATACATATGGTGAAAACCAAACAGGAATGTATTGTCTGCCAGAAAATACATGTAGCTTTCATTTATGTATTTATTAATGCTTTACCATAATTTAAAATTTCACAAATGAGTAAAACTGGTAACAGTAAGACAATAGACAATATGAACACTACATTGGGCTACAGACATGAGTAAACTGAAAAGAACACAATAGTGGAAAACTAAAAAGAACATGATATTGTGGGTCCTACACATCGTAAGTGATTAGTAATAATAATAATAATAATAATTTAATTCTAAGTGCATTACAAAACATTCCCAATGCCCTTACAGTTACAATTGTGCTAAGAAATTTACAAGAGAATATTCAGAATAAAATAAGAAACTAAGATAAATGATAATATACAATCTTAATAATATACATTAGGAATTAAAAAGATAAGTTTTAAGTTTTGTTTTAAAAATATCAACAGAAACGGAGGATCGAATTTCTTTAGGTAAGTCATTCCAAAGCCTCGGTGCACAGTTCGAAAAAGACCGGCCACCATAATTCTCTATTTTATACAGAGGAACATTGAGTTTATTAAAATCATTAAAATTTGATCGTAGAAGACGGGAAGGCTTATGGATAGAGAGAATCTCAGCTTGGTATTTAGGACCAAATCCATTCAAAACTTTATGTGTGATTAGGAGTACTTTAAAAATGATACGCTTACGAACAGGAAGCCAATGTAGCTTCCGAAGGATCGGTGAAATATGGTCTGTTTTTCGAATTTTTGTCACAAGTCTGGCAGCAGAATTCTGGATCCGTTGGAGTTTCGAGATCTCCTTATCAGGAAGGCCAATAAGTAGGCTATTGCAGTAGTTTGGACGTAACAAATGCATGAACCAACTTTTCGGTACTGGAAGGATCGAGATACTTACTGATTTGACCTAAGCGTTTGATGGAGAAAGATGCCGACTTACAAAGTCTTTTAACATGAGAAGACATCGTCAGGAAGTGATCCAGATACACACCAAGGTTCCTTACTTCCAATGATGGCGAGATTAGTGAGTCTCCAACACTTACTTGTGAGATAGGGTCATGGCGCAGATAGTGTGAGCTAAAATGGACAACCTCAATCAACGCTGTGATTTTTAATGCCAACTTTATAGTAATGAAATTAATAGTTACTGTACATATATATAGTATATACACTGTGTATAGATGATTTAGGTAATTACTAGTGCTAGCAAATTTGAATGTAACATGCTGCCAAATATTACAGCTGGGAGCCCTAAATCAAAAGTTACACATTTAAAAATAATATCATGAAAATCCTAAAATGAATTATAAACTGATTATAAATACATTCATTTAAAACTTTTAAAAGAAGAGCTAAATTGGTTATAAACAATACCGGATAATAAAGTGAAGACGTTTGGCTTTTTCTGACTCTGACCCGTTGATCGTGGAATTAAAAACGGTTAAATATTGACCGAGATAACGCTCAAAATTATATACGACGAAGCGGCCGCCTGATTGCCGATTATAAATTTCTAAGTACATAAACAGGTTTTTACAAAGGGTATATATACATGTTCACGTAATATAATAGACACGTATGTTATGTATTTAGACTAGGTAATTCCAAATCTGTTTTCAGAATTGGAAACGGTTAAATATTGGCCGAGATAACATTCAAAATTTACAACAAATTTCAAAAGTGTAATTTGTGATCTGCAAATACACGGCGTGTAAGGTCTGGGGACCATGAATGGGGATAATCCAGGATAATAATAATAATAATAATGAAGTCTTTAATAATAAAGTCTTTATTAAAAGAATCATCGCAACAGACGTGCGAATTTACATGGTATAATCAAATTAAAATCTATGGAAACTATCCAAATATATAGTTCCAGTTAATCAACGAATATATACACATTAAATAAATCAATTAAAGGTGAATAAGCATCAAACAGAATCGTCAATTCAAGTGTTAAATAACCATAAAATTTGCAAACTCAAAATCTTCAGTTAGAACGAATTGGTTCATTTATTCTTTCTTTCTTTAGGGTGGGGGGGGGGGGAGAGAACAGGCGAGTGAGGGGTTATTGTGGACACGTATTTCTAGTTCAGCCATGATCAAGCCGCGTAGCTACAGTATTGTTCATACAACATGACGAATCTATTCGTCGACGTGGGTCTTTTATCTCACGACACAAAACTAATTTTTAAGTTAACCTACAATTTTAATTATATATTCACTATAATTACTAAAGTACGTTATAACAAGGATATCGACCACCAGTCCATCGCCCCTCGTCCAGTCCACGCGCGTCCCAACCAGCCAATGATTCGACTATGAGCTCGATAAGTCCTTTCGTGTACTTGTGAGGAGTTCCAGAGAAAGGAAAGCCACTTGAGTAATACACCGCGTAGTTAGATCACTCTGGTCCTGGCAGATTGATATAGCGTGTCTTATTTTTGGTAGTGGTACTCCGTACTCGTCGAGATGTACACCAACTTCAATATAGCGCTGCCTCAAACTGGACCCGGCTCGGTTTTAAAGTTAACCGATATATTCTTGTTTTGCCTTTGATCACCTTCCGGAACAACGTTTTTCCTCTCTCACTTTCTGAATGTGCTCTGCCTTTTATATCCTCCGTGTTCATCCCTCATCAATTTGCATCCACCCCTTCACTACATCTTCCCACCTTCTAAGATCAATTCTCGGTTACGAGATTGATACCAATTTAGTAGAGTGCATGCGTAGGCTGGTGAACTGTCAAGATTTTTAGCAGTAAAATTCTGTCGTTTCGAGCGGAGTCCTTCATCAGAGTAAGACGTCGTGATGTGCTGTTTTTATCTGTGTAGACCGAACCTGGAATTGAGCCGAACTGATCCAGTAGCACTCTTACGATCCAAACATCTCAAACTCCAAAAAATTTCCTCACGTTCCATTCATTGTTTAAGAAATAGAAAACATTTTCCGTGTTGGCCATAGAGTTATAGAAACACGAGTGGAAGTTTGGGAGAACGAGAAATGGCAGTGGGAACACGAGCCCGCAGGGCGAGTGTTTCCACGCTATTTCGAGTTCTCCCAAACTTTCACGACTGTTTCTATAACGTATGGGAACACGGAAAATGTTTTCTATTTCTTTTGTAAAATAACACTGAGTATATATAAGACTCTTTTATTAAAATGATGAAAATACACATTCTCCTTACTCGTGCTAGACAGCGTCGTCTGCTGCTCAAATGAACATAAACGCTCTTAACTGTGAAGAAAAGCATCCAAACTTCTCCTTTTTCTTGTTGGCTGACACAGAACTTATTTATCGACAGATACTGACTTTTAAATTCAACGCGGGAACATTCCGCCCCGCGTCTGTTAAATCAGATATAGACACATTTTTGTTGTCAGACTGTTTTTCGTGAGAAACAGGTAAATACCATGATGTGTTCAACAGATGAATTACCCGATTAGCCTGATGAGGCCTTTTCTTCCTGTCGTTTAAAGGCAAGCCTGCACTGTGCGATAAAACTACTATAGAATCTAATACTTAATTTTTCGGGTTTTGATGGCTTTAAAAATACCTGAGATTGATTTTGATTTTGACAGTTCACTTGATTATTTCCGGATCTCCTGGGGATGCGATGCAATATGTATCAGTGGACATGCTGTGCTGAGATTTATCAACACACCAAGTGAGTTATTGCTTCTGGCTTCTGCCATGTATATAATGGAACCCGTCTAATTGCTGTTAATTACACGCATATTGGAATAGTTTTCGGTGGAAAGTAATCTCAACTGATCGTTGAACGAGGTTGAGCCAAACCTCGTGATTTGAAATCGGTGAAATCCGCCGGTAAATACATTATATTGCCATTCACCAAGTTCAATAATCTTTTTATTATTCAACTTACATTTTTTTCTGTATTATCCAAGTCACTTTGCAAAGAAAGTAGTTTATATCAGAGATTGTAGTTTGTTTAGAGATGGAAGTTACTGCGCATGAGCAAGCATTATGGGCAGTAAAGTTTGCATCGTATGCACATGCGCAGACTATTATTTGCAGCGATCTAGCGACGCCAATCGGAATTCCGTCTCCTCTTTCTACTTATTCTTCTCTCTTCCTTTTTGTCCTTCTCCTCCCTCTACTTATCCTTTCCTTATCCTACTTATTCCTTTTTCTCCTTATCCTTCTTCTCCTACTTATTCTTTTCTCTTCCTTCTCCTCCTCTTAGTTACTTATCCTTCTCTCCTTTTTTCTCCTTCTCCTCCTTATTCTGTTCTGTACCTTTTCTCTTTTTCCTCCCTCTGCTTATTCTTATCTCTTCCGTTTTCTTCTCCTCTTCTCCTTCTCTCCTTTTTCTCCTTCTCCTCCTTCTCCTCCTCCTTCTCCTTCTCTCTTTCTTTTTCTCCTTCCCCTTCTCCTCCTCCTACTTATATTCTTCTCTCCTTTTCTCCCTCTCCTCTCCTCCTTCTCTTTCTTCTCCTGCTCTTTCTCCTTCCTTTCTCCTTTTCTTCTCTTCCTTCTCCTTCTCCTCCTTTTCCTCCTCCTCCTCCTCCTTCCTTTTCTTCTCCTCTCCTTTTCTCCTCTTCCTTTTCTTCCTCCTTCTCCTCCTCTCCTTTTCCCCTTCTTCTCCTCCTTTTCATCCTCCTCCGTCTTCTCCTCCTTCTCATTTTCCCCTTCTTCTCCTTTTCTCCTCCTCTCTTTTTCTCCTCTCCTTTTCTCCTCCTCTTTTTCTCTCCTTTTCTCGTTTCTCCTTCTGTCCTCATTGTACTAGTTTTTGTTCTTTTTCTCTTCCTCTTACTGCTCCAAAACTCCTATTTTTTCCCTATAACTCCTCCTTCTCTTCCTTTTTCTTCTCCTACTAGTCATCCTTTTCATCCTCCTTCCACATCTCCTCCTACTACTCCTCTCCCCCCTAGCAAATAATAACGGTTTTTAAAAATCTCACTCAATTGAAATCCCACTTTAGCACTGTATATCACTGCCTCGTTCTTTAAAAAATCCCGTTTATTTTTGTCCCGGAATTGTCCAATTCATGAAATAAACCTATCCTAGATAAAAAAACAGGATTTTTTAAAGAACGATGTAGTTATATATTATACAGTGCTAAATTTCTGTGTCCCGTGATCAAGAGCACTTACAAACATATCGAGAATAGTAGACTTAATAGTACTTGTAAGTATAGTTAAGGGGAGGAGGGCATTTTCGAGTGCTCGAATATATCTTATGACACACATGATGACAACCGGGACGAAAAAATTAACTTTCGAACCCGCGACCCTGGGAATTTAGACCAGCGGTCTACTTAACCGACTGAGGTAAGTACTTCATCTTGCAGAGATATAGCGAACCCATACCACTAAACAGCAGATTAGGGTTTAGATGAAGTATATGCCCCGACTGAACCGTCCAGACTGAGTAATAGGGTAATAAGTATATAAAACGTGTTGTGCTGCGTGGGCAGTGTAGAAATGCAAATCAAATATCTCATAAAAAGGTTGGTATACTCTAACACTTCAACTACTACAACTTCATTTTGGCATCTTAAAAATTCAAAGATACATGCTATCTGTCGCCTATAGTAAAACTATACAGCGTGGTGTTCCCCAAAAGTGGTTCCGAAGGTTGTCTTTCCAATATGGTGGCGGTTGTGAGCTAACGTCCGGTGTAACAGGACCAGATGCCCCCTCTAGATTGCCCCCCGGCATCTGGTACTAGGACCAGATGCCTCCCCGGGCATGAAACATTTGCAGTGCAAGGGGAAACAGTTTCGAAACGAACATTGAAACTTTTAAAGCGTTCAACAGATTAAGAAACTTCATTTAGACGATTTGAAAGGATTCAAAAGCTCTGTCTATGATAATTTTAGCAGTGATATTGCGAGACCATAAGTGAAGTCAGCCGGTAGCGCCATGACATGGCATATGATTGAAAGGCGTTCGCTTTAAAAACTGACGAATTTAACATGCGAATTTAACATTGGGAGCAAAATGCCCTGGGAACGAGGTTGCGCGTTGCGTAGATACAAAACCTTGAAGTGTACTTACATGCATGTATACACATGTAGTAGACATTCAACGACAAAGAGGTGGATCCGAGTGTGGCCTTTTCGTATTCGGTGGCATATTCGGTGGCATTCATTAATTTACATGGTAAATCATCTATTCAGCAAGCCATTGACATATTGTCTCTTGTATTTTCTGAAAGTTTTTGCGGGGACTAAGGGACTGTAGTTTTTAGCTAGATGTCATTACTAATCCCGATTCAGTCAACACCGGATCTAATTTTATTGTTCAAAGATATGAATTTCATGTTCTGATGTTCTCATAGCATATCTTATACTCATTCCTTACACTCGCGAAATATTGTTTTTGCCACTCAAACATAAAATCCATATCTTGGCTCGCTACCGTGTATTCCCCCCATTACATTGAAAGTCAATATTTATCATTTCCTCACTCCAAGATATATAAACTTCTGCTTATCCCTTAAGTTTCCTCATTAAAGATTATTATAATAATATCCCAACATATTAATTATCGACGTAAATACGGACTATATTTTAACTTCTAGATGAGCACTAGAGAATAACCTTAAAGTGCCCATAACCTCAACATTTTTTATTGTCTTATTTGGAAGAACTTTTAAAATGATAAAGTAACTTCTTTTGAAGATTTTCGTTTCTACGCTTTCTTTTTGAGATATATCAGTTTGTTTGATATGCAAATGTCTGGAATTTACGTCACACATGCATAATGACTTATTGGAGAAATGTGTGTATCTCTTTCATTCTTGAACGAAATCCTTTAAAATCAAGAAGTTTGGTGTTGTGGGAGAAACACGCACACATGTTATTCACACTTTAGTGTTTTTATTTCATGAACGCAAAGATATATAACATTCTCTGATAACTCATTGTGCATGTGTGACGAAATTCCAGATATTTGCATATCAAACAAACTGATATATCTCAAAAAGATATATCTTTGTCATTTTAAAAGTTCTTCCAAATAAGACAATAACAAATGTTGAGGTTATGGGCACTTTAAGTTATTGGCTCCGCTAATGCATACAGATGATTTGGGCTAATTGATATCCAAAATTAGATCATACGTTGCAATAATAATTACAATTTAAACAACAAAATAACGTTGTTAGATTAGAATAAAAAAAGTAGAGTGCTGTGTTGGCAATGTTTTGGATACTAGCAAAGCGAAAAGATGTTGAACTGCCGAAATTTTAGCATTAGGAACGCTTCAATCCAATTTTCATAATTGTCTTTAATATCATATATTTCAACAATCGACACTGCTTTGTATGTTTTTGATTGGATTTGAGTGCCCACGCCTTTAATATATGGATATTTTTTCGAAGGTGTCAACTCAGGAAAAGTTTGTTTTGGACTCGAATTAGATTAATAACGGAAATCATTAGCGTGATCAACGAAGTGCAAGGCTATTGTTTTACAGTGATAACTGTTTCCTGTTACATGTAATTATCTATAGTTTTAAATTTATTTCGCACTTTTAGGCCGACTACGGAGGTTCTCGAAGGGACTATTAGCCACAGGATAGTTTTGTTGTTTTGTAGAAGAAATGTTTAAGTTTTGTTTTGCCGAACTTGAAACTTGAATATTCTCCGTGCACCAGATCTCACCATGCAGATCTCCCGTGCATTTGATTGGCTACTTTCTACTTGTGACACCCTTTTGGTATACCTGATATAAGCCCTATTTATTTTAGTCGTAGAAATTGACTTTCCTGGCTTTCCCTTTGTACTAAAGTTGCACAAAGAATCGAAACAATTAATCGCGTGAGGAAACTGTTACCATTGCATGCTAAATTGACTCTATACAACAGTCTTATCAGCCCCTTATTTAGCTATGCAGACTTTGTGTGGGGTGACAAGAACAACGCCTGTTTGATGAATCAACTACAAGTTTTACAGAACAAAGCAGCAAAGACTACGGAGGCTTTAAATCAATTGGGTTGGTAGCCATTGGATAAAATTCGCTTGTTTCACAGGCTTATTTGGATTTTATATAGTATAATAGTGACTTTTCCTTAATGTAATGTCTGCTTATATATTTTAACTTTTTTGATACTGTATTATAGTAATTTATTACGCAGGACCTCCCTGAAAACCACGTACGTGATGGGAGCTTCCTGTTAAAATATTACTTTAATAATAATAATTAATAATAATAAAAAACCTAGGCGAAGAATAAAGATAAGGGCCAGCTTAAAATCTTCAAATGCAAAACCATGACAATAAAAAAAATTCGAATATATTTACTAACGTTTCGTTGCACCCAGCAACATCTTCAGAGTGATTAAGTTATTACAATGAATATATATTAGTAAATATATATATTTATATATATATATATATATTTGCATCTCGTCTTTCTTTTATTTAATTTCCTACAAGTTTTTTGTTATTTTAGTTTGCGTGGAACTTTTTTATTATTAGCTCATGCACTTTCATTCCTTTTGTTTACGCTTTACTATCGCATGCATAATCTCCTTGAATATTGGACCTGTCATTTCTCCATCCATAAGCTCTATTTATTTTATTTCATCTCGTCTTACTCTGACGAAGAGCTCCGCTCGAAACGTCAGTATTTCGTTACTAAAAATCTTGGCAGTTCACCACCTTTTCACTTTGCTATATATGCAAAACACTGTCTACTTTTTAAACTCTCATTTATCATAGACGATACATCGACAATGGCGGATCCAAGCTCAGTCCTAAGTGACGACACATTTCTATGGGGTCCGGAGATATGTCCCTCGGAATTTTTTTGAATTTTGGGTTTCTAAAACAGCATTTCCTGCATTACGAGGGCATTTTTGAGCAAAATATAAAGTTCTGAAATCCCATTTTTTAACAGTGTATCTCGTCATTTTTAAAAGAACATGCTCTGCTTCAGAAACCCGCGGAACCCCCCTGGATTCGCCGCTGACGAACGATCGTCAAGCGCTGTCACCGGCAATCAGAAGGTTACAGGTTCGATTCAGTCCGAGGATATGAGCTTGACGCGTCTGTCTACTGCAAGCTCTCCCACATTCATTACAGCAGTGTGTATATTAACACATACTGTATACTATACACATATACATAGTATAGCGTAAATGTTGTTTTGTTAGGCCCGGTTTAGTCGCCGAACTTGAGCCGTACCTATTGTAAATAGTTCAGTTAGCAAAACAATTTGTTCAATCTAATTTACATTAAGTTTGGCTCATGAAACGTTCGGCGTCTAAACCAGGCCCTAGGAATCAGAAGTTTTACAAGAAAAACCCATAATCCAAATAAAAACTCTAGTCCTAACCTTGAAATAAAAAATACTAACTCTACCTCTAAACGCAATTCTGCAATATTTATTTACTTTAGAATCTAAAAATGTCTAACAGGAACCGTAATTTAAAAATGAATATAAAAAGCCATCTAATATAACCTTTTAGACATTTTAATTGAAATTTTATTAGTCCAGGTCTCGTTGTATATAGCAACATCACCAGAGTGGATTAATTGTAATGACGTTAACATCTGATAACGCGTTGTATACGCAACGAAAATTTAGCTAATAAAATTTCAATTAAAATGTCGCGTATAAGAGTTATTTTTATTTTTTGCGGCTTTGGGCTATTTCCTGTTTAATCAATGTCCGAAATAGAAATTGACATTTCCTGTAGAAATCGAAATATTTTGGCAAGAATAGCTTTATTGTCCAGTATATCCTTTCCTGATAAAGGAATCGAAATGTGTAAGGTTTTGGTAAATATGACTAGCACATTATTCCCATTCTTAAAACTCTTCACTGGTAATAATTTTTCAAGTTCTAGTCCAAACCTTCAAAGCACTTAATGACACCTCATCTCGTCAATACCGAAATGACCTTCTACAGCCTTACAAACCTTCTCGCAACCTAATTCGTTCCTCCTTTAAGAATCTACTTTCTGTTCCCTTAAAGAATCTACTTTCTGTTCCCTGAAGTCTTATGGTGCTAGGGCCTTTTCTGTCTGCTCCTGTTTTGTGGAATGCTTTACCAGATCTCGTACCAGATCATGTCAGATCAGTCCACATCACTAAACCTTTTTAAGAGTAAACTTAAAACATTTTTATTCGAACAAGCTTTTGGAATTGATATCTAACATTTGAAGTTAGTTTTAAATTTGCATCTAAGTAATTAAACTTTTATAATAATTATGTAAAGAGCCATATATTGGACTTATGGAAATGGCGCTATATATAAGCTATTTATTATTATTATCATCATCATCAAGGCGGCTTTAGAGCCGAGTAGTGTTGGTTTTTACAATCTTAAACCATTGTTCCCTGTCCATCATCACCGTGTGTAGATCTTCCAACTCCAGATCTGTGTCCTTAGTCAACTTGTTAATAAAAGTGGTTTCCGGTCTTCCTCTATTCACAGTTCCATGTTTTGGTTCCCATAAAATTAGGCTTGAGACAAGATCATCACTTCGTCATTAGCAATGTCCAGTGAATCGTAATCTTTCTTTGATGCGTTCAGCGATTTTAGGCAAACCCGAGTACAGCTCAACGTTCGTGAGATGTTGTTTCCAGCTAATGTTCAAAACAGCACGAAGTAATCTCTGGTATAGCAGCCGTCAAGTTGTTTCTCTAAAACTTTAGTCAAGGTCCACGATTCGCAACCATATAACAGAACGGTCTCTACAGTTGCTTGAAATAGTCTAATTTTCAATTGTCGAGAAAAAAATTATTATTATAGGTAGTAGAGATATGTATATGCAAAATCGTTATAATTCGTTTTGTTCCATAAACTGGTAAAGACATCTTTTTATGAATTATCTAAAAGTTTGGTGTACTGCCGGGCTGTCTAATGTTCCCTGATGAAGGCCCTTCGCTCGAAAAGTGTAGTACCCCCCGCTATTCCGGCAACACACCAACCTTTTAGAGTATTTAATTTGTATTTCTACAATTCCTACGCAACACAAGTCACAACACTTTTTTATATCGTATCTTTTAATGGCCCGATGCAATCACATATATGAAATGAATAAATTCATAAAAGCATATATAGGTGAGTAATTTAAAAACCGCGCGTCGAGTCTGATTGTGGACGTGACTCTCATCACGTATGGCCTTCCTTTGCGTTGTTGTGATCGTCATTCTTATCTTCGGTGTTTTCAAAATGCGCGCTTGCCGAAAACCATGTCTTTTTCCACAGTTACAACCAGCGACAATCGTGTAATGGATCGTAATGCATTTACTAAATTATCTTTCTTATCCAACCTTTCTTATTCAAGCCGTTGCTTGTGGCCATTGTCAGCCATTGAAGCAAGTTCGGGAAGTGTATATATAACTATATAGCGGTACATGGCGTCAATGGACGCGTATGGCTTGAAAACATGCGGGATCAACTGCGACAAGATTTATGTATGTTTGTATAATTAAACGCGAGCGGGGATTTTAATGAATATAGGTGTGTCCTTATCTCTCTTCACTTCTCTTAATGACAAACAACAAAGCTATCTTGAAACCAAACTGTCGCCAATAAGAGAGGAAAGTTCGCTCATGGTTAGCGGGAATTATTAGCGTCGACAAAGTCAGACAGAGAAGAATCGAGCAAACCCCTTTCTATTCACAATCTTAATGGGCATATTCGGAGACGGACATGTAGTTTACGTCAGTCGTATCAAGATTGTTTTCTCCGGTATTCAGAAGCTCAACAAGAACAAAAAGCCAAACCATAATCCATATAAAAACTCTGGTCGTAACACTAATTTTAAACATTTCAACTGCGATGCCGCAATATTTTGCGTTCGCGTCTCGCGCCTTCTTAACCCTTTTTCTGTGTTTCGCCCTCGGCGGGAATTTCGTTTCATTTTTTACATTTTTTGAAACTGGTTGACATTAGTGATCTCTTTCAAAATCATTCACAGCTACTTAAAATTAAACCTTTCAAACTATTTGAAATGATCGTTTATTGTCACTAAGTATACCCGGTCACCATGGTTTATTCAACTTTATTTTTTAAGCATATTATACATATTATAGCAACAAAGCTGTACATACAACATGACAACATCAGATCAAATAGTGTTGCCGAAAATCGAAATGGGATCTTCCGTTTCCAGCGAAGATCCTCTAGTGCATCATCCTTTCAGATAATTCTATTCGCATTTCTACACTCATGTATACGCAAAACAGCACTTTTATATCAACAACTCATTCAATTCAACAAATATTACAAACGTGAAGTCTAGATCGATTTGGCAAAAGTGTCGCTTGAATGGAAAATTTATATAACTTCGCGAGGCTTGCTCGTTTCGAGTAAATGTTGTTCGAATTAGATGTATGGCGTTCAAATGGTCATATTGAATTTTGACATTATAAACCCGCAATATGATTAATATTATACCGTATGTTATTTTAATATTACAAGGCTTATATGATCACCTTGATTTAGCCATTATGGTGTAGATTCTGCATTCTATATACCTCATGATATAGAAAATTTCTAGTTTTCAGTATTCTGCTGCCGGGAACACTGCCCCAACCTCCTGTGTATGTTCCGAGGCAGCATTTCACTTCTGATAAGAACTCCGTCATAGTTTAGTAGTTTATAGCAGAGCGAAAAGGTGCAGTGATCTATGTTTCTCAGAATTTATTTGCTCAGCTTTCGTCCCAGATGCTCTAAGACATCAGAGCCATTTACTGAGCGTTAAATGGTGCGGTTTCGAAACATCTTATTACTCGGGCCTCCCCCCCCTGGGGGGAGAGCACGAGTCTTAAAAACAGTGCTCTCACATCCTGTTGTTAGGAAATCCTTAGATTCAGGGTTAAAATTCCTTAGATTGACTAAAATTTCCTTAAAACCGTGACCGAGCCTGGTTCCCAGGAATATGAGGCCTGGGAACCAGTGGAAAAAGGCGGGAAAAAGGCGGGAAAAATTAATTTTGTTGTCATCAGTCATATAGACAATATAATTTATATAAACAAGTGTAAAACAACTGTCAACAGCCAAGGCGAGGGCCGAGCAGGCGAGCATGTCGGACTCGGAGTCGGAAGATGAAGAAATTAGCCCTCCGAAAAAAAAAGTGAAAACCAAACTGTATGAACAAAAATTCCGTTCAGATTGGTTGGGAGATCCTGCGTTTAAAGACTGGCTAATCGCACCGTCGAATGGAAAGAGCGAGCCTTCATGCAAGGTATGCACGAAGAAGATTTCTTGTTCAAAAACTGCTCTTCAAAGACATGGTCTTTCTGCGCAGCACAAGCAAGCATGTCTACGTGCAACAAACCAGACTTCCATTCATGCTAGCCTTCAAAAGCAACAGTCAGCAGATATATACAAGGAGACCACGACAGTGCAGATAGCGGCCTTTCTTGCAGAGCACAATCTTCCGCTTAGACTGAGCCCCTCACTCCTAGAGTTGATGAAAGCAAGAGCCCCTAAGAATGGAAAAGAGTCAAAGTCCCTTCAAGAAATACAGATGGGGGCCACCAAATGTACGAATGTGATTCGCCAAGGTGTCGGACTGTATTACGCAAAAGAGTTGACTGCGATCCTGCGCCAAAAGCGATTCAGCATCATCCCAGACGAGACTACCGACGTGTCCACAGAGAAGCAGTTAGGAGTTTGTGTCATGTATGTTGACGAAAAGGATTTAACACCAGTAACCAGATTTTTGGATATAGTTGAAGCCACCGACGCAGGAGCGAAGGGACTATACAAAGAGATGAAGGGGATCTTTGAAGAGAAATCGATACCTCTTACCAACATCATCGGTTACTCGTCAGATACATGCAATGTTATGTTCGGGGAGAATCTAAGTGTTTCAACCCTTTTGAAGAAAGATGTGCCACATGTTTCAACAATCAAATGTAGCTGCCATATGATCCATCTTTGTGCATCTCATGCCTGTTTGAAGTTGTCCACATCACTGGAGGACTTGTGCAGAAACATCTATTCCCATTTCAGCCGATCAACGCTCAGACAGAAGGATTTCACACAATTCCAAACGTTCGTGGAAGCCCAACCTCACAAGCTGCTGAAACTCGCTCAGACAAGATGGCTGTCCCTCGAAAGCTGCGTTACGAGAATTCTGGAGCAATGGGAAGCACTTCGTCTATATTTCATTGCATTCGTGGCGGATGGCAAAGATCCTTCGTACACAACAGAGAGTATTCTTAAGGGCTTGAGCAATAAGTTTGTGCTTGCTCAGTTAGAGTTTTTAAGCGCGCAGCTACATCGTCTCAACGAGTTTAACACCATGTTCCAGACGACTGCACCAATGCTACATCATCTTAGAGAAGCGGTGAGGAAGCTACTGAAAGAAATTCTCAGCGACTTCATTCTCATCGACGTGGTCAGGACACAGGATCCCTTCACGATTAGCGTGGATCGCATGGACATTCGATTACCGTTGGATAGGGCGTACATGGGAATCTTGGCTACATGTACACTACAAGAATGTGGAGATGATCTCGATTCAGTGCTGAAAGTCAAGAAGGCTTGTGTAGAGTTTCTCGTTGAGCTAGTCAAGCAAATACGATCACGCTTCGTCATGAACGATCCAATTTTTCGCGTGGTAGAATTTCTCATTCCAAGCAATGCGATCAATTGTTCACCTCCATCATTACACGAGCTGTTCTTGACGCTGCCATACTTGGGTGACGTCGCAAACAAGGCACATGCTGACCTGGAATGGAGAAGGCAATCTTTGGAGGAGTCGGCAGAATTGACGCCTGATGAACCGTCGCATATTTTCTGGCAGAAGAGGCTAAACGCAAAGACAACCAACGGATCTTTCAAATATCCAAATCTACGAAAAGTTGTCGCCTGCGTGATGTCCTTGCCGTTCTCGAATGCATCCGTTGAGAGACTTTTCAGTCTACTTAAGTTGATAAAAACCAGCATGAGAAATGCACTAAAGAGAGAAACACTCGTTGGCCTTATGCACGCCAACGAGGGAATGAAAGTCCATGGAATCCATGCACACCAAGTAGAATTGGATGAAGATTTTGTGCGCATGGTTAAAAATGTGAAAAGCAATCTCACTGACAGTCAGGTTCGAGAACTTATCACAGAAGAGTTGAAAAAAACCAGTGATTGATCAACACATATTATGCAAAAGAGCGAACATCTGTTATTAAACAGTCAGACTCATATTAATGACAACAAATTTTATTTGTTGTCACATTTTGTTCAATTTTCATGACTTTTGTTAATAAAAGTAAATATTTCAGATAAAATTCAGAATTCCTTAGAAATTCCTTAAAAAATATAATTCCTCAAACAATTCCTTAAAAAAGTAAAAAAAGGTCGAAATTTCCTTAGTTTAAGGAAATTTCCTTAAAAGTGAGAACCCTGCTTAAAAAGGGCTCTGTTTATTATTATTTTTATTATTTTTATTATTATTATTTTGTCGTCGTCGCGAAATGGCAATTATTGCATCATTGTTGACTAAATTTGTAGACTAGTGAGCGAGACTATGAATGTGGGATTACTACACATGCGCAGTGAAGTGATCCCAAAAAATTTTTTGTCCTCGTACCCAGGCTTTTCACCTTTGCGAAACTGAAAACACTGCATATATGCGCCATTGTGCTTTATTTACTCATCGATCCAGTGATCTGATCACCTTTCTTCGAGTGCTCTTCACTGAAAATCTTTGATGTGGCTGGCAACTGGCAAGTATCTTGATCTTATATATATACGCTCACAATCCCGACCGCTTTCGAAACGGGTTGGTCTACGATTTCGAGAACCTGTACTCGATCAAATTATCTGTTTCCATACGCTTTAATTGTCTACTAAATGTTTAATAATTTATTATGAGACTCAACATATGAATGCTGCATGGAAATATGTTAATTGTTCTGAGGTAACTGTAATATTTTTATAAGCTTTGTTGCCTGTATTGTTTATTGTTATGTTATACAAAATAAAGTTGATGCTACAGTTTATTGTTTCATATATTATACGCATTTATACCGCTACAGTTTATTGTTTCATATATACCAAGTACTATGTTTAGTTGCTATCGAATTTTACCCTGTTTCACTTGATATTTTACCTGTAAGCTTAAATGGGGCTCCAAAATGTTCTGGGTTATCAGTAAGTTTGTATTGATTGTTTATATATGTATTATAATATACACAAATGCTTACAAATGAACACACAGTATATAAATCTCTGACACCCAAATTACCAACTATCAAGGTCAAGGAGTAAAGAGTTTGTTGTTGTTTGCTGGTTTACCAGTGACGGGTCTGAATTTTGGCCTTGACTACATGGAAAGCGAGTTGGCTCGCTAATCGAAACAGTAACATAGTTAACTATGCAGTAATCTGTCTTTATATTACAATTAGCTGGCCGGCCTACTGGACTGACTAGTCACTAGTATGTATATAAAGCCTCTCAAATAATAAATATGCTAAAATTATGAATATTTTTACTGGCTCAAAATGTTAATATAACTTCAAAGAAATAATGATTTTGAATTACATTTCTTTAAACTGTTTTATAATGGCTTATGACACCTTGCTACTGCCAGCTAAATGGTTTGATTTACTGCTATGCCTTATACACTGAGAAAAAGATTAACTGATTTAATGCTTGCTCAAACTGAACCGGTTTGCCGGACTGAGCATATGAATTGTTATTACATGAGCACTGGCCGGCTCTCTTGCCAGGCTGACCCTGTTGGCTAGAACTGGATTAGGTCAGCAAACAGGGTGGCTCATTTGGCGGGGCAGACTTCCGCTCAGTAAGCCAGCTTGGATACTGAGCCAACTCACCTTCATATAATCAAAGCCGTTGGCCAACACTGTGTTATGGGTTTGCAACCACCCCTGCACTGACAGCTGTATCATTACATGTACCATTGTATTCAACTATAGATTTGTGTATATTGAATTCAAATCACTGAATTTGCCTACAATGTCTTTCAACAAGCCACTAATTCAAGAGCCCGAGTTAACGCCTAGCGGGCGTCTTGTTAAGATATAGATCGACTCCACGCCTAGCTTCAAACAACATATTAGTATTTATTATGTTTTGAACGGAATACCCAAACACAGGCTAGAAGCCCAATTGCTTATAGGGGTCGTTTCGAGGGCCAGGTCCCAGAATTTTAACCTGTGTCTACGGTAACCATTAGACCCGCGAGGACAGCTGGTTACAATATTTGACAACGTCAATCTTCAGCTTGATCTTATGGCGTTTGGATATTGCTGTGTTAAAAAATAATCGGATAAAAATAAAAATAATCGGATAAAAATAATTCTACTGTACGTAAGGCATACCTTTTCTTGTGCAACTTGTTGCATAGCAACGAAAACGAACGTGATCTGGTAATGGTGCATGTTTGGCGAGCCAGCCCTCTTTTCCGAGATCCCGCCGCCTCTCAGTCTAATGTTTTGTAAAATTTGTTTTCGTTTATATGATGAGAGGAGGGTCAGCCCTCCTTGGCGAGATCTCGCTATATGGACTACCCGAGATCTCGCCTAAGAACTTGTCAGCCTTGTAAACGCACTCGCGAGCGCTGGCCCTCCTAGGAGGGATGGGAATAAATTAGGATTCGTTAAGCGAATAAAACACCTGAGTGTTTCTGTCAATCTCATTAATTTTCCAAAGTATTAAAAGGTAATACTATTGTAAAATTAAAACGATCGACAAACATCGATCCTTTGAGAGAAATCATAAGAAGGAGCTTTTGCTTGTTCGTCATCATGAATGTTGGCGCTAAAACGCGCACTATCACCAGTCCTCCTCGAAGGGCTAGAAAATTCCAGTAAATGCGATGTGAAATTTAGCCTTCTTGCTAGGGCCAGCCTAGAGAAGAGGGCTGGGTCGCCTCAATGTAAACAAAATTACGTGTGATAATGTGTCTGTCGTGTACACTTTTTTTTTGTCATAACATATTAAACATTTTATCAGGATTAATTTAGAAATAGACCAATCTCACTTGAGCCGAAAAGAGAACTACACCGAAGGACTTCTTCAGATTGTCATTTGACTTTTTCATGTCTTCTCAAGTGTCGCTGTGTTGGATTCCTTTGCAACTGGCGACATGTATGTCAAGACAATTAGTTGAAAGAAAAATATAACGCCTGTAACAGGTGTAAGACAGCAACCGGCTGCATGTAGAGTTTGCATGAATAAAACACATTCACTTGACTACACACAATGCCCGAACGCAAAATTATAATGGCGAGTCAACTGTATGCGGCTTTGTGACGCCTTGCCAAAAACATTCCAAGATCTGATATATACGAAGGGCTCCGCTGGAAACGTCAGTATTTCGTCACTACAAATCTTGGCAGTTTACCACCTTTTCACTTTGCTATATATCCAAAACACTGTCTACGCAGCACTCTACTTTTTTATATAGGCACAAGGCGTATAGCCTATATGTGTATAGACCCACCCGATTGCTCAAGGAAAATTAACTACAATAGTACCAGAACCCCACGAAATTGGCAGGAAAAATTATATGAATCGAGTAATCGACATTCCCCCTTTTAACTAAATGTTGGTAATTGTACGTGAACGAACTATTCCTCTGGGTCGCGGAGTAGTTATTTGGAAAGGTGACAGTAATTGTTTCTTGATGCTCAGCACTGGTAAACGCCTCCATCTTCCATGTTGGCTGCTTTCAAATAGAACAGCGGGAAAGAAAATTAAGATAATCCGATGTTATTAACTGCGCGTTATTAAAGTTGGCCATGTTCTGCGCTATGCAGAGATAGAAGGAGTAAGCTCCACGTAGGTAATGTGTTATCAAGTAGAAGAAAAAGTAAATATGGCGAACTGCCAAGATTCACTATATATATATATCACTCTGATGAAAGACTGTAATTTATACGCTATATCTGCGTTGCACCATTTTCCATGTGTCCACCGTTGGCCACAAGCACACGTCGATGCAGGTACTTTACAATGCGGTTTACAAGTGCATACAGCTGCAAGAAAACAACACGAAATACAAAAAAAGACAAGAAATTTCAAACAACTTATATCATTTAAACTTTCTCCTTGTGTTTATTTTGCCAAGGCCTTTGTAGTGTACTCGTGCTGTGCTATGGTGAAGTATTAATCCTATTAGAGATAGACTGTTTGTCCAATACTCGTGTTGTTTTCAATGCTAGACGAACAACGCTATCAGAAAAGATTAATGTTGATAGTTTACCAAGATAACGAATGTGCGATACTCGAGATAACTAAACACAACGACCTCAGACTTGCGACCTACAGTTTGAACCTCCGAACTCTCTCACATCGCAGCGCGGTTTCAATCGATTTTTCCTTATTTATTACCAGAGAAAAACAACACAAAAATAGACCTGAGCAGGTACTATATCGTCAATTAGTGTTTAGCTTGCAAGTGTTGGTTTTTAATTAGCTCGCGCGTATTAAAATTGATGGCGAAATAACAAACCGTTCGGAAGTCAAAAATGAGATTAATTTTTTAAGCTCTAATCTCAACTCAGACAACCAATATACGTGTGTCTCTTATGCGTGTCTTGACAAATGCGATTTTTCGGGGCGAAAAATCGCACTATTAAACCATTAGCCATCACCTCTACTTATACAGGGGCAATGTTTGTGTTATCCCCTGATGCGTCGCACATTAATGTTTTGAGTGAATTGACATTGCGAAAACAATTGCCTTCACTTTCTGACCTAATTGACAAGTCATCCTAAGGGTGAACGCGAGGCGAACTCATTCATGGTCATGACACAGTCATCTCCGGTTCAATAATTAAAAGCCTCAATCGAAATTGCGAAGGGGATTAATAAATAGCAAGGAAAGCATTCGATTTTAATAAAATCTCATTATCCACTTCACGGCTGACAGCTAGCGAACTGTGCTCTGAGATAACGAGACGCGAAGCGAAGTCGAGGAAACATTGTGGCTCGCTAGCTCTGTTATATATATAATCGGAAGTTTCTCCCGGTGACTTATCTGAAGCTCTGGAACAAGCGAACGTTGTCGACTGTCTGTGGAAAGACTTCTTTCTTATCCAGCTCAATTTATTTGGTGGTTTTTAAAAGCCAAACCAAGATACCGGTACTAATAAAGGACGTATCAAGCAAGGTATTTCTCAGATTGGATATTTTTGTGGACGATGTGTTAATGTGCGTGTGTGTGTGTATATAGGAAGCTATTGATGTCATTCATTTGGGATTTGTTTAACTTTCTAGTGCTGTCTCAGTTTGATTACAAGAAGATATAGTTCATCATGGATTCCCCAAATGGTGAGTTTTACACGTTATTCTCGTTAATGTATAATATTCATATTACACTCCCGAACATAAGCGACTTATTCTGGCTTCACTCAGATGTTATTGACCTGTGTGTGTTTTGCAAGTGTGATTGGTTTAAGGTTTTCTGCCATCCAACTTTCCCGTTCGTGACCTCCTGTTTACGGTACGTGTCATGTTGGCTTGTAGTTGTGGGCTTTTATTTGTATGCCTTGGAGGTGTGTCTGCCATTGTTACCTCTTTCTTTGATCGCTTTATGTTCCCTTGCTTTCGCTTTCTTCCTTGATTGCGATGCTAGGACAACAGGAGGTAACCATTTTTATAATTAATTTACGATGTGTTGATAACTGGACAATATCTGCGCACAGTTTAATTAGCTGCTTTCTTATGAGCCGCGCTGCGCTACTCAATAAACGTTTTTAATGTGTTCTCGACGTGAATCACAAGTCGTTGCCATTCCTTGGCGCTACCCTGTTATATTTTGACCGGCGAAAATTGATTAAAACGCGTCCTTGGCGCTGCTAATCAATATTGTTTACTACAATTGAGTCTTCGTATATATTGGCTCCGGTTGTTAGTGTAAAACGCGAGGTACACTTAAATAATACACACACGAACAAACGAAGTCTTGTCGAATATATATATATATATATATATATATATATATATATATATATATATATATATTATATATATATATATATATATATATATATATATATATATATATATATATATATATATATATATATATATATATATATATATATATATATATATATATATATATATATATATATATATATATATATATTTTTTTTTTTATTATTTTTTTTTCATATATATACATATTTATTTTTTTTCATATATACATATATATATTTTTTCATTATATACATATATATTTTTTCATATATATATATATATACATATATATACATATATATATAATATATATGAATAATAAATCCGAAAACATGCAATATCTTCACACACTCGATGACATATATATGAATGAAGTATAGAAATATGCTATTATTCTAATCTGTTGTGCTTTAGCTGTGCAATAACCGGACTGTAATGATTAGGGTTCGGTTATATTTACCCCCAACAACGGTCAAATAATTCCATTCCAAAAATAAACTTTATTATTAAATAAGACTTGACTGTGCGTCTTGTCACTGGACACACAGGCCCCATTCTTGTCCCTTTATATATATATATATATCGCGCAAATGAGATCAAAATTGTATTTTTAGTTACGGACGTTAGTCCCCGCTGTTCAATTTCAGTTCCTTATGGTTGGCAATGCTTGTTTTTCTGCTAATTGCATTTACACTAAACTTTCTTTACCGATTTATAAGTGTTGTGCTGACACGCTATTTTTCGTGGACCAACGTTTTAGAGTATTTGATTTGTATTTCTATACTGCCTACGCAGCACAATGCTTTAAGTCGTTTTCGTATATATAAACGCGGCATCTCCTTTGGTTAAACCAGTGACCAGGTATTTTATTTTGTACAGTGAAACCTGTATATAAAAGCCAAAAATGACCTAGTGAAGGTCTCTGACGGGAATCGAACCGTAAAGGTTATACGATTACAGTCCACACCGCTACGATTTGTAGTTCCGTTTGTCATCTTGGTCAGTGTGTATATACGTGAGACATGAGTGGATATGACGTCGCTTGCCCTTGCGCTACGTACGTAAACAAGAAGTATGTCTGGTATACAAACAATAGCGTAATATCGTGTATATCGTATCTTGTGTATTATGAGCTGTTTATATGAGCCGGCATAGCCGGTTATCGGGGCTGATTAGCTTGACAAGGTTCCTGGCTACTATATATAGGGACACGAAATGATATTTTAAAGTAGAACTGGCTTAGGGACAAGTCGTTATTTATAGTCGGGGCTGAAGAGAAATAGATTTGGTGCTGTAAAAAAATGTTACCCAACCAAATTAAGATCAGAAATTTAACCGTCCAAACCATTTATGGGTAAAGAAAATCTTTTGCTCAACCCAAGAAGAAAAAAGTGAGATAAAGCTCAATTCCCAGCATATCGTCGATGCAAATTTTAATAACAAACCCAAATAGATATACAGACAGATTGTACTGTAACTTTCAGATTATTATCTCCCTATATACAGAGCAGGAATCCAAGGAAAATAAGGAGAGGAATACAATAATAGAAGCTAATGTGCAATGATGACTAAGGAGAATTGATGCCGAGATTCCAATTTTAAATGAGTCAATTTTGCTACCCAACCCTTGAGGGAAGTGATGATTTTTTACCCAATCATTTAGGTCTTAAAATGTTCAATTACCCAACCATTTTCTCTTCGGCCCCCACCCCGGCCATAAATAATAACATGCAGTCCCTTAGTTTGTCTGTAGGAAGAGCATAAAGTTAATTCAAATGATATTGTTGGGGTCGAGGGAACATTTTTATGACACAACTCAGCCCTGTTAGCCCGGCTCATATATTTTTACTTTTTTGATCAATTTTATTAGATATTAATGTAAATACAAAAAATACCCAAACGGAAAGAGCGCGAACGGGACTCGAGGACCCATGCGAGGCGCCTTCCCGTTGAAATTAAAAATACATAAAGTCATAGATCAACTGCTTGGAATTCACGATGCACCAACACACACGCGCAGCCCCAACCCCATTCTTCCGAACTCCACTGAAAGAACAAAATGAATAAAACTGAGTGGAATTCAGAAGAACGAGGTTAAAGCTGCACACATACAACGATGCTCCGTGGAATCCAAGCATGGAAAACTATCAGTGACAGGAGCAGTTACGGTATAATGACCATGTACAAGTCATATCAACGTCAAAAGTAGATGTTAGTAATGATAAATAAGTATTGAGTAAAAATCTTTTGAATGTTGCAAGACTGCAGAGACTATTGGTTGGTGCTATTTTACAAACAGAATTCCAGAGGAACAATTCTGTCATATAAACAGCCATTTACAAAACAGTATAACTTATGGGTGACACGACCAAGTTCCCTTGGCAAGTTTTTCTTTGATAAGTTTAATGTGCTCAGGTGTATGACATAGATTGACAAGATTTTCATTGACAAGCGCGGGAACCTTGTTCAAAAGCTGGTCGTGTCATATTTTTAGAAGTGAAGCTTGTGAAAAGAGAGCCTGCGTCGCGCAGACAAGAGAAGCTTTACAAGTATTATACATGAGTGATAAAACTTGTTGTGCTGCGTAGGCCAGTGTAGAAATACAAATCAAATATCTAAAAAGGTTGGTGTACTGCCGAAATAGCGTGTAAGTAGTCTAACGTTTCGAGTGACGGGCCTTCGTCAGAGAGTGAAACCTATAAAGTGAATCATTAATCATTATTTCACTTTATACGTTTCACTCTGACGAAGGGCGCTCGAAACGTTAGACAACTTACACGCTATTTCGGCAGTACACCAACCTTTTTAAATATTTGATTAATATCATACATGGTAGGTCACCGAACTGCACAGGTTCATTCCCGAGCATTGCTGCATAAGAAAATTAGCTAACACAAAAACTAATCTTTTAACCTTGATACTAACCTCAATGCTAACACTAATATTAAGGTGTAAGCCTAAAACTGAGTTCGGTAAGGGTTCATGTTATGATATGTTTTCATTTACTCTCTGACGAAGGTCCTTCACTCGAAACGTTCGACAACTTACGATATTTAATCCGGAAGTAAATTGTTCCGCTGTACGTACGAGCTAGAAAAAGTAGCTAGGAATTTGTCAAGGAAAACATGGTTGTGTTTGTTAGTGAGATACTCTCATAGCAAAAAATTCAAGATACACTCGGTCTGATGAGACCCGTGGTGAGCAAAGGTCACTATAAGTGCTGTGTGTCCTTTAACAATAATCTCTCATCAACCCTGAAAGATTACTCGAATGAATAGAGGGCTGTTCCAATTACAAGCCAACTAATCCAGTCCGGTGCGTCTAAACACTGTCTAACAATATAATTAATATAAAGAGTGCGAGAACGTGTCGTTTACGTAAAACGAATTATATAACGATTTTTCATCATCTCTCCTACTTGGATAGTTCAATTTGTTTATCATGAAAGTAGGCCGGATATAACCTGGAGTGGAAATGTCTCTTAATATTTGGGACATTATTCACACAGGAAATACACCAGCAATCGGTCTGAACAGGCTTCAAGGAGTTAGTGCAAGTTTGAAAATGAAAATAACTCTTATAGATAGGACATTGAACATTTTATTACTTAAAATTTCGTCGTAACAACATCAGATGTTATTTAATCTGTCTTTGTCTCTCTATTAGTCTAAGTCTAACTGATAAAAATGCATAACAGAAGTTTCTTGTAATCTCGCGAACTCCTGCATCCAGTCATTGAGCACTTATCATATTCACATGCTTAATGAATTACTGTTTTCCTGAACTAATATCTCGTCGAACAAAGCCGCGCGAGAAACTTAATTACTTTTTGCCTATATTATTTGTTTGTCATTTCAAGCGGGGAAGATTAATTAACAGTGCTGTAGCTACTAGAGCCAGCGGCTGCTTTTCATTAATCGTCCGAGCCGTTTCAAAAAGTAGCTAGATGATCGGACGATTATATACATACTATAGATATAAATATACGCAAAAATCCTCGCTTGGTATTAAGGTGGTTCGATTGTCTAAATCTTGAGAAATTGCATTTCCTGCATAAAAATGTTTGTAATGCAGATCTGATCTTTATTGTGGTTCATTGCATAGCTCTAGTGGTGGTCTTAGTTACTGAAAAGTTTTATACCCTCAAAGTTTACCTGAGTGGAGAAATAGTGTTTCAAATAAATCCATGGTTTTAATTTTGGTGGCAATTGATAGTCTAAATCATGAGAAATTGCATTTTCCCGCATAAAAATGTTTGTAATGCAGATCTGAGCTTCATCGTGGTTCATTGCATAGCTCTAGTGGTGGTCTTGTTCACTGAAAAGTTTTATACTCTCAAAGTTTACCTGAATGGAGAAATCGTGTTTCCAATTTCTCTAGATATACAAATGCTACAAGTGTGAAACGTTTCAATAATCAAGACCACCGCTATAGAGCTATGCAATGAACCAAAATAAAGCTCAAATCTGCATTATAAAACTTTTTATGTGGAAAAATACAATCTCTCATGATTTAGACTGTCGAGCCACCTTAAATACTACAACATCATACAATTTGGCACATCCTAATTAATTGGGACTGGGCACGTTAACATGCAGATATCGTGTGACGAACATTGTAATTGTGTTTTATTATGCATAACTGTGATGAAAAATATAACAATGAAAAAAATATATATATGTTATTTACCGGTTTGGAGGTCCGTATGGAGAAATATTTCCCGAGGTCTCAAAAACGTTTTTGAAACCAAGGGAAATATTTCTCAATACGGACCGACCAAAACGGTAAATAATTTATTAATTTTTTCCCTTAATATCCTGGCTTGTTTTTTTGGTCGTCATCAGTATTTATAGTCAGTGGACAAAAAAAAAAGTCTGCTTTTTCTTCGTCAAAGGAAATTGAGAGTTAAGTCTCTATCCGGATAAAAATATCACTTATGTCTTTCAATATGTTCAATCTCGTTTGAGTTCATTTTCAAATGTTTTTAGAATATTTTACGGCTTATAAAACGCATTTAAAACTGAAATTATGTCGAGTGGTCTGTATGGGCTCATACGGACCGCTCGTTAGCCAATCAGAAAGCAGGATTTGGTAGGATACGGACCGGAAAAAAATAAAACAAAGTATTGTGATTGTTATTGCAAGATATTTTTTTGGCTTGGCCCTGCTCGTACCCAGTCTTCTCTCTCTACAGGGTACGAGTCAGACGGTTCCGTCGGTAATAATTTTATGTGGGTTCCAAATATATTAGCAACAAAACGATAGATACGTTATGTATATTACCTTGTCCTTTGAAAGAACCTCGCTAAGCTTATCCTTTCTGGATAAAAACAGAAATTTAAAGCGTGTTTTTTAAAAGAACGAGTTAATACATAACATATATATCGTTCTGTTGCTCTTGACTACATATAGCAACGTTTCACGACAAAAGTTAGTCTCTAACGTCCTAGAGCTCTTAATGAATTATATAATGGTGTAAAAGAGTGCTGTATATTGGCTTGTCATAAAACTCAATTAATTCAGCCGAGTATAATTTATTCATCTAAATCTGAATGCTGTCTTGACAGCAAATTAGAAGTGATAGTTTTCGCTAAATTGGATATATGCTTCTTCATACCTTTTGTAAGAGATAACCATGGATATATGGTGGATTATTAAGCTTGTTAGCGGCTTTTATGCCTATGAATGCTGACATGAATAACTCTGAAGAGCATTGAATATTTCTCAATTATTCAGGTCAACAAAGTAGACAAAGGCAATGGAACAAAGACCATAAAAATTATCATATCTAAACACCCAGAAATTCTGGGTGTCATGTGACCAGCCGATCCCAGGGCCATTTTCGCCGACCTTCCACCGTGGAGGCAAAATGCCCTGGGAACGAGGTTGGGCCGTAGGAAGATGTTTCAGGTTAGGGGGGGGGGGTGCTCCCCCGGAAAATGTTTGATTATAACTCTCTGAAATGCGATTTCCTGCATTTTGGGGTCAGTTTTACAACAAAATACTATGATCATAAGCAACATCATTTTAGTGTACATAATTTTATGTAAGGACATCCTATAGCGAGAACGCTGGGAAGCGCCCAAGCTTTATATATATTAAAGGATTGGTGATGCATAACATGTGCAATAACAGCGAGGTTCTTTAGGCGCTTTCGCATCAGTAGCGTTAACTGTAAAATTAATCTTGGTTAACTTAGCAACTTTAGTCCTTGTATCTTGCGAGTCTTGCCGTGATGCTGGGACAAAGAAAGATTGAATCTTCCTCTGCGCCATACTTCTGCGCTAATTTTTTAGGGGGGCTCAGCCTCCCTTGCCCCCCTGGTTCCTACGGCCCCTGTAGCAAAGTGAAAAGGTGGCAAACTCATGCCAAGAATTTTAGTAGCGAAATACTGACGTTTCGAGCGGAGCCCTTTATCAGAGTATTAAGAGGCTCGAAACATCAGTATTTCGTTACTAAAAATCTTGGCAGTTTACCACCTTTTCACTTTGCTATATAAAGGTGTTGTTCTGCGTAGGTAGTGTAGAAATACTAATCAATAATACTAATAGCTTGGTGTGCTACCGAAATAGTGTGTGGGAGGTCTAACGTTTTGAACGAAGGCCCATCGTCAAAGAGTGAAAGACACAGCTCTTACATACACGAATTCATACGTTATTGTTTACCGCGAAGATTAACAACTAACATATTATGCAAACCATATTTTAATATAACTAATACGTTATAATCGCATTTAAGCAGCAGTGAAGTGGCCATTAGTCTTGTCCAATAAACACCCATTTCCCCTTTTCCCAATGCATTGTGTCATCTCTTTGTTATCTGTTAATTACATCTATTGTATCAGCACAGCATGGGAAATTTTCTTCGTCGACTTTTTGTGTGAACCGCACAGGAGATAAAAATAGAAGTATTTTTCTGCTGAGACACATGCCTGGAATGACATTCGACTGTGTCGAGCTTGTCACTATAGTTATTATTGTGGATCACAAGTGTATAGATTATGTCCAAGACTACGTGTCGTTGTTTAGACATAATAGGCCTGTCCGTTGCTTGCTTTTATTGTGCAACCTGGTGTGTCTGGGCGTCCCACTGTTCGGGCGCCAAGTTTCTCGACAACCAAAATTGCTTTCTCCACGCTTTTAGCTTTGTAATTATTGACACGAAAAACAGTAGGAAATTAACACGAAAATATGCACCCATTTTTTCATCAAATTCGCTGTAGTGTTGGTACATTGTTGCTCTAACTGAATTGAATCGTTATCGTGGTTTAAATAAGCAGCGAAACAGTCTTAGGCGTTATTTATTTCGAGGCACTATTAATATATTAAATTAACATATATAGCTAAGGCAATTAAAAGATACTAATTATGAGTGCTTTTTACCTATAATTAAACGAAAATGCTGCAGTGAATCATGAGTGAATTCAATATGCACAGCCAAACTCTCTTCCGTCAAACTGGGATGTTCATATTTCGTGTGATTTTTGTGCCATGTACTCCAAAATTGCCCTTGGTATATCGTTTTTGAGAGAAAGTTCGCTGACACTGAACAGCTCGAGTTGAGCTGACTTCTTCAATATGAATGATTGCCACTGACAGCTGTCTGGCGCTTTCTCGATTGATATACTTATCAAAAGGAGAAATAAGAGAACTTCAATGTGTTATTAATGGGCGACGTTTTGGACGGTGTGTACTTCTTCAGGTCAGAAAACGTCCGAAACGTCGTCCATTAATATACGTAAGTACTCTTACTTAAGTATTTTACAACACATTGAAGTTCTCTTATTTCTCCTTTTCATATTATATCCAGTTCTTTTGAGAACTTAGCAGCTTTCATATTTATTTTTACTTTCTCGATAAAAACACGGCAACTGAAATCCTAATGCTAATATGTTTACTAACCCTAATACTTACCTTAATAATAATCCAATACTAACATTAATAGTCTTAATATACTAAGTAACCCAAAATCTATAACCATTTTGACTAACCCCACTGATCTCAAAAATAGGACTGGATCTGGCATATTTGCATAATGTAAATTGACGAGAGATCATTAGAAGCTCCGAGTTTGCAAGCAAATGAAACTGTGACGCTCGCGAAATAGGTTTAGTGTCTGGCCAATATAGTTTCTTTGTTAACATTAAATGCATAAAATCTTGAACCTAATTTGACGTCTCATATTAGGCTTCCCTCACTGGATAATTAGAGCCAACGGCGGCCATTACTGAGGGCCCAAAGTCGCAGTAAATCTGTAGGTAGGCCATGAATCGTTTTACCCAGTAATTTGAAAAATGTCTTCTGGTCCTCTTTATAGTAAAATTATTTTATTTTGTCGATGCTAAGAGCACATAATCCAACAAAAAACCTCATAGGATCCTCAGTTGGTCCCTTAGTAATGGCGGACTTTCGGCTTCATTTTCTGAACAATAGTTGTTCAATCCAGTCTTCTTTCGAGATCAGTGACGAACCCTATAATATTAACCCGAATACTATAACTGTGCTGCATAGAGAGTGTAGTACTCTAACGTTCCGTTTACACAGGTGATTTGTGGTGCGATATTTCTCTCTTTATAACACATGCGATCGAATGGATTGTCTTACGAATGTGTTGAACGATTTATGCAGATCTATGATCACGTTCAATACTTTAGTGAGTCATCCACTATATCGCATGGATATGTAAAGCCTGGATCCCACTATAGCTACGCAGTGGACTGCTCGCTATACGGCGCGAGTCCACTAGATAAATCATATCTGCTGCATACCCTATAGTTTTGATAGCGAAGTTATTCGTGGAATAAGTGATTAAGTTACAAGACACCAAATTACTGTTCGAAAATAGAAATCGCGAGATTTGCAGCAGAGGAAGTGAAGTGTGATGTACGCCAGGCCTTTCTATACTATTCTTTTAGTTAAAGTGCCCCTAACCTCAACATTTTTTATTGTCTTGTTTGGAAGAACATTTAAAATGATAAAGTAACTTCTTTTGAAGATTTTCGTTTCTTTGCTTTCTTTTCGAGATATATCAGTTTGTTTGATATGCAAATATCTGGAATTTCGTCACACATGCATTTAATGACTTATTGGAGAAATGTGTATATCTCTTTCATTCTCGAACGAAATCCTTTAAAATCAGAAGTTTGGTGTTGTGGGAGAAACGCACACACGTGTTATTCACACTTTAGTGTTTTTATTTCATGAACGCAAAGATATATAACATTCTCTGATAACTCATTATGCATGTGTGACGAAATTCCAGATATTTGCATATCAAACAAACTGATATATCTCAAAAAGAAAGTGAAGAAGTGAAAATCTTCAAACGAAGTTGCTTTATCATTTTAAAAGTTCTTCCAAATAAGATAGTAAAAAAATTTGAGGTTAGGGGCACTTTAAACCCCACTTTCATTGACCCCCTAGAAGACATTATACCGATAGTTCCATCTTTCTTGTGAGTCTTGTAGTATGGTCGTTCATGTCTGGGTTTATTATTTTTGAACGACCACACCTAATGACCACGCCCATTTGTCGGCAAAATTAATTCTCGCACCCCCATTACCCCCTCTACTGCGTTGGAAGCCTCTGCAGAGGAGAGACTTACTGATATATAGTGACTGCCGCATAGGCAGTACGTATATCAATCGAACCAGTAACCTCAGAGTCTCGGTTGCTCAATGGTTAGACTTGGAGCGTCTCCCTGGCAATCAGAAGGTTACAGGTTCGATACTAATGTCCGGGAGCGATCGTCTATGTATCGCCTAAAGAAACGGTAGTGTAGGTATAATTAAAAACAAGCATGCATCGCCGACCATACGAAGGAACTGGAGTTGAACATACAAATGTAATTTCTATATACAGTAAAAACCCACGTATAAGAACCTAGATTTTTCCAATTAAGCCTAAAAAGGTTCTTATATAAATGGTGTTTACTGCAAAATTAGGCTATTTAGGTTCTTGAACAGGTTCTTATTTATTAAAGCGACTTGGTTTTGGTAAGTGTGGTCTATTATTTATATAAATTATGCATACATTTTCTCCAAATGACGGCAGTCTAAGTGTAGCTTTCACTGTATGTACAAACCCTAAAGTTACAGCTTACTGTGTGTAAATTCAATGGAACAAAATAACGTATACAACTGTAGACATATATACCTACTATTTGTCTGGTTCTGGCTCATTTTCATTACTTTGTAGAGTTTATTTTCTTTGATTTATAAATTTTTAGTTTTGACTCTATTTGATAAAATAAGAACCTGCTTTCAAATTTTAGCCTAAAACAGGTTCTTATGTAAAGGGGGTCTAAATGGAAAATCTTAGCCTAACAGGTTCTTAAAAACTAGGTTCTTATATGCGGGTTTTTACTGTATGCGATATATAAAGGCGCAAGAATGGGGCCTTCCCACTGCTACGAGGGGCACCATGCAGAGCCATGTGGGCAGCGGGGGCAGTGGTAGCAAGAAGAAAGTGTTTTAAAGTCTGTGAAAGAATCAGGGTTGGCTGTGTCATGATGGTGAGAAAGTATATGTTGGATAGAAAACGATTGGTTCACTTCTTACCAGTTAAAGGAGATATTCCCATCTGTTTTGAACTTCTGAGGCACGTGTATATAAAAATGCCGGCAAGTTTCGCGAACCGATACGAAAATATGTAAATATTATCTCTGAAGATATTGTGATGTAGACAACGAAACGATACAATCGATTTCAAAAGTCGTTGGGACACCTGAGATTTTCTAACATATATACTTCATATACATCATCTATTTGACAATGGGGCTACTTTCCTTCCCTCCCCCTCCCTTTACAATGTTGTCTAGTGAAACAAGTTATCATTTCAACGAAATTCGCAGTATATATGGCATGAGTCCTAAACCTTGCGAGTGTCTCAACACTTTTGAAATTGATTGTAAATCTTATTAAAAAGATTTCCTTTTCAAGGTTCTGCCCCCGCTGTCCTGAGTTACCTGTGGCGCCCCTTGACTGACAAGACAATACAATACACAGCCAATGATTTGATAGCGTACCTAGACTAGATAGGCAGAGGTTTTACGAATGCCCGATCATATGTATAGCTTAACATTACATTAACACCATACCGCAATGTTTAATTTGTGTGTTTGTTATGGTTAAAAGAAATGACATAGCGATTCCCTACTGTGTATAATACCTACACAGCGCTAGTCTCTTATTAGAAACCTAAAACTTAAATAGAAATTTCTTATTAATTGTAATTGTGTTATCCCACGCACCATGTTGATGTCGCTTCCTCTGCACCTGTGTCTCTTCGTTTCCTGTTCGTCAGATCTGCGTCAGCTTTGCGCCGGCAATGTGCCGCATACTACGCTGCTGTTTTGCGAGCAGTACTGTTTGGACAAATGTATATCGACAGAACTCGATGTGACGCGATATTTGTAACCTCTGAAATATGTGACTCGTATGCGTATCCGCAGAGATGTGCATTGGAGTTTCGCAAGCACTGTTCCTTATACAGTTGTTCTCTTGTTCACAGTACTTGTTATACAGTTGTTTCTCGTTGTTAACTGTTGTTGTACAGTTCTCGTTGTTCATTGTTGTTATACAATTGTTCTCTTGTTCACTGTTGTTGTACAGTTGTTCTCTTGTTCACTGTACTTGTTATACAGTTGTTCTCGTTGTTAACTGTTGTTGTACAGTTGTTCTCGTTGTTCACTGTTGTTATACAGTTGTTCTCTTGTTCACTGTACTTGTTATACAGTTGTTCTCGTTGTTCACTGTTGTTATACAGTTGTTCTCGTTGTTCACTGTTGCTATACAGTTGTTCTCTTGTTCACTGTTGTTGTACAGTTGTTCTCTTGTTCACTGTACTTGTTACACAGTTGTTCTCGTTGTTAACTGTTGTTATACAGTTGTTCTCGTTGTTCACTGTTGTTATACAGTTGTTCTCGTTGTTCACTGTTGTTATACAGTTGTTCTCGTTGTTCACTGTTGTTATACAGTTGTTCTCTTGTTCACTGTTGTTGTACAGTTGTTCTCTTGTTCACTGTACTTGTTATACAGTTGTTCTCGTTGTTCACTGTTGTTATACAGTTATTCTAGTCATGTTTCAATTGATATCTTCTGGACTCATTTTTATGTTTCTTTTCCACTGATATTTCGTGAAGTAATGGAGAGTTCGACTATGATTCGACAACCAACTGTGATACCATACCATCTATATCTTGAGATGAATAGTTAAAGTAATTTAGAGTGTTTTGGGCCAAGAGGATTTTGATGAGCAGCTCCCGAGCTAAATAGGTTCAGTTGTTAAAGGTTTGGATAAAAGTTTGTCTAATATGAAAGAACTCGTAAAATGATAGAGTAACACCTTTTACAATTTTTCCGTATTTTACTTCGTTTTTGAAATATTTCAGTTTGTTTGATATGTAAATGAGATGGTCTCTGACGTCAGGTGCGTAGAGAATTTCGCTCATTAAAATATTAGTTCCATCTTCAAGTTTGTTCCACAAATTTACTTGAAAATGTACGTATTATAACTCCTCATGACAATGAACGTTGTAAACTTAGCAATCACTGAGATATAAGACATTTTTTAATGAGTGGAAATGCACCTGACGTCAGAGACCATCGCATTCACATATCAAACAAACGGAAATATTTCAAAAACGTAAAATAATTTAAAAGTAATTAAAAGTAAAATACGGAAAAGTTGTAAAAGGTGTTACTCTATCATTTACGAGTTCTTTCATATTAGACAAACATTTTTGACAAACATTTTTTGTTGTCAATCTCCATATTAGGGTCAAGTCCCAGTGCTATTGAAAGTCGATTTTCATTGGTTAAAATTAAGACTCACGGTACACTTCCCCCTCCTCAGCTTCTATACCAATCACAGACCTTCTTCAATAGCACTGCGAGGCTTGGGCCAAGCGGCGAGCGGAGATGAGACCCTGGGTACGAGGCTTAGGCCAAACGTCGTACTTTTCATCAAGTGGAACTCAATGCAAATTACGATAGTCTGTTCTTTAGGCTAATTTGCATTGAGTTCGAATTATAATTTGCACTTAGCTGAAACACGAGAGATATTTATTTCATGTCCCATCACGGTACAGTCTCAAACCGTCTCACCAGTGTGCGGAGGATGAGCGATGTTATATGTCATATTTGTGCGCGATGTTTTACTTTCGATTTGCCAGCTGCAATATTGCATTAGCATTGCGACGATTTGCTGAAAACTTTCATACATAGCCGAAGAAAGATTCCTTTATCACCCATATCAATGATATCGTCACTCAACACTAAATCATAAAGAGTATTTAGCGACAACTGTATATAAGAACTTATTTTGCCTTATATATTTATGATTGCGCATCGAAATGCTCTCGACAGGTCGAGACACGCAAAGTACTGCTCGTCACCCAGTCATCCTACCCTGTACAGATATATGGCAATATTGTTGCAAATTAAGTTTTAATATATTTTTGACAGTTTGTCAGCTTGCCGATATTAGTTTCCTTGTTCGTCTAACAGCGCTGCCCTGCTAAGTCGAATCAGTGCTAGCGCCCTCGTCGAAATTCTCTCAGGCCATTGTCATACCCGAAGACCATATTTTTCGACATAAGGTCGACGAAAAAAGCCTCAAAGAATCTTGAGTGCTTGTTTGCGATAACCATTGACGCACTAATCTTAATTGGTAACCACGCGCGCGGTCAGCGGTCCTGGCTATATTTTCCACTTTATATCCTGCCGCTATCAAGGGAACACATTGACAACAAGGTTGTTTGGTCGAACAGTTCGTGCCATAATTTTCCGGTTACTTTAAAAACGATCAGACTTACAGTCGATATCCTCACCAGTATACTCATGTTCTTGATAACTTTTCAAAAATTCCCATCTCCTTAAACGCAACTTTTCCTGACTTTCAGTTAGTAGTTATTGACTGATGTTAGCTATTAGCTACAGCTCTATGTACTATACTTGGTTATTATTATCGCTCCAATCACCTGGGTAAATTTTGTTCTTCATCTCAAGCACCAGAGGCTACAGACGATCTAATCATCTGCGTAATCTCGACTGGCCCAAAAAAACCAACTTCGTTTGATAACTTGGAATTATATAACTATGTCTATGGATTCCAAAATTGGAGCATTCGAAAAAGCTTTTACAGCCTGGTTAATCACTTGTTTGTGTTTCGTGTAGGAACATCACGTATGATTGCGTTTGCAGTAAAGTGCAGGCAAATTGATGTTAAATTGCCAGGCAGATTGCAGAAGCAATTTGCGTTTTTTGCCAGGTAAAAGCACTTTAAATGCTTTGTTACCGCAAACAGTCCTGTTGAAATGCTTCCCCCGCTGTGCAGGGCTGCCGGGATTGGCCAACCGTTCATCACTTAATTATTTTTGAGCAGATGAGAGATAGTGCCATTTGAAAACCTTTCTTTAATTGCTTCGAGTTTACTTTCGATTAAAGTCGGCGATATAATGAATGCGTTCGAAATCAGCAACTCTCGCGTGGTAATATATACCTTTTAGCGTCGCAATAATTAAATCGAAATGAATGCCATGTTAAGTAAACCAATTTCCCCGTGGTGTGTGGCAATGAAATACGGGTTTTTTTAATAGGAAATCGCGTCCATTCGATACTGGACTCACGGGGAAAGCGCATAACAAAGAGATGACAGAACACGGATCTGTGCATCAATAATAAAACCCCCTCAAGTCGACCTCGACCATGCTGTATATTATGCATAATACAACTCGTAGCATATACTGTCCACTTGTGTATATACATGGTAGTGCGTGCATCCCAAGGTAGGATATGGGAGCAAATAGAACTGTTTTTCTCTTGCTAGTTGAATTATTTAATTAATCTGTAGGTTGAAACTCGTATATCGTTTCAATAATTATGTCGTTTCAACCCGATAACGTTTCTAACTTAATTGGGAAATTCTGGTCGATGTGACCAATCCGGCTTGGCATAGCCCGCTTGTCGACGTCCGATTGATTTGATGGTTTGGTTGATTAACGTTAATTTACTCTGGCCGTGATGAGTGCTTTCATAACGCAAATTGTTATCTGTGTGGGGACGATTTAACAAACAAGTCTGAAAGACACACAGCGAATCCGCCTTGCTTGCGAAACGGTGTCTTGCTCCGCATAGGTATCACGCTTTACGACCGCCAAATTCGCTGTATTATCGACGTTATCGCTATACTCGCCTGGTATATCATATAAAATCGAGTTATACATCTTCGTAGCTTCGCTTCGGTTATCAACACAATGCAGTCGAGCCGAAGTGAGTATCTGTGATCACGACGTTTTCCCTCGTAGTTGTTGTGTTTGTGAATCGTTGATCAGTGTACTCATATTTTACTCGTGGTCGTGGGATTCACTACGTCGCCGGTCGTGTCAAGTCATGGTCATGTATAAATAGACTCGTCGACGTCGTGGCGTCTTTCACCAACGTTTTCATTGCGTTTAGGTATGGCTTGTGACAAGAAGACGAGGAAATGCGCGGCTTGTGGTCGAGCGATCATCGAAAGATTCCTTCTGCACGCCCTGGATCAGTATTGGCACATGGATTGCCTCAAGTGCTCGTGTTGTGATGTTCGACTCGGCGAAGTGGGTTCGTCGTGTTTTTCAAAAGAGGGCATGATATTATGCCGCACGGACTACCTAAGGTAAGCACCAGGTAGTAATACTCGTTGCAAGATAACATTACCATAGTATATAATTGTCATTTTAGTACTACGGTTAGGATGTTCATAACCTCGTATACAAAGAAAGCGCCGAACTATTTATGACATATTTTCATCGATTTATTAATGATGTCTCGAATTATCACACTTATTTCGACCAAGTCTCCTATATAGGGGCTTCGAGTTCGAGAGCTTTATATCGGATATTTCTAGGGTATTGCTGTTGTTATTCAGTCTCTCTCCTCGCTACATCCATAGATCCTATAAACCTATTTACGTCATTCACTACCTTATTATTTCTCACAAGCCCCAGAGATCGCAATCGCACTGGTTTGTTGTGAAAGCGAAGATTGCTTGGTCGGCCACTGATGTAAAATGCCACAGCGACTCATTACAGGGGCCCCATTTAGTATGACTGAAATAATACACGCTTCATTTCCTCGAACAAAAGCCTAAGCTTTGCTTAATGAAAATCCGCCAAATGTTTCGTTACCGCGATCTGATTGGCCTCTCGCGCCTGGGTCAGTTGTCTCACGCACTTTGCGTGTGTCATGTCAAAAAGCTGATTCCCTTTCTTGGCAAAACCCATTACTTGCAGCTTGTAATTAAATCCAAGAAATTTAATAGGCTTTTAGGGGTTTGTTGACGTTCTGTGTTTGCTCTAATATTACCTATGATATTAGTACACGAGTTGTTCAGTCAAGCCTTGCGCGTGCGTTCCCCGATGAACCCTCCACAAACACGAAGAAAAATAACAAGAAATCCCAGAAATTATCCTCAAGACATTCCGGATAAATTTAGTGCGAATTGCTCCATCGCGCGTAGTCATAATTTCCCATCTAATTCCCCCCTTCGAATTCCCCTTCAAGATGTCCATGCTTTGATGAGATAAGCAGTTTTGAGAATGCTTTTAATTTTAATTGTCTGCCCCATGCGCGCGATTCGAAAACCAAGCGACTCGCATTACCCGGCGCCGATCTGACCGCGGTATATTCGAATCCCTCTGCGTTTCTCTATACCATATGTATTACTGAAAACGCGAGCTGGTGGATATTTCGTGGTTTTCCGTTTGTCACGAAGTTCGTGATTCCCTCCCCGCAAACTAATTGCTGTTCGAGGAAATTGCCTTTCAGGCGCGTGATGACGTGCAGTTCGCACGGTTTTCAAAAGAAATAGTGGTATCCACTAATGCATTTCCTTTTTTATGTAACCCTCACTCGTCGTGCTTTTAATATTAAAAGGTCTTCTTCAATGTGTCACTTCACTACGACCGTAATGAAATGGCCAGAAATATGTTCGAGTTAATTCGTGCTCCTTTCTAATTAAAAGTTGAGTTATCAAATAAGATGTTTGGCTTAATATATAACATTTAAATTAGGCGGGGATTCGATAAGTTCGTGACAACTAATTCCGTTTCTTATTATGGTAAGCTTTTTTTTTTCCATCTATAACCGCGTTTACCCGAGGTTTCTAGTAACCGAAATCAACGCGAATTTCGATTATTGGTGGTGTCGTACTTCGAAAGCGTCATAACATGAAAATAGTGAATGATAAAGATGAATGCGTGGACTAGATATGGACGGTGTTGGGGTTCGGTGAAAGTTAATGAATTTGGCTTTGTCAGAAAAAAATAACAAGTCTCCATCTTAATTTTAAAATTGTAATTATGAATGAGTTATTTGACACTATAGCAACATAACGTACATCAAAAACTTCGCCATTATCTCGCTGCCCATTATCTCGTCGTCGATTTATTCATACATGTCGGATTTTATCTGTCACGTTGTCTTCCATTACTCCTAGCCCTCATCTCCATTTATCTTCGAGGATGCATCGCTTCGCTTCATTTCCTTTTATACCTGTATGTTTCCAATATTCATTATTCATTAAATTATAAATGCAAAGATTACTGCCTCGATTCATTAGTATTGAAACTTTTTAAAAGATACTGCTTGTAGCTTCCAGAAACTACCTGACAATTTTTTCCGATTAATTTCGCTGTTATAGATGATACATGGGCGATTGTCATGCTCAAATCCTCAGGCATATATTTATATATATATATATATATATATAAACGTAGCCATAAATAAACGTAGCCAAGCATCCGCGCATAGACAGTATATTTTTAATTTTTTTTATAACAATTTTAATTGGGAATACATACCAAATACAAGATAACATATATAACAAAAGGTATATTCCACAAAGGCAAAACACAAACGAGACAACGAATCCCATGCGACGAAGGACGTAATTGCATAGTGATGTTAATAGATTTGAAGAACACGAGACTCTTTCTTTCTCTGTCGTAAGCTAAGAGGAAGAAATTCAGTTTTTTTAAAACTATCTTTACAGTTGACTTCTCCTTGTATGCATTGATAAATATCCATCTAGTTGCTCTTCGCTGCACACTTTTCAACTTTCCTTTTTGGAGGTGACTTCGTAAGGAGTTAATATTTATATTTCACAACCATGATATAGCTTAGCTGTGATTTGACCAACGATAGGTACTAAGGTTTTCTACTGACCTGTATCTCTTACAGAAGAGGCAGGTTCAGTTGAGTAAACCTAACATCCTATTTGACTTGGTTATGCTACTATATCAATATGTGTGCACTAGGAAAGACTTCGCATTATCGTTATAATACCAAGGTCTTTCACTTTATAAACACGTTGTAGTTATGTAGAGTTATATATGTTATATATATACATATATACACATATACACATGCATATGTATAATGTATGTATATATATCATAGGTAATATTTGGCATTTCACTCGATCAAACTACATGTTGAAAGGATTTATGGTGAAGAAAAATTTCGAGTGTTGGAATACATACATTATTGGAATATATATATATAATCTATATATATATATATATATATATACACATATATATACATATACATTATACACACATATGTATAATGTATGTATGTATGTATATATATCATATATGTATATATATCAGTTATGTATATATCAATCGAACTATCACATCATTGTAACCTTCACTCTCCATCTGAGTCTTCGTAGCTCAATGGTTAGAGCGTCTCACTGCAGCAATCAGAAGGTTACAGGTTGTAACCCTGTCAAGGACTCCAGGATTTGAGCTTCACAATCGTCCATGTGTCGCCGTCTGTCTACCCCAAGCTCTCACAATCACTATATCAAATAATGTATATATACGTGATGTACCAAAGAAGAAAAAACAAAACAGGAAATATATACAACACCCTGTTTACCCGCGATGAGCAGCTAATCCCCCCGTCGAAAACCGCAATTAAAAGTTGCAATGACATTTTAAATTTTAAAATAGTGTAATTATTTAAACGAAGACCACATAACTCATCTAGGCTCTATAATTAGATTTTTAGTTCGTTATGGCTGAGACTATAATCAGGTAGAAAAAGGTTATACGTTGTCTATAACGGATGACTCTATGCCGTTGTTACGTTAGGCAATGATTCTTGGAAATTGTCTGATAAAGACCGACTCTGTTGCGTTATAGTCGCACAAGAGTTAAGGTGTTACACTATAGGCAATGTTTCTTTAAGGTGACTCGATGGTCTAAATCATGAGAAATTGCATTTTTCCGCATAAAAATGTTTGTAATGCAGATCTGATCTTCATCGTGGTTCATTGCATAGCTCTAGTGCTGGTCTTGGTTACTGAAAAGTTTTATACCCTCAAAGTTTACCTGAGTGGAGAAATCGTGTTTTCAATAAATCAAGAAAAATAATTTGCATAAAATCTGCCGCTTATCATAAAAACAATTTCTCTAGATATACAAATGCTACAAGTTTGAAACGTTTCAATAATCAAGACTACCACTAGAGCTATGCAATGAACCTTGATTCTCTCTTTCTCCTTTTCCTCTCCCTTCTCTCCTTCTCCTCTTCCTTCTCTCCTTCTCATCTTCCTTCTCTAATCTCCCTTCTCTCCTCCCTCCTCTCTCCCCTTTCTCCTCTTCTCTCCTTTTCTCCCCTTCTCTCCTTTTTCTCCCCTTCTCTCATTTTCTTCTCCATTCTCTCCTCTCCTCTCCCTTCTCTCCTCTCCCTTCTTTCATCTCCCTTCTCTCCTCTCCCTTCTTTCCTCTCTCTTCTTTCCTCTCCCTTCTTTCCTCTCCCTTCTTTCATCTCCCTTCTCTCCTCTCCCTTCTTTCATCTCCCTTCTCTCCTCTCCCTTCTTTCCTCTCTCTTCTTTCCTCTCCCTTCTTTCCTCTCCAGTCCCTTCTCTCCTTTTCCTCTCCCTTCTCTCCTCTCCCTTCTCTCCTCTCCCTTCTTTCCTCTTCCTCTCCCTTCTTTCCTCTCCCTTCTCTCCTCTTCCTCTCCCTTCTTTCCTCTTCCTCTCCCTTCTTTCCTCTCCCTTCTCTCCTCTCCCTTCTCTCCTCTTCCTCTCCCTTCTTTCCTCTCCCTTCTCTCCTCTCCCTTCTCTCCTCTTCCTCTCCCTTCTCTCCTCTTCCTCTCCTCTCCCTTCTCTCCTCTCCCTTCTCTCCTCTTCCTCTCCTCTCCCTTCTATCCTCTCCTCTCCCTTCTATCCTTTTCCTCTCCCTTCTCTCCTTTTCCTCTCCCTTCTCTCCTCTTCCTCTGCCTTCTCTCCTCTTCCTCTCATTTTCTCCTCTTATCTCTTTCTCAGCCTTCTCTCCATTTCCTCCTTTTCTCTTCTCATAGCTCTTTACATCATATTACGTTCTAACGCTTGCCGTAGTCATTTAACATAATTACTATAATTTGGATGTCTATCAACACCATCATTGCCACTTTAGTTGATTTCTTTTCATTGCTTACTTCAAATACTCTATTTCCTTCCCTAGGCTCTACGGCTCGAGCGGCGCATGCGCAGCCTGTGCCAAACTCATTCCCGCCGCAGAGATGGTGATGAAAATTCAAGACAAAGCTTATCACATTCAGTGTTTCACGTGCTGTGCGTGTCATCAAAGACTCGTGCCAGGGGATCGCTTTCATTTTGTGAACGACAGAATATTTTGTGAAAGTGATTTTCCGCTTGCTTTAAGGAACACGGCACCGACTACGCCGACACAACACCAACCCGTAAGTATATCACTCTTAACGTCATAACAATATATATATATATATATTATTATGCATTCTCTACTCTATCTCGATTTTGATTGGCTGTTTCGTGACATCAGCTTCATGTGACGTCAATGTTTCAATAGTACGGTTCAAAAAGTGTAATTCCAATATCGTGTTGCAAACAATTTGATTTGTTAAAGGACATTGGCAACAAAAATTAAGTTTGTCTAATATGAAAGAACTCTTAAAATGATAGAGTAATACCATTTACAACTTTTCCGTATTTTATTTCGTTTTTGAAATATTTCAGTTTGTTTGATATGTAAATGAGATGGTGTCTGACGTCATGTGCAGGGTAGAGAATTTTCACTCATCAAAATATTAGTTCCATCTTCAGGTTTGTTTCACAAATTTACTTGAAAATGTGCGTATAATAACTCCTCATGATAATGAACGTTGTAAACTTAGCAATCACTGAGATATAAGACCTTTTTTAATGAGTGAAAATTCTCTACCCTGCACCAGACGTCAGAGACCATCTCATTTACATATCAAACAAACTGAAATATTTCAAAAACGAAGTAAAATACGGAAAAGTTGTAAAAGATGTTACTCTATAATTTTACGAGTTCTTTCATATTAGGCAAACTTAATTTTTGTTGCCAATGTCCTTTAACCAACTTTAGCAGAGGGAAATGGCATGAATATGAGACTTAAGCTGATGACAATATTAAGCAATTTGTAGCAGAAAATGCTAATGATTATAAATAGATAAAATGCTCAAACATGTGTTAGGCACTTTGTAGTGAAAATGCTATTCGTTATCATGTGGAAACTAGCCATAATACGCTAGAAATGATTTCCCACATTTATATCTCATGAATTATTTTGTTGTTGTATTTCGAATCTGATTCAATAGTTCAATAAAAGTTTTACCTTAGTTGAAATTCCGATTTTAAAATTCCCATTCCTTTTTTTCAGATTTTTTGCTAGTCTTCGTGAAACGCATGTTTCATCGAACTGGCGACCACACGTGTGCATAATCAAACAGTTGAAAGAAATAATCTGGCCACGAGAATGGACAAATCATTTCCAAAGCTTCCTTGCGATTTGTAGCTTTGGCGAACAACGGGATACACTCCTCCTGCAAATCATCTTCACGCGGTTTTCAAGACTGGATCTAAAACAATACATAATCCGACAAAATAATCCTCCTGCGGAACTAAAAATGCGAGTCGACAAGCAAGTCGCAAGTGATGATATTTTGAGTTTATTCCAAAGTCTTCGTTACATAAATTGACATTCTGTTTTCTCGACAAAGGACGTAAGAATAGCGAAGGTTTTTCACAGTTTTTGATTTCCCTTCAAATATCGCCCAAAAGCGCTATTTGGAAATCCCGCAAGAAATGTTTGCAAATTGCAAAGGGTCTGGCGAGCAAAAGTACTACACAGATTTTTAATATTAATAATCTATTTTAATTGATGAGGTGATACATAACAGTTGACACTGAAAAACATGTGTCTCCCCAGTCCCCATACCTGCACTATGTGTCAATACTATTACAATTATTTTTTCCATAAAATACGTCCCTCACGCTTCGCCCGTCCAGCATATCCTCGCACCTAGGATTCACTATTATCCTGAAATATCATGTGGCCCAGGATTCAGGATATGTCTGAATTCTAAGGCGCCAAATGTAATTTTATTGATCCTGACCCCAATCTTTGTCCGTCTCTCCCCCCTCCCCTTAGTTAACACAAGACGAAATGCTTGTGGGATTATTTGGCGCCTTAGAATTCAGACATATCCTGAATCCTGGGCCAGATGACATTACCGGATCATAGTGAATCCTGGGTATGAGGATATGCTGGTCCGTCGGGTGGCTCGTCTCAGTCCTCTTCTATTTGCAATTTTTTCCTTAAAGTACATATAAAGCCTCCACAGTTTTTAGTTCATTGTATGGAGGTGCGAAAAGAGCTGATAAGTTATTTTACAGTATTCGATTTGGTTCGTTATTTCCCGAAATAGATCTATCTAAACATAGCCAATTGAATGAAAAAGCCGCCCGTCGTTATTCTTAAGAGGGGCCTGGGAGTCAGGAACATTTCACACAACACGGAATACATAAGCGTTTTGACCACAGAGTTACCAAAAACTATATCCGGTATTACTGCCAAAAACACACAAGCTTGAACTGATAGGACGTAGTTTTTGATAATCGGAGATCAGTGAGCGAGCGGCGTCGGTTCCTGGTTTCCCAGGCCCTAAAGCATTGAAAACTTTCTCGCCAATTTCTGGCGCGGGGGGTCCAAAATTGGACTTTTTGGAAACAAATATCTCCGGAACTAACAGACTATATAAAAAACTGTAAAGTAACTTACCAGCTCTTTCCGCATCCTCTACACAAACAACTGAAAAGTGTGTAGGGTTTATATGCACTTTAAAGAGAGATATCTCGGCAACGAATGAACTAGATCAAAAACTGTAAAAGACACCTTATCAGCTATGTTTTGCGTTCCTCAAAACAGAACTGTCCAGAGCTTATAGGTATTTTAACTCAACCTCGTACCCAGGGTATTATTATCTCCGCGCCACCCACGGAGGGAGCGGAGATAGTACACGAGGTTGATTTTAACTTTGGAATAAAGTCCAAATATCATCTCACTCGAGTGTTACACGACATTCACCTCCGGATTATGTTTTGTGTGTTTTTGAAATTATGGGCTGAGAATTTTTAAAAACCGCCCAACTATGCTAACTTTGGACCTTAGAGACAGTTCATCTTCGTCCAATTTTGTTGATATTAAGAGGGATAATATCATAAAGACCCAGCAACAAGTACAACGCTACGTCCAAATGATCTGCTCCTTCGTATTGTGGATATTTTCGTCCTGAATAAAGAGAGTAGTTTTTAGAGTTCATATGATTATGAGATAATGAAAAGAACTCGTTTCAAATTTACAGCACTTTATCAAAACTGTGTGGCTCTCGATTAATGCAAACTACATCATCATTTTCATTTGTTATCTATCGCGTAAACGCGTTATTTCACACTGATCTCGAAAGAAGACTGGATCGAGCAACTATTGTTCAGAAAATGAAGCCGGAAGTCCGCCATTACTAAGGGACCAACTAATCCTACGAGGTTTTTCATGTTGGATTATGCTCTTACCATCGACAAAATAAAATAATTTTACTACAAGGAGGACCAGAAGACATTTTTAAAATTACTGGGTAAAACGATTGATGGCCTACCTACTGATTCACTGCGACTTTGGTCCCTTAGTAATGGCTGCCGTTGGCTCTAATTATCCAGTGAGAGAAGCCTAATACGAGACGTCAAATTAGGTTTAAGATTTTATGCATTTAATGTTAACAAAGAAACTATATTGGCCAGACACTAAACCTATTTCGCGAGCGTCACGGTTTGATTTGCTTGCAAACTCGGAGCTTCTAATGATCTCTCGTCAATTTACCATGCAAGCTTCAAAATCAGCTCATCAGATACAATAGAAAGCTCAACCCAGTCCTATTTTCGAGATCAGTGATTATTACAGTGGTGAAGGCTAAAAGAGATAGCTCAAAAGGACATTTGCGTTTCTAAGAACCAACCCTAACCTTGAATTGCCGATGCAATGAAAGATTCAGTTGTAAAATAACTTGACATGACATCACAATGCATAATGACTTATTGAAAAATTCTGCATATCTTTACCAATCTTTACCATTATCACATGGAATCGTTTGATGATTTGCATATTTGATGTCATTGGATACATCCACGCACAATCTCAAGGATATATAAGCGTTTTCAATAAGTCATTATGCAGTGTGATGTTATAAGTATGATCATTTACATATTAAACAAATCTTAATATCTCAAGAGTGAAGTGAGATATGAAAAAGTTGTAAATGGTTAGTCTTTATAGTTTCAAGAGTTCTTTCAAACAAAAGAGTTATTTTACAACTGAATTTTTCATTACACAGGCAGTTGAAACCGAACTCTAATCGTAGCTAACCATAACCTAACCAAAAATAAAGACGAGACAAATACAGAAAAGTCTTTTAACCATTTCATATTACAGCTCAACGCCTTGGGGAAGTGTTGCCGTAGGGCCTATTTCCCTCGGAGATTTCTTTGAGTAGTATTTCAAGATGATGGCCAATATTAGAGTATGTTATTCTAATACTTTTTCTCTTCAAGTTGATTTGAATTGTAAAATAATAAAGATATTGCATCAGACCATCTTTGCTTTAATTTAGAACAGAGTAAAGGCACATAAATAATTGTTAGTAATAAAAACAATTATTAGTGATTACTTGGTTCAAATCATTAGAAACGAAAATATTTTTTGCAGTTTTTTAATGTTCAATATAGTTGAATATAAATATAATATATAAATATAAAATAAATATATTATATTATTATATATATTTTATATATTTTAAATTTATATTTCATTATATATATTTTATTATATTATGTTTTATAAAATAGAAAGTACTGCCTTGCAATATCATCAGCAAATGGTAAGACTTTCGGGTCTTCTCGGATAACGACCTTAAATCGTAGGCCCTCGGAACCCCTATCAATTGGGCTTCTAGCCTGTTGGGGTATTCCGTTCACCTAAGAGAGTGATAAAGCTACTAAAACTAGTGCAACGTTCACTTGGTATTTAGACGGTGATAGAGAAAACAATCGTTCTCCAGGCAAAAGACTGCTGCTATGTGCCAAGAGGTATCGCGCAGGAGTGTAAATTGCCCGCCGCCGAGGGAAGATTTGTGAAAGGCCCGAGGACTTTTACAAATCTTCCCGAGGCGAAGGGCAATTTAATCGCTAATTTCCCGACAAGTCATGGTATCAGTTTGTAATATTATGATCGCCGAGGAAAACTTTGAGAACCTTATCTAGCCCGTGGTTGGAGGCAGAGTCCTTTGTCTTATAAAATTCCCGTCTGGATATGATATGCAAGCGGGAAATTTAGTGGAAAACAAAGGATTTGTTTGTCTTCTAATTTTCCCTCCTTCACATGCACGGGAAATTAAATTAGTAGACAAAGAAATCCTTTGTGTTCTACTAAATTTCCCGCATGCATATTGTAGGAATGAGGGAAATTTAGAAGACAATGGCAAAATTTTCCTCTTGCATGAGCAATGAGGGAAACTAGCGATTAAATTCTCGGAGAGAACAAAAGAATCCGAGGTGATCATGGTATTACCTGAGTAATACTTCCGGGGTTCGATGTAGGAGACACCCTTGCGGGGGTTTGATCAGGTGCAAGACATCCGTTTTTTCCAAAACTAAACGTCTGCAACTATTATAAAAGCAAGATTTTCCGATACAAAAATCTCGATCTCACGTGCCTTTTTTGTGAGAAAAAAAATTACCGGTCATTGATGACAGGTAGGCGACGATATGGGTCATTTTGCCGGTCAATTACCGGTGATCGGCACTAATTTTGAGGTCTAGGGATGGTTTCCGAAAAGCCATGGAAAGCAGGAATAAGTAACCCCCGCCTATAATAGTCCCAAATAAAGTTCTGTACGTAGTGATGCTAAAATTGATTTTATTAACTAATCGTCCGTCCTGGATGGACTTTGTCAGAATTTTGAATTTTGGTTCATTCTAAAGCTAATCGACAACACAACGTACGGGTGAACCGGCCTCAGTGTGTATTATTATTATTTTGTCGAATTAGTGTTCAGACCGTAGACGTAACGAATTAATTTCTCCGTCAGCGATGGGAAATGAAAGCTTGCCCATTGGTGTAGTATAATTATTGATGGGTAATACACTTGTCGATCTCGTCGTAAGGAACCCTTAAGAACCACGTGGGAGGCGTCCACGGCTGAGAAACGCGTAAAGCCTCCGTCCCCAGCCAGTGGGCTGCCCACTGACGCCCTCCGTGCACTAATAGTGTCAATAGGTCCTAGTACAATGATTGATATCGACATTCCTTCCTCTCCGGCGTCCTCCAGAGCAAGGTCTTGACGAAGTGCGTCAAAGAAGCCGTGCAAGGCGAACTTGTTCGAGCAATAGAGCGCGAAGTATGGGTAGGTTAACGTGCCCAAAGTAGACGAAATCACCACTAGACGACCGCGGGACGACTGGAGACTGGGCAAGAATAATGTTGCCAGGTTGATGTAGCTGACGACGTTGACGTTAAACGTTCTTGTGACGTCACGCAAGTCTCGTTTGCCATGCCAACGTTGTACGTCATACAAGACATGATCAAGAACAAGAACGTCGATAGTGCCAAACTTTAAAGATTTCTGAAACAATTGGAAATAATTAATTTAGTTCAAACGATTATACAATACAGTCAACCCCCTCTGACACGGTCATATACATTTGCTACCGATGGATCCAGTGTTTCTTGAAAGGAGGGATGCATGTAGACCGCATTTCTAGGGGGTATGGGGGCCTGCTCCCCCGGAAAGTTTTTGAATTTAGGGTCTCTGAAATGCCATTTCCTGCACTTTGATTGAGCAAAATCTGAAGACCTTAAATCACGTTTTTTTGGCAGTATATCCCATTATTTTTAAGAAAATATTCTTGATTTATGGCACCATAAATAAAAAGACAAAAGACGCACCTTGGCGATAAATAATTGAATCACAGAAGAACACGTTTAATCAGTGGCGTAATGGAGCTACTGTGGGAGTGGGGCAAACTCGTTACGAGGTTGGGAGTGGGGATACTTAGAGAATTTGCGTTCGGGGACCCCCACCCCCATACATGCAGTATGATATATTTCAAAAATAGGTTTCAAGAAGTGATGCGGAGCTTTCTGGGCCCCTTAATAAATGGCCTGTTGTCAGTTTTGAGGTCGGGGGCCCTTGTGCGGCTCCTTCTGCACAGTGGTCGAGGACCCTTACTCCTTCCACCCAATTGCCGTCGATTGCGATACTGTCTTTAATCTTTATCATGTCCAAAAGTTCAAAAATTTTAGGGGGGTCCTCTCAAATTGGGGGCCCAAGGCAACTTGCCTCCCCCCCTCTCTCGGCGGCCCTGGTTATGGTAGTAGCTAATAGTGACTTCTTAAACAGTACATTATAATGATTATTATTATTATGGTAGTATATAAACTTCTGGATGCCCAGTTAAACTTTAGTGTGCTATATTTTTTGGTATCATATGAACCTAAATTACTTCCTACAAAAAAGTACGTATGGATTCATTGATAAATTAAATAAAAACGAAGTTATGAAGATTTTATTGTGTTTGTTGACCTTAAAAATCCGATATCTCGGCTAATTTTTAAAAATTCTTAAAATCCATACGTACTTTTATGAAGGTAACCGTCCATATTCTAATCACATGTAAAAAATTAATTTTTCTTAAAAACCTTCGAAGATTAAAAATTTTCATATTTCGATGACGTCACAATGACGTCATCATATGACATTACCAAACGAAAGAGTTTTGTCCACATATACTACATACACACTGTCTTGATGGATTCTTAAAACTGTGAAATTCTATGACATTTTTGTTATTTCTTAGCTTCCTTAGCAACGGATATAAGGTCTGAAAATCGAAATACGTCCGAACACCTGTGCCTGGCTGACTTCTTTCGAATATCCTCCCAAGACATCTAAAAAATGTTATACTGTATGACGCGATGACCAGGATATCTCTCTTTCAACTGCCAGCGATGTGGAGCATACTTGGTTGTTTTCTCGGTTGCTTTGGCCTCCCTGTTCTCAACTGAGCAGGATAACATCTTTACACTAGAAATACCCCTCACTCGTTTTTTCTGCACCCCTGCCTAGAGTATCATCCTAGCTTCACCCCCTGCGGCATTTTTCCATCTGTGCGAGAATCTACGCACGCTACGTAGATGGATAATCGAATTAGCATGTTGACGACATGTTGTGCTACAGCTTAACTCTTACGTGTTAAGCCGTTAGCATCACGAAATATGTAAATGACGTATTTCTGATCATATTCGCGCACTTGGTGTGCTGTACCTCGGTACGTTACAAATCCATGGTTTGCCTTATAAACGTGGCTGGCTGGCCGCAACAGAGTACGCCAATTACTACGGTCCCATGTAAAGATAAATAAGATAGTGGATTAGTGTTAGTTGCAGCAGTGGATCGTTGAGTTACATTTTGGACAAATAGCTCAAATTTCCACGACCTTGGGTCTTCAGGGTCATATAGCTGAACCACTGCTGCCATATAATAAGAAAGAGCGTAGCTTTTAAATTTTGTATAAGTAATTTGCTTTACACGCATGTGAAGCGGTAAAACATTCCATGTCCTGCACATTCTGAAAACGAACGAACGCTGGAACGTTTGTGTGGACGAAAGTGAACAATATCAGGTGTTGAGCAGGTGTTTATCTAGCCTATGCATAGACGGCGGTATTCCTCTTATTACCGTCCCCCATTAATCAGGGCCGGATACAGAGCGTCTCGTAGATTGTGAACATTATCTCAGTCAATATTTAACAGATTTCCATTCTGAAAACACATTTGGAATTACCGAGTCTACATAATTTCTATTATATTACGAGAACGTGCAAACCCTTCGTAAAAACCTGTTTATGTACTTTACTTATGTAATCGGCAATTAGATCTCGGTCAATATTTAACCGTTTTCATTTCTGAAAACAGATTTCAAATTACTTAGTCTAAATACATAACATTCGTGCCTATTATATTACAACGCAATCTCTTATGTCACAAAACGTCATAACAAAAAAGTGTCTATTATATTACGCATATATTACGAGAACGTGCAAACCCTTCGTAAAAACCTGTTTATGTACTTGGAAATTAATCGGCAATCAGTCGGCCGCGTTCGTCGTATATTATTTTGAAAGTATTGAACGTTATCTCGGTCAATATTTAACCGTTTTCAATTCTGAAAACAGATTTCAAATTACTTAGTCTAAATACATAACATTCGTGCCTATTATATTACGTAAAATCGATCACAAGCACTGCACGTTCAACACTTTCAAAATATGCACTCAAGTGTCACGAACGCAATCTCTTACGTCATACATACGTCATAAAACATCATAACAAAAAAGCATGCAGCTGAGAGTATTGAACTCCAATAAAAGTTAGACGATATAAACAATGGATCAACAATACCAGAAACATCTGTTATATACCATTTCTGGTATTTATTTCGTCAGCGCTTTGCTTTGCCATAACATATATTATCAGACAGTTGCCGGTTGCGATTCCACTGACAGCTTTGCCACAGTATTAAAGAAGCATGCTTTATAGTGGCAGTGATTTATCAGAAATTTGTTTACCAAACAGTAGTCATAATGTATGTATAACTGTATGCAATTAAAAGCCTTGCCTATTATATTCAGATAAGTGATAGTTATTTGTAATTTAAGTCTGCTGTATTAAATATAATTAAAATAATTGAAAACAATGTGTACATACTACAGTATGTCTGTTACAATTTATATAATCAATCCCAGGGTTCATTTTGGAAATATTATCAAAAATTAGGCTTCCGATGCACGTTCAACACTTTCAAAATATACACTCAAGCGTTACGAACGCAATCTCTTGCGTCACAAAACGTTATAACAAAAAGTTAAAGGTGCCGTCAAGTCCGTTCGGCGCATGTGCGATATTTCAAACGTGAGGGCCTCCATATGTCAACAAACTTTAACGGAATAGATTTGCGACAGTTCGAAAGCGAGTATTTGTCAAAGGTGGCGAAGGCGCGAGTGGTAGTTTGATATATTATCCACATTTAGGAACAGAACAGCTTCTTATAACACGCTTTTTAGGCGGAAAAGCTCAAGCGTGGAAAATAAATCTGCACTGTTTATATAATGCAATGTAAACAAACGATGTAAACAGAAACGTGGACATGCGCAGAACGGACTTGACGGCACTGACAAAAAAGCACTTATACTTCATTTTTACATCCAATGGTGTGTGGTTTGCAATAAAGTTCAAACTTGCTCTCCATTGGGACTCCAAATCCTTCCTTATATATCTTTGTTTTGTTTTGTTTTGATTTCTAAGTGCTGGCAAAGCACATAGGCTATAGCTAATGGGGAAGCCCAGGTATTCCTGATTGGAAAAGTCATCAAAAAACATCTCAAATGGCAATATTATATGCTAGCAGGACTCCGAAAGAGCGTTACACACAGACAGCTCACCCCACACTTAGGCCCACCCCCCTTGAGTCAATTAATCTGGAGAATTCTAGACATTCTTTAGATCGTACACTGGTGAATCGCATTTTATATAATCCTTTTTATATATATATTTTTTATATAATCCTACTCACGCTGTCACCAATAGTCTGCATGCTGTGAGCCTGTGAGCGCATTCTCGTTATATAAACATTAACCAAAATACCAACAAGTCTGTTCTCTAATGTGCACAACTATTTTTCGAGAAGGACACGAGAATCCATCGAAATTTTCAAGCACGAAACAGTCCAACAAGAAGGCCAACCTTTGAATGACACTTTGACTGCGCTATTGTTAGGTTAGATGTCTACTCGGACAAAATATTAGCTATTTGAGTTAATTTCGTTGACGAATAAACAGTTCTATGTTAGCGAAAATAATTTATCAATTTAATCTATTAGAAATAACCTTTAAAATTTGTTGTGGTGACGCAAGCACATACTTGCGCGCGCGATTTCGTTGTAATTTGTTGACGTGTTCAAACAACTTTGTCATTGTTGTTTTTATCAGTTCACGTCACGCTCTGACGAAGTCCTGATTATACTCAACCGGAAACGTTTTATTTTATTTCACGAACCATAATGCTAGCCCAAATACTACCGTAACTAACCCCAATACTAAGTAACCCAAATACTAACCATTTAGTAGTACTAACCCTGTCGATAAATGGGACTCGACAATCATCGACCATGTCTTAGTTGAAGGAGACAAGATGTACCTGAATGCCTACAACAATGCCAATCCCATGGGTACAACGCTATATTACCTCCACTGCGACTTTGACTTCAATAAGCCCAACACTTATTTTTGCAATTTTGCACAATATCATGACTGCCTTGGATTTCGAGGCAGCACTTCCCTTGCGATAGTAACTTCTAGTACTAACTTTAATACTGACTTGCGTTGATTAGTATGAGTATGAGGTCAGGGTAAGGTCCTTTTCATTATAACCAGAGGCTCAATTGTGTTTTCAAACGCTCGACTAAAAATTAGTATATCACTGTTGCGTGAACGAAGATCCCAGACTCGAGTGTCCAATTACTAAGGCTTCAAAGACCGACGATTTTACGTTGTTATCCTTGCCTGAAGAGGGTAAGGACGAGAAGACGCGAAAGACTTGCGATCTACACTGACGTTCATATTACAAAGGCAGCACTTTCGATCGTAACAAGTGCAGTAACCAGACTACAGTACTATGCTGGCTACAGTAACCACTGTGCTGACTACATTAACCAGCTGATTACATTACTATGCGGGCTACAATAACCGGCACTACACTGACTATGCTTACAAGATATCAATACAATATATTACGAGGTTGATTTCAATTGGGATATTCAGTCCTGTTTCTTCCGCCTGTCGCATTTTTAATTTCTTGTCCTTTAAATAAATAAATATCCCATTTTGTTTATTTATATATCGACTGATCGACACAGGTCCATAGTCCATGCTAGTGGTTCTGTTAGCTTACCTCAGTGACTAGCCTTACTTCCTCGATAATGCTAAGATCTGCGATGATATATGTTGCAGAAGCAGCTCCTAGTTTTGAGCAGTTGCTTTGGACTCTCTTTAACTCCTCTTCCCGTCTCGCCACCAGAATAACATTCGCGCCCTGTTCGCTGTACCGATACGCAATCTCCTCACCAATGCCAGATGATGCACCGCAAATGACTACGTTCTTATCGCGAAACGTTTCCGTGTTGTAAAAACAGCACCATTCCTTCCAGCCCCAGCGTATAGCCAGATAAAGGACTAGAAGAGATAGAAGTTTTGCGCTTGCACCCAAACTCATTGTTGTTTGTGCAAATGATCGAGACACCTACGGGATACTGAAACGTAATACTCTAATAACTGATGAGATCTCGCTTAGGGTGTTTATATGAGGTGGAGCCGGCAGCTACCCCGCTTTGCCGAGCTGATTTTTGTTGCGTTTAGATGCCGAGAATAGCCTACGTGCAGACTCTACATCGCTACTCAGATTATGGGCATGACGAATACCTTGACCTGTTGTTATTTTTTAAGGCTTTTAATGGTCTTGTTTATCGTAGACAAGAAACGTTACCAGCAGTAAAATTACCTGTACGGCAAACTAGAGCAGTCAGCAACCCAAGTGTAATAAGTTTTGTTCCTCATCAATGTAGAACAGTAACTATCAACGATCCTTCATTGTCAGAGTAACTAGAACTTGGAACGCATGCATTACCGGACTTTCTAAGATTAAAAACACTCAAATTTAGTTCATTTAAGAAAACCCTACTTGAATACTACTATAACGCTCTTTACTCCATCTATAACTCAGTAAAATGTAACTTGGCACGTCGCCTCGAGAAATCCCTCACTTGTTGTTCAGATTTTTGCTACAGACTATTCCTTTCACCTTAGTTAATGTGCTTATTTATGTAAATATAACCTTAATTTTTTTAATTTTTTTTAATTTTACACGGGGCCACAGTAATTGGCGTAAGCTGTAGTGGTATTCTTGCCAGACTTATATTATATGTTAATTTACCAATGGCGAATCGAAATAAATAAATACAATACAATACAGAATCTATACACGCAGGTAGCTGCACGCAGGCTACATAAGAAGGGCTCGCTCGCCTAGCCGGGCTAGCTTGTTGTGCTAATTGCGTGATTTATCAGTTCTGGTAAGACACGAAGTCTCATTGTTTTAAATATGAACTGTACATGAACACGCAGAAGTTGTGAATTGTTAATATGTCGAAAAAAGCAGATAAAAACAAATTTTGTCGCGCGTCCGATGCTTTTAATGCCAGCCCGAGTAGGCGTGCTAGCCCGGTCAATCGTATTTACATGGGGAAAACCCAGCGCGGGTAACCGAGATCTCGGTGTCACAAAGCGAGATCTCGGTGTCACAAAGCGAGATCTCGGATAGGCTGGCGGGCTGGCTGGCTCTCGTATAAACACAAGATGAAAATTAACAAGAAATGGTAACAAACGCACGATCTCGGCAAAACGGGCTAGCCCGGGTCGTTAGAGATGACATCTGGCCATGCAGTGAAAAATTCAGTTTGAAATGAACTCTCTTACTTGAAAGAACTAGAGAAATTATAAAGATTGGCGTTTACATCTCTTCCATATCTCACTTCGATCTTGAGATATTAAGATTTGTTTGATATGTAAATGATATGTACTCACTATGTCGACGTCGTCATGACTTTATTTATTTTGTTTTCGTGTTTATTTTATTGGATTTGCCACTGCAGGTAAATTACAAGAATAATAACAAAAAACAACGTCAAAATTGTAGAAATGTGGCAGCACCGCAACAGCATACGCCAATTATAGCAGTCCCAGATATGTAAGAATAAAAATAAAGTAAAAATTAAAGACTAATAGATCTTCCGGAGGTCAACTACAGCAGCAGAGAGCACCAGCCAGACTCCGGGCTGAGCCACACTTTGGACAAACTGATCTCCATGTCCTGGGGTCGTCCGCGTCATAGGGTCCCTCCACTGCTGCTATGTAGTAATATGCAGCAGGTGCCGTTTGAACTCGACCGGGGTGACACCAATTAATCGCAACTCGATCGGTAGGACGTTCCACGTTCTGCACGCTCTCACAAAAAAGGACCGCTGAAAAGTTAGTGTATTACATCTCCGCGGGCGGAAATGTAGAAGGTTTGCTGTCGAGGAGGTTCTTGTTAATCGTATAGGTGTACAGGGAACAGGTAGAGTTTCGGGGTTGATTTTCGTGAGTTTGTTAATAGCAATTAATGTTAATAGCAGTTAATAGTTTAGACACAACAGGGATGTTCAGCCCCATACATTACATATATACTATCATATACATATCCATATCATATACATATTACTATCATATTATTATACATATACATATCCATATTTATAAAATAAGTCGTGTCTTACGCACGCTGTGATTGGTCAGTTACTGTATTTATATCAGGCTATATAACATGAATGGATTACGCCATCGTGATACGCCATCAATTAGCCATCATACTCCATCAATTAGACATCACGGCGCCATCATACGCAGTAAGGAGAATTTACGTGTTAATAAAAAAGATATTTGTACATTTTATTTGCTTTCTACGGGTTATTTTATAAAAGAAATAGAAAACATTTTTATCCGTGTTCCCATACGTTATATAAACACTCGTGGAAGTTTGGGAGAACTCGAAATCGCGTGGAAACACTCGCCCTACGGGCTCGTGTTCCCACTATGATTTCTCGTTCTCCAAAACTTCCACTCGTGTTTATATAACTGCATGTAAATACGGAAAATGTTTTCTATTTCTTAAATATCATATACATATTACTATCATATACATACAGGTATACATATCCATATATATCATATCCATATATATCATATACATATTACTATCTATTCGGGATAGAGATCTTTCGTTGCAATGAAACTATTTGTGTTGTTGTCTGGGTTGGAGAATAGAAAGAACTCATCAGGAAATTCATCATTGTCTTCATCAAACCCAAACATACTGTCCTCATAGCTCGATCGATGTAATTAGTTTTATAAGTAAAATAAATATGTATCTGTAATTAGTTTTATTGTAATTAGTAAAATAAATAAATCTGGGGGGCACAGTAATTGGGGTTTTCCTGTTGTGCCTTTCCCTTTATCCTTTTGGTTAATAAAGTGATTTAAAGAAAAAAAGAAAATATGTAACTGTAATTAGTTTTATAAGTAAAATTAAGAATATATTGTTGTAAGAGCATTGAGACTATTGTATAATGCTCCTAATACGTCTTATCTGTGCTACGACATCGCTTATTATATCACTTATTACAACAAATACATTATACTAACACACTCACGCACGCACAGTTAATATTCACAACAAATTCTGAAGTTCTGCGATTTAAGATCTCTAACAGAACTACAATTTAAACATATTGAACGCCACGTAGATATAATATCAGTATTGAATGTGTTCTGGAGAGCGACAAAGTATCTTGATTTTAAATAATTTTTAAAGAGACTATATGTGTTAATTTCTTTTGTTTGATCGGAGAGTGTGTTCCAAAGTCTAAACGATCTTATGAAAAAACCTTTTTGAAAATGTTTAGTCCGAGGTTTTGGTATTTTGAAATTATATTTATTTGAATGCCTGAGATGGTTAACCGGTAGATTTGGAAGGTAGTAAGATAGACTTATTGAAGAAGCATGTACAACTGAAATTATAAAACTGTGCATGTGTGTTGTGTGTGTCATAATAGTCACGTTTGATTTAATAATCCCAAAGATATACATGCTTTTTCAGTAATTCATCATGCAGTATGACGTCACAGTGAGGTCATTTACATATCAAACAAATCTTCAAGTTCCCCTGTGATCAAATTTTTGATATCCCGAATTTTTACATATTTGTAAAGAGCATGGTGTTCTTACTTAACTTGCCAAATTTCAAGCAATTGCGAGCACATGCGAAGTTTTTATACGAGATTATACGGCCGCCATTACTCGAACATGTTCCGGACGCTTTGGTTGCGATTAGAGGAAGTGACATCAAAGACTCAACACGTGGCTAGTTGTGTATGAGTATAAAGCTACTTGGGGAAAACTTCTATTGTAACTTGTCGTATAATTGCCATGAACTTTGTCACGTGTTGAGTCTCTGATGTCACAATCACATACTCTGCTGTGGAATCGCGGGCTCGTCTGCAACAAGTTGTGAGCAATGGCGGACAAAATTAGAGGTTACATTTCTTGTGATAGAATGTTTGTTGTTCATTTTTTTGGCAAATGCCAACATTTATTAACCTAAAATGTTCTGTAACAAAAAATTCCAGGAAACGTAATGTGATATTTCGTCGCAGGGGCACTTTAATATCTCCAGAACGCTCGCTGCATGAGACTACGAGGTTGAGTGAGATATGGAAGAGTTGTAAACGCCAATCTTTAGTTTATTTCGAACTGAATTTTTCACTTTTAAGTTCTTAAAAGTTTATATATTTGGTTTAGATTGTAGTGAAAGCAACCTGAAGATCATCATGATTTGTTATAAGGTACGTACAGCATTTTGTCGTCTTGTTTCCATGACAACAAGGTCACGTGACTCACTGGCGGCCATGTTGGATAAAAAATTAATAGGTACACCAATATTGCAGCCATGTTGGTGTACCTCACAAAATAAGCTACTTAAAAATCTATTGTTAAGGTACACCAATATTGCAGCCATGTTGGTGTACCTAACAAAAGAAGCTACTTAAAAATCTATTGTTGAGGTACATCAATATGGTGGCCATGTTGGTGTACCTAATAAAAGAAGCTACTTAAAAATCTATTGTTAAGGTACACCAATATTGCAGCCATGTTGGTGTACCTAACAAAAGAAGCTACTTAAAAATCTATTGTCGAGGTACATCAATATGGCAGCCATGTTGGTGTACTTAATAAAAGAAGCTATTGCAGCCATGTTGGTGTACTTAATAAAAGAAGCTACTTAAAAATCTATTGTTGAGGTAGATCAATATGGTGGCCATGTTGTCACCTCACAAAAGAAGCTATTTAAAAATCTATTATTAAGGTACATCAATATGGCGGCCATGTTGGTCACCTCACAAAAGAAGCTATTTAAAAATCTATTATTAAGGTACATCAATATGGCGGCCATGTTGGTCACCTCACAAAAGAAGCTATTTAAAAATCTATTATTAAGGTACATGTACATCAATATGGTGGCAGCTATGTTGGTGTACCTAATAAAAGAAGCTACTTAAATATCTATTGTTGAGGTACATCAATATGGCGGCTGTGTTGGTGTACCCAAAATGAGCACATTAGTAGGTGTAATGTTTATTGGTGCAAACGTTAGAAAGAATTAATAATGTTTTACAACATAATAATAATAACGTAATAATGTATAAACTATTGAAATATTCACTTGGTGATGCAATTGAGTCTTCGTATATATATATATATATATATATATATATATATATATATATATATATATATATATATATATATATATTATATATATATATATATATATATATATATATATATATATATATATATATAAAAAATATATATATATATATAGTTATATATATATATATATATATATATATATATATAAATATATAGTTAGTGTAAAACGCGAGGTACACTTAAATACATATATATATATATACATACATGTACACAGACATATGGCTACCCACGATTATAGTACCATTAAAATAGACACTCGGATAATTATCTAAACAATTAATGCGAAAAAGTTTAAATTATTGGATTAATTACTAAAACAACATTTCAGTTTTGGAAAGCCTACATTTCAGCGTCTGCCCCATTCTGTTCTAATCTTGCAGAGTGTGATCAGCGGAATGTACTACAGGGCCGCAGGCTCACTTTGGCTTAAGTCTTGACCTTAGGCTTCCTCATCCAGATATGTTCTGTTCGTTTTCTTTGGCGCGTTGGGCAGAATAAAACTTGCTGCTTTCGCGCGCATGAACTGCAACTGGAGATTATCATACTTTGGAGGTGGTTCTACGCTCGTGGCAGACAGTTCTACGCTCGCAGGCCGTTCATAATGCGACTCCCCACCGATAACTGTATCACGTGGTGTGTGACCATCTGTCCATCGGGCAAGTTGATCACGTGGTATAGTGTAGACATTTCCTATGGAGTCCTTGTGAATGGTTTGCAATGGGAAATCGTCCCTGGCTGATTTTCCGTCCGCGGGAGCAACTCCGTCTACGGGGTAAGTTTCTTTTGTGAGAAACACTTGCTGTTTAATGTCATCCGCTGTTTCATAACTATGAGACTCTCTCTGTTGATGTGTGGCGGTAGGGGTAAAGGAACCAGGTGGTGACACTTCTGAGTAAGTGTGATCGCGGTAGTTAGCCGAATTTATAATGGCCTCTGGGTTTTCGTAGATGTGCTTCGAGTCATCAGGATTAATTTGCCGATCTTCAGTGCAGGGATTTGCTCTGTATCTAACTGTGGATTCATTTGAACTAAATATAAATAGACGAAATGAGGATAGGTGAGATTTTTTGAAAGTAGATTTCAGAAAAGCGAAGAAGAAGTTTCTAGGTGGGGGTGAAGATGGATGTAAATTGAGATGATGGGCACGAGGGAAGTGGGGGATAACGGAAAGAAATTGAGGACGAGAACAAGATGAAAACGAAGTTGGAGATATGAGATTGATTGTAATTGCATTGGATTAAAAATCTAGTTAGGAATATTAATACCCAGCAAATAGCTTTAAAAAGAGCCATAACAACATAATTTTGAAAAGAAAATTTTGTAATACTAGTAACGTTTCATTACTAAACTCGTAACTTCATCAGAGTGACAAATTACAATAAAGGAAGGAGGCATATATATATATATATATATTAAAAATATTTATTAAGTTGACTCTGACTAACTAAAAACGTATGACAACGTTCAAAATGTTCTTAAAGACGTTTCGATCAAAAAGCTTCGATCTTCGTCGGTTAAAAAAGGTAAAAAAGCAATTACAGCTTATTATATACAGTAGGTTAAAAATTATGTAAATCAGTAAAAACTACGAGAGGGATTTATAAATCTCAGGAATGTCAATGTGATCATTTCCAGCATTGGAATTTCTTTGGGAATGCCACGCTTCAAGGAACAGTCTTTTATGATAATTTGTCGCTTTGTCAATAATCTTAGTGTTTTCAAAATCCATATTGTGGTTTTGTTCACTAGTATGCTGGGCTATTTTCGAGTTTTTGTCATGTTTTTGTACTGCTCTTGTGTGTTCTTTAACTCGGGTTCTCAAAGCTCTGTCCGTTTGTCCAATATAAACGAAATAAATAAATATATATATATATATATATATATATATATATATATATATATATATATATATATATATATATATATATATATATATATATATATATATATATATATATATATATATATATATATATATATATATATATATATATATATATATATATATATATATATATATATATTACGCATTGTGCGCACGCTCACTGCTTGCAGTTTGAGCGCTCTGGCATGGTTTTTGATGTCTCACATTTTGTGTGGCATCAAGGGTGACTGTTAATAGCAGTTATCTTCATCCTGCTCATCAGCACTACACTGATGAGGCCCAAAAGGCCGAAACGGTACCGTCTAAAAGCGAGACGACGGAAGAAGAACAAAGGACGTGTCGTCACAGATTGAGAAACACACCACGATGAAGGAATAAATTAGAAAAGCGTTAAAGGAAAATATCTAATGTTGGTGTTAAGAGAAGGTTCAAACTTAGAAATTAATAAACTTTCTCGAAGTAGAACTTCAAATTGCGTGGAGCCTGAAGATAAAATAGAAAAATCATCCGAAGAAATATGACCGGCTATTGTTTTGTGCGCAGAAATGCTAGATAAAGCGGTGTAAGGAAGCTCTTTTCCGGTGTAAGGCGAAATACCCAGATGTTCAGATACCCTAATGTGTAAAAGTCGGCATGTTTCGCCAATATACGATTAAATTAAAGGCTCTCTGCAGCGACCCACGTGATATATACCGCTTTGTGTAAACCGCGGGCGCAAAAGTGCAGTTATTTTGCAAAATGGCGGAAAGCAATTCGGAAGATACTGAGATGGACGACGAGAATCTGGAGATTCAAGAATCTGGTGGTACAACATCAGCAGAATATGCGGAAGAGGTGAGGTATTTCTGTTCTCGTAAACTTTATATTGTTATATTGTCTTTTTATGCTTGGCATTTATACCAATTTTGTGATATTTACGATCTTGGTGTTTCATTTTGTTTTCATTAGGGCCTTGGATCAGTTGCAGGGTGTAAATGCAAGTCCAGGTGCACTTTGCCTCTAAAACAACAGGATGGGAAGCGTAGAGGTTGCCCCTGCAAAGGATTCAATTTATATACGTCTCCTAAGCATAAGACGCCATTTTGTTTTTTAAAAAAAAATTTAATTTAATTTAAAAAATTTTAAAAAAAAAATTTTTTAATTTAAAAAATTTAAAAAATTAAAAATTAATTTTTTTTTTAAAAAAATCATGAGTTTTTTTCAAAACTGTTTCGTTCTGCGCATGCTCCAATATCGCCGCAGAAAGCCTTTGAGAATCGGGTTAGGCTATGGTCTATATTATTCTTTCTCTGTTGTCGGTTTCTCACCTTTTCTGCTGTCGTCGTTTGTGTCTGCAAAAAAGGCCAATCACTACCAGCACGATAATAATGAGCACAAGGGCACCGACTCCTCCACCAATAACAGCAACATTAGACTTTTCACCTTCAGTTTTTCCGGTGGTACCTTCGGTTGTTGGTGGTAAGCTGGTAGTTGTGGTGGGTTCTATATCGCTATGAATTTTAATTTTGAACGGAAGAGCAGGAGAGATCTTGTCCAGTAAATTTACCAATTCCTTTGTGGAGAAAGCTTTGTCAGGAACCACTGCAGTGGATGTTGGATCAAGAACGAGAATCTCGGCGGTCACTTTTTTGTTTGAACGCGTTTGGGACAATATCACAATGTCTTCCTTTTTGAAGATTATTCTTTCACTATCTCGCTTTCTACGGCTAAAAAGGAAAGAGCTTAGCTGTTAAATATTTACATTTACGAGAAATTTATTTGAAGTGTTCTTCCAAAAGTGAAACTGAAAATCTAATGATTCGTATGAATCTTTAAAATACACTTTAGCAACATCGTCTTTTATAGTTTTACTGTTTATTTCACACATTTCGAATTGGAGGTGAAATACCGTAATTAACCTTGCTCTGCGGCATCTGAGTCCTAGTGGCGCAATGGTTTGAGCGTCTGGTTTGAGCATGGTTTAGATACTAGTTTTAATAACAAACCCAAATAGATATACAGACAGATCCTACTTAACTTTCAGATTATTATCTCCCTATACAAAGAAGAAATCCAAGGAAAACAAGGAGAGAAATACAATAACAAAAGCTAATGTGCAATTAAGACTGAGGAGAACTGATGACGAGATTACAATTTTAAATGATGAACTCTTAATTTTTTATGTAAATAGTCATGGAAATTTTGCTAGCCAACTCTTCAGAGAAGTAATTTATTTACCCAACCATTTAGGTCTTAGAATTTTCAGTTACCCAACCATTTTCTCTTCGGCCCCCACCCCGGTCTAACCCGTCTGTCTACTCCAAGCTCTCCCACATTCACTACAGCAATGTGTATATTAACATGTTAATAAGTACATTATTATTTGGGATTTGCTTCTTTTTTCATCAATTTTAACGTTATTTTATTTTGAAAACTGGTGGTTAAAGTTTGTCTGCTTGTTTTTCAGGCACTGAATTACGTTCTAAAGAAATTTATTGTTGTAAACCTAATCCTAAAACATACTTAACGTACGGGGCTATGTCACGATTTGCCTGGTTACTCAGCTAAGCGTACTTGTTGATTTTTTGTTCATGATAGTATACGGCAATCGTGGCCTTCCAGCTCCTTCTCGTTTCCCACCACGATTAGACATTAAATTGTCATTTTCCTTTCTTATAACTCGTCCAAAAATAACCCACCAACATGAAAATAACAAATACTAATCGAATAAATCGTTTAGCTTTCGCTTCGCTTTGATTTTGGATTCCGAATCAAAAATCAAAAAGTACGCTTAGCTGAGTAACCAGGCAAATCGTGACGTAGCCCTTTAAAATCTCGTTTGTTTGCCTTCAAATAGACCTAGAACTTTTTCCCGCCAAAACTGTACGCAAAAATTACACGGCTAATCAGCCAATCAGCATGCGTCATTTCGTGACCGGAAAATGAAGGCAGCTATTATACAATAAAGTGTTTAATTCATCCCTTTAATTTTAAACCAGACTAGCATCAAACTATATGTCGGAATATTCCACTATTAAATTATCATCTTTTACCTTGTTTGTTTATCTCTGTTATAGTTCGTTAATTCCTTAGCAATTATTTCACGGAGATCCTGAAAAAATAACAACGACAATAATTGGTGAAAGAGGTAGCTATATCGGTTTTCTAAGGGGTGTTTACATGAATCCGGATTGAGTTTAATTTCGGTTCTGTACCTCTCATACCGGTTCTGTTAAAATTCCTTTAGGAATGAGATGCGGAATGAGATGTGGCTCAATCTGGATTGAGTTCATTCCGATTCTCATTCCGTATTGAGTTTTCATTCCACATTGAGTTTCATTGAAATTTCATTCCGGTGTCATGTAAAGGCGGTGCGAGATTTCATTCCGGAATGAAAAATACGACCTAGAAAACTGAAACGAACAACACATGCATGCTTTTAACATGTATAGACAACAATTTGCAGCTAGAGACGGGAATTGCGTCGACGTCATATTGTTCGATATATAACTAGCTCTTTGTCGACGACGTTCCTATGTGAATGCGGTTTGAAATCTAACAAAGTGTTTCGAAGTGCTTCGTTGCCAACTTGACGTGGTTAATACTCTGGAGATACTGTACGCTACATGAGTCTTCTCAGAAAATAATAATAATAATAATAATAATAATAATAATAATATACAATTACAATTGTAAATCTCGCTTTTTAAGGTAATTTACCATCGGCTACTTGAATCGATAATATCAATACATATAACCATAAAAACACATAACAGTATACAGCACAACATTAAAATGTAAGTAAGTCGGGATTTGTCCATTTCTTGTTACGGCAGCAGAATATATAATATGTTGTTCTGATTGCAATCGTCGTCATTCTTTTTACGCAATATTTTTGGTGAAGTTTGTCAAAACCAAGGTCGTTGAGCATTTTTATGAATGTAGAGCATTCTTTCGCAAAGACACCAAGAGAGCTCATTGATAAATTAACAAATTTAACAGATCTAAATGATTTACTTTGCTCCCTAATTAATTCTAAATATTTATCTTTTTTACGTTCAACATTTTTTTTGAGATTTGATTCGAAACCAGCAGTTAGTTCAACAATATAGAGACATTCATTTGTAGTCGTCAAAAGTAGATCTGGACGGTATGTGTCGCCGGTTATTATTGATGGACTTTTGTACCCAGGAAGATCAACATAGAGATTTGAACCGTTGACCGTCAGTAAGTTCGTCGCAAGAAAGTTTAAGATGAGTCATGTCTCCATGTAAATCTTTCCAGATATGATTGACAACCTGCTACAACGTGTAAAAGAGTTTCTGGGGCTAGACAAAGGGAACAATCTGAAGTTGGTGATATACCCCATCTTGCAAGGTTTTGGCGTGTGGGAAGCGAGTTATTCATATCGCGTATAGTGAAGTTAAAAATGTTTTTCGGTAGATTAGATTGAGACGCACACCATAACTTCGTAAGCTGGGAGAGGGAGAACTTTGTGATATTAGAGAAGAAAGAGCCTTGACAGGTTAAATTATTTTGAAGTCTATTCTCTTGTTCAGAACGAAAGTCCTTAAGAACTTGCTTGGTTGAGTTATAGACGTGATACTGGATATTTGTGCTATTACTAGTCGACTTCCAGAGTTCATTGATCGCTTGGTTTGGAGATGTTTTTAGAGCTGTTCGGAGAACTGTTTGACATTGAATGAATTTCACAGATGGAGGACAAATACTAAAGCCAAATTTGTTTCGGGTTAGGTAGACAGTAATAATAATAATAATAATAATAATAATAATAATAATAATAATAATAATAAAGACGTTTTAGGATCATTATACAATAGTCTCAATGCTCTTACAACAATACATTGATTCGTAAAGTTACTTATGTTACACATACTTATAAAACTAATTTCATTATAAAATCAAAACTACGACCTGTATAACCAATGAAACTATGATAACTACAAAAACTATTAATTCGAAAAAAGAAAAGTCTTAATTGGGGACTTAAAAAGTCAGAGAGTTTTGCAGTTTTGCAGCTGCAACCAAGAATGTTCTGTCTCTAGTCTCTATGAGGAATGGTCTTTAATTTTTTAGATTTCGGTTAGATGATCTTAAAGTGCAAGTATGGTTGAATTGAGTCAGTAAATCATTGATATAAATAGTTGCCTGGCCATGAAAAGCTTTGAAAGTAATCAACAGTATCTTGAAAATAATCCTTCATCTTACTGGCAACTAGTGATGATTACTAAGTACAGGGGAGATGTGATCTGATTTTTTAACCCTCACAACAAGTCTGCCAACTGTATTCTGAAAAAAAAAATTTAATTTTGTTTTATTAATTAAAATTTTTTTTTTATTATTAATTTTAAAAAAAAAGTTTTTTTTTATTTAAATTTTTTTTTTTTAAATTATTTTATTATAAAAAAAATTCGCCAAAAATTATCATAAATATTAGTAAATATTACGCAAAGTAAACACCCTGTCAATTATCCAGAGAAGCATTCAGCGAACTGTAACTTGCTCGATTCAGCTTTTGGTAAGCCATAAAGGATGTTATCGCAACTGTGAAGACTATGTTATCAATTACAATAATTATATAAAGGATTGACAAGACATTTATGGATGAGTTCAACAAGGGAATTTCGTGCTTCGTGTCACGATGCGTCACGGTTGACACTCACTCAAGATTTTTATCAACTGCAGAGCAACGACTATGACTTTATCGTCAGCACAACATGGCGTTAAATTAACGAATCTTGTTTCCAATCTAAAGCTCATTATCTCAGTCAGTACAATGTTTACAAGTCTCTAGTTATTAGAAGTAAAGTTTATCTACCGTCATAACTAAGTTTTTGATCAATTTGGCACATTTTATAGATTCAGAAGGTGTTTTGTTTTCTCTGAAGAAACTAAACTAAAGAAAGAGGTTCCACTTACTACATTGGTTTCAGATATAAAGGATATCTTGACTGAGTTTCCTCCTAAACAAACAAAAACAAAAACACGTTTGGTTATTTATATGATCGTTTTGAATGAGACACTGGAAAGGAATATAAAGGAATGAGACACTGGAGAGGAATATAAAGGAATGAGACACTGGAGAGGAATATAAAGGAATGAGACACTGGAGAGGAATATAAAGGAATGAGACACTGGAAAGGAATATAAAGGAATGAGACACTGGAAAGGAATATAAAGGAATGAGACACTGGAGAGGAATATAAAGGAATGAGACACTGGAAAGGAATATAAAGGAATGAGACACTGGAAAGGAATATAAAGGAATGAGACACTGGAGAGGAATATAAAGGAATGAGACACTGACGTTTTGAATGAAGGTGAAACAAGAAAGATAGTTAAAATAAAGGAATAGATATATACAAAAATAAAGGAATGAAACACTAATGTTTTCAGTGAAGATCTTCATCAGAGTGAAACGAGAAAGGTAGTGAACTACCAAAATATAGGAATGAAACACTCAGGTTTTGAGGGAAGGTCTTTCATAAAAGTGAAACAAGAAAGATAGTGAACTACCAAAATAAAGAAATGAGACACTGAGGATTTGAGTGAAGGTCCTTCATCAAAGTGAAATGAGAAAGGTAGTGAACTACCAAAATAAAGGAATGAAACACTGAGGTTTTGAGAGAAGGTCCTTTATTAAAGTAAAATGAGAAAGGTAGTAAACTACCAAAATAAAGGAATGAAACACTGAGGTATTGAGAGAAGGTCCTTCATCAAAGTAAAATGAGAAAGGTATAGTGAACTAACAAAATAAAGAAATGAGACACTGAGGATTTGAGTGAAGGTCCTTCATCAAAGTGAAATGAGAAAGGTAGTGAACTACCAAAATAAAGGAATGAAACACTGAGGTTTTGAGAGAAGGTCCTTTATCAAAGTAAAATGAGAAAGGTAGTGAACTATCAAAATAAAGGAATGAAACACTGAGGTTTTGAGAGAAGGTCTTTTATCAAAGTGAAACAAGAAAGATAGTAAACTACCAAAATAAAGGAATGAAACACTGAGGTATTGACAGAAGGCCCTTTATCAAAGTGAAATGAGAAAGGTAGTGAACTACCAAAATAAAGGAATGAGACACTGAGGTTTTGAGAGAAGGTCCTTTACCAAAATAAAGGAATGAAACACTGAGGTATTGAGTGATAAAGATAGAGTGTAAAGATAGATTGTAAAGATTAGGCCATGTGGATGATAAAAAGAACTGAGAATACATTTGAGGTTAAATTTAATGTGCGGAGGAAGACAGGATGGTCTATGGATTACAACGTACCGTAATCCAAGAAGCAATTCTCTGCTCCTTTGGTTGGTGACGTCGTTTGGGATGTTGGTGACGTCGTTCTGGATGTACATGACATGCAAGATGTTTGCCTCGCGGTGTCCTGGTAATGATTTACGTCACATTCTTTACATTTCGAGCTTGTCCGATCGTGAAAGCTTCCCGGGGGGCATGGAACTAGACGAAAAACAATGAACAATCTCAAGGTTGTTATTTAGGCTCGTTTACGTTCTTATTGGTTTGTGGTTTGAAGTATGGAAGGTGTAACTAACTTACTACAAACGTTATCTTTGATTTCTGATCCAGCAGGGCATTTATCACCGGGTTCTGGTTTCGTCCTTTCTGAAACAACAAAATTAGGGACCAGTCATTATTTATGGCCGGAGTGGGAGCCGAAGAGAAAATGGTTGGGTAACTGAAAATTCTAAGACCTAAATGGTTGGATAAAAAATATCACTTCTCTGAAGGCTTGGGTAGCAATATATTCATGACTATTTGCATAAAAAGAGCTCATCATTTCAAATTGGAATATCATCATCAGTTTTCCTTAGTCATCATTGCACATTAGCTTTTATTATATTGTATTCCTCTCCTTGTTTTCCTTGGATTCCTGCTCTGTTTAGGGAGATAATAATCTGAAAGTTACAATAGGATCTGTCTGTATATCTATTTGGGTTTGTTATTAAAACTTGTCTCGACGATATGCTGGGAATTGGGCTTTATCTAACTTTTTCTTCTTGGGTAATTGGGTAAAATATTTACTTTACCCATAAATGAAAAAAAAAAAAAAAAAAATGGTTGGGATGGTTAAATTTCTGATCTTAATTTGGTTGGGTAAAACTTTTTTCAGCAACAAATCTATTTCTCTTCGGCACCCACCCCGACCATAAATAATGACCAGTCCCTCACTTGGATTTCTCTGATCCATATAAATTGTTGTTATTTATACGTTCTTATATTGACAGTACTTACGATAGCACTTCGGAGGGTTATTAAGATCGTTTATCGGAACATATTTCCCGACATTATTTCCCCGTATCCATTTCTTTCCTCCTTCACAACGGAGATTTAGAAAATCAGGAAACGCGGTTTCGTAGTTGCTTCGGCATTTCACTTCGCATTTGAGTGAGTTGTTATCGTCGCTTGAGCAAGTGAGGTTACTCGATTGTTCATTGATGTCAAGATCTTTGCAGCCTAGAGTATACGAACAATGTGAACTGTTAGAAATGTGAAATTGGTTGTTGTAGTCTTGAGAAAGACTATTGTTGGTGACTGACGCAGTGGTGGTCATCTTTAGAGCGTCATCAACAATAGTCTTTCTCAAGACTACAATTACAACCTGGACTATCAACTTCACACTTCTAATGATATGGGTTCAAACCAATTACTTTAAGGTGAACTGTATATTAATAGTAATAATAATAATAATAATTTACACATATTTGAGTAGGGTAGCCCCATCAGCTAATAATAATAATTTACACATATTTGAGTAGGGTAGCCCCATCAGCTAAAAGCTGCTATCCTCGGGGGGCCTACATGTAGCTAAATTAATACAAATAAGTCAGAATATAAAAGACAGGAAAAAATTATATACAATTGATATCTAAAATGAAACAAGGAATTTATGCTATAAAATTTATAGTCATTATAAACTTTCTTAAATAAAATAATTTACTGATGCTGCTCTCACGTAAGTTGCAAGGTCGTTATAAGTCTTTGGACCATAATACTTAAAAGAACGTTTCAAACATTCTAGTTTAATTGATGGTAAATGTATTCTATCTCTAGACCTAGTATTATGATCACGAATACTATTATTCATAGAAAAATAATGTCGTAAATAATCAGGAAAATCATCAGCATTTATAAGTGATTTGTGCACCATTGTGCATATATGCATTTCTCTTCTAGCATGTAGGGTAGAGAGTCCAAGTGTCTTGCGTTGGATCTCACCGTCACAGGACGGATTTGTTGTAAATTTTTTCCGCTTTCCTGTGAAGTCTTTCAAGGCCTTCAGAAAGATCTGATCCAAGTCTGATTAAAGAGAGCAGGAGTATAGAACTTTACTGGTTCTGTACTTAGGTATTTCCATTCAGAATAGGAATTTAAAATTCCGACAACGGACTACTTCCGCGTTTAACCTTCGTTAAAGGTTGTAATCTTTCTGAGATCTATTTTACTTTCTGAGATCTATTTTTCTGAGATCTATTTTAGATCCGGTTTGGTCTTAAAATGTATGTATTCCAACACTCGAAATTTTCCTTCACCATAAATCTTTTCAACATGTAGTTTGATCGAGTGAAATGCCAAATATTACCTATAATATACCCAGAATCTTATCCCGGCATTACCACCACCATATATACAGAACTCGTGACTAGGCTCTCGGCAACGGCTTCCGTAGCTCAGTGGTCAGAGCACTGCACTAGCATCGCAGGGTCGCGGGTTCAATTCCAGCCGGAAGGCCTTGAAGTTGCATTTTTCGCAACTGGTCCCGGATTGGTCTTAAAATGTATGTATTCCAACACTCGAAATTTTCCTTCACCATAAATCCTTTCAACATGTAGTTTGATCGAGTGAAATGCCAAATATTACTTTTATATAGTTCCTTATCACATCGTGATCATATTGAATCTATGGCATCAATGTGGCGTCAATGTGACGTCATTTATAAATCTTTCTTTATGGTATTTCTGATTTAAATGTGCACAACTACGTTCCTTTTGTTACTCACGGCCGAACACAACTTAGTCTTAATCCTACTCTATAAAAGCCCCATCTTGTAAAACTAGTACGTATCAGGCCTCTTAATTTAATCGCATTGCAAAGTTGTGGAACAATGTTTGTAAAGTAGCTCCACCTAGTAGTTTCTCCAGTGTAACTATATTTAAGAGTTTCCTTTCCCGCCATTACTCAGCACTTTTGCTCTCTGTATTTGACGTGGATATGACCTATACCTAGTCAATCGCAAGGGACTGTCCCTGTCACAGGGACTAAGACGCCACATACGCCATTGTACGTTTCAATATTATCGGTCCTCGCGCGTCCCGTTCGCGCCCCGTCCGATTGGGTAACTACTTTTTTTTGTATTCTTGTTGTATTTTCTTGTTATTATTTTCTCTTTTGCTCTGAATTTTTGTAAACAAATAATTTTGTAGTTGACCCACTAAAGTTTATAAAAAATAAAAAATAAAAAATAAAAAATTGATAAAAGCAACGGTGACATTCTTACGTTTTTCGCCATGATATATGTTTCGGGAAGAAATATACACGAGCAAAAGAAAACTTGAATAAAAATCTTTTTGTGTACTGCTGAGATAAGTGCATCGAGGAGGTCTAGCATTTCGTGCGGAGCCCTTCGTCAGAAAGAGCTCCGCTCGAAACGTCAGTATTTCGTTCCGTAAAAATCTCAGCAGTTCATCATCTTTTCGCTTTGCTATAGATCGAGATGATTCAACGCAGAGCTGCTAGGTTCACTCAAAACGACTATTCTAGAACTAGCCACGTCTTTCCTATGATTGACCACCTAAGCTGGGACACACTGGGACAACGTAGGTTACTGCATCAAGCCATCATGTTCTACAAGATCCATCAAGGTCTTGTAGGTATCAGTTTCCATGACGAGGTGTGTCCTTTAAATAGAGTATCAAGATTGCCTAACACTTCCCCTTTTCGACAGATCCAATGCAGTCTCAATGTGTTCAAGTATTCATTTTATCCACGAACAATAGTCACATGGAATCACATTCCATTCAACAATCTCTCCATTGTACCTGGCATTCCAAGTTTCAAAACACTTCCTATTCCTGCAATTAAGTCACTCAGGCTGCGTTTACACTGGAGCAAAAGTATCCGGATTCATATTGTTTTGCATCCTCATGGGAATAAAAAACAATACGAATCCGATAACTTTTGCTCTAGTGTAAACGCAGCCTCTGTCATCAAATTTAATTTTTTTGTTTTCTTGTATTTTTTTGTTATTGTTTATTGGGGGGTTGTTTTTGGGTTTTTTTTTGCGGGGGGGGGGGGGGCAGGCGTTTCCCATCTTTCCTTCTCTTCCTAATGTAAAATATATCATGTAACTGCTTTCCATGTTAATATATAATTATATATCCATAAGTATATATATTTAGTTATACTACTGTATATCTATAAACCTCCTAGTATAGTGTAATACTGATTTAGGAGTATTTCATTAAAGCATTAAAAACACTGCCAATATGCAGCACTAGTTTACTACTTTACAGTTACTATCTTACCACATGTCTCACTCTTAATAACACTGATGATTTTGTTCTTATTACACGCGGCTAACTCCAGAGCACATTGGTTGCTATACGTTTTCCCGTCAGAGCCACAGACTGGTTTATACTCGTGTGTACAAACGTTGCAAACACATTTGCCAATGTTATCTTTTAATTCGCATGTTTGCCTGTATCCACAACTCACGTTACTGCAAACATCTAGAATAACACAGAAAATAGCATTAAAAGAAACACCATTGAGTTAATATATTATTTTTATAAACTGATGACAATTATATATTCAAGTGAGAAAATATAATTAAAGTGGTAGATTTTTTTTAACATAGAACAGTATTTCAGGGTCGAAAGTGATCATCGATTTAAAACAAAACTAAAAATTTTTATTTTGAAGTAAGTATTTTGAGTTCTGAGATCACTACTATGTGCATAACACGTGCTAGAACGTGTTCCAAATGAGCCCGCAATAGGCCACTAAGAACGTGTTCCAAATGAGCCCGCAATTTAAAAAGGTAATACTGTTTGTGACGTCAAACTCTCAATGCTACGCTTGAATTTCAGTCGTGGTTACTTGTTTTCTTCGAGAAGTAGATGAATGTCCGCTTTTCAGACGAAAAATTTGAAAAAAAGGACCTTGATCACTGTGGATTTATATGAAGAATTAGCCATGTGGAGTCTTCGCGTTGAGAGTCTGACGTCAATTCCTTACGCTGGTCAGGAACATGATCGATTAATGGCGGACGTAACAACTCCAGATTTCAGAGTCAGAAAAATAATACTTGCCATCGCCGAATCGCAAAACGGTTTCGACCGAGTAATATTTAGCAGCTCTGCTTTATAAATACGTAAAAATATCGATAGGTAAAAATTTGATCGTAGTACCACTTTAATAGTTTTACCAGTGCTTGAGAAATAACGTTTTCATTCTCGTATTTTATGCTTCTGGACGCCTCCATTTTCGGCGACTCAATGTTGATGTACAGCGGTGATTTTCTTTTCAATTTTGACGTCATTGAGTTCTTGTCTTTTGTTTCTTGCACTCAATGCAGACGTCAAAATTGTCAACAAACCCCCGCTGTACAAATTTTTGAGCCGTCGAGGAAACTCTGAAATAGCGGCGTTTATTTTTTGACTTTATTATTAAAGTTAATAAAGACGAGATACTTACTGATTATTTTTATATCAAACGAGCAGGTTGCTGTGAGGCCAGCAGTATCGGTAGCTGTATAAGTGATGGTTGTTGTCCCCACAGGGTATTTTGACGACGTTGATATGCCTTGTGTCGTCTTTCTGACTTGTGCGTCAGAATTATCCGTGAGTGTGGGAGAAACCCATGCGACGAATTCGCCATCTTGCTTGTCCGTGTACTTTGTAATGTCCTGGGGACAAGTGTTACCATAGCTAGGAGGCTCTGTGTCTACAAAATAAACAACTTATTTCCAATTTATTCCTGCGAAAAACATTCTGAAACTCTATAAGGATCAAGAGTGGTCGAAAGGGATTGACTAGGATCTTAAAGAATTACTGTGGCAGCGCTGACTGAGATGTTCAAGGTTTCGAGGGATCGTATAAAGGGATTGACTAGGATCTTGTATTGTAGTTTTATTGCTGTTAATAAACCAGGGCATGATACCAGTGTTTACTGAAGGGTTTACTCTGGCTAAAGATAATTAAATGATTATTATCTTGAATAATTGTGGCTGAGATCTTGGTTCTTCGTATGTCAATAAACAAAATGTTCATTCCTGTAGGAGGAGTTTGTCCTATCTGGCGGTCGGAAATGGGGATCACCCATTACAGAGAGACATTAATTAAGCCAGAGAGTTTGACAGCTCAGAGTCAAACTGACAACAGTATTGTAACATGCATGAACAGGAACCAAAGCCAAGTCCAAAAGGTGAATGACACGTGATATACCATTGTTTTATAATTTTACATGTGATCTATCATTGTTTCAACAACACTCCTTACCATAATTGTTTAAACAAACCTTTGACTTCAACTGAGAATCGACAGTAAGCTATTCGAGATTCGTCATCCGTTGCTTTGTATTCAATCATTCGTTTACCAATTCTTATTGTGACTGGAGGAACATATGTAGCTGGCGTCACAGTAACGGTCGCTGATTTTCCTTCGTAATCCGTCGCTGTTGGCACTGTCCAAGTGACTTGTTTAGTTGCAACACCTGGGTCTGTTGCCACAATGATGTTGCTAGGACAGCTAGAAAACACTGGGTCGCTTTTTTCTAGAAAATAAATGAATTTCATATCAAATACATCAGTGTTTTAAATCACGAAGACTATAGTATAGACGATGTTACAACAACGTGTAGCAGAGTTTAAAAGTGACCATTGTGATACTTGTATTCTTACCGGAAGAGAAGGATTGTAAGATTCTGGCGAATCTTGTATCTGATTGAATACAATCGACGGAAAAGAACTTATTACATTATTTTGTTTAAGTAGCTATTTATTTATTGCAAATTACCAGTAACCTTTTTAGTTGTACGCCATGATTTTTCGCGCAGATTTTTTTTGATTTTTTTTGTATGTTAGGCACTTTTATTAAATTACTTATTTTTTATTCAGTGACACTTTGAAAATGGCTTTTTTAGCAAATTTATACTAAGTAAATTGCAGCTTGGTATTAATAATAGAGTTCTAAAGTCATAACTCGGAAAGATTTGCGTCTTTGATTGACAAGATTTGGAGTTAAGCATCTTTCTCATTAGCATCCAGTGTTTTTATATCGAGATGTGAACCACGTCTTGAGACGTTACCGACCAAAGCTGAAGAGTCTACCCTATACCCATTAGAGAGAATATCCAGGTATAGGTTAGACAATGGTCACGAGTGCTCTATGGGATATACAGTCCCGAGAATTAGAAAGGCCTCGATGGTCTTCTATCTAATTCGAGGGACTCAATATCGCGCACGAGTGACCATTGTCTAACCGATTTGGAATATGGTCACACCCACGAAGAATTTCTTTAGTAAAGTTATAAAAGTTAGTAAAGCATACTAATGAGTATATCTTACAGCAATTCAGACCGTTTATGCATAGAATATAGAGCATTGAAATACTGTGCTGTGATTGGCTGGTGACCATGTTCTAAGCACGCATGAATTATAGAGGTCTATGCTACTCAGATTTTGCATGTTTATAACATCGATCATTATTAGACAGGGTATCCACGGATAGATACCATGCAACTTGCATATGAATATTCATACATTAGCAAACGTTTTCCAAAGCCGGAAGACAAACTTCAAACATGGCAAATGAAAGGAGTATTATTTAATACAAGATAAATTGCTTGGATTGTAATTTTGTTTACATTAGACAAACTGATCGAGCGCTACGCACAAGAATTATAGAACACAGAAGAGAAGACAAGAATTCGAAAGTAGCACAACATGCAAATACGCAGAAACATAACATGGATTTTGACAGTACAACAATCATTGACAAAGCTGCGAATTATCATAAACGATTGTGTTTGGAAGCTTGGCACTCCCAAAGGAACTCGAATGCAGTCAATGATCAACATTTACATATCACTTTCTTAGCACATTTATTTACATAATTTTGAACTTGTATATAATAGAGCTATCTTTGCTTTTTAACATTTTTAATAATAATAATAATAATAATAATATGTAACATTTATATAGCGTCATTTCCATTTGGCCCAATGGCGCTTTACAATTCTATGAAATACCAAAATCGTAAACTAAAAACTATTACATGTATATATATATATAAGATAAAAACCTAAACTAATTATAAGCTTGATTAAAAAGATAAGTTTTGATATTTGTCTTAAAACTAGTTACAGTGCAGGTACAGCGACGAGTTTCATCTGGGAGCGAGTTCCACAATTGTGGTGCTACATGCTGGAAAGCTCGTTCACCATAGCGTGATAGTCTTGCAGGTGGAACTGTTAGCAATTCTCGAGCAGATGAACGCAGTTGTCTAATAGGTTTATACGGGTGTAGCATTAACCGACGAAGGTCTAAGTTTTTTGACCGAAACGTCATAATATTTTAATAAACGTTGTTATACGTTTTTAATAGTCAGTGTAAACACATTAAAACTTTTATTGCATATGAATTTTATAGATTTTGACTATCATATATGAAAACTCTGTGTTGGCCTTTGAAATATCAACTGACTTCTCACGAACATATATACTTACTTTCACATGTGGGAACGTCTTTACTCCAGGTTACAGAATCAAGACATGTTGTGTCTTTGTTGCCATTTAATTGAAACCCATTGTTACATGTGAAACTGCAAACTGAAGATATCGTTGTGCTGCAACTTCCTGAAATAGCTCCATTTACTGGTGGCGTAAGAGTAGGACATAGCATTGCTACAAAGAAAGACGTTTATCTTATTTGATGGAATTGTATGTTTATAACATCATCATTATTAGACAGAGTATCCACAGATGGACACCAACTTGGCATTTGAATGTTTGTTCTATGTTCACCTTTGAAATATCAATTTACTTCTCACTTGTTACTTACTTTCACATGTGGGAACGTCTTTACTCCAGGTTACGGAATCAAGACATGTTGTGTCTTTGTTGCCATTTAATTGAAACCCATTGTTACATGTGAAACTGCAAACTGAAGATATCGTTCTGGTGCAACTTCCTGAAATAGCTCCATTTACTGGTGGCGTAAGAGTAGGACATAGCATTGCTACAAAGAAAGACGTTTATCTTATTTGATGGAATGAATATGACGAATTTGTATATGTTTATAACATCATCATTATTAGACAGAGTATCCACATGCAAATGGACACCAACTTGGCATTTGAATATTTGTGCTATATGTTCACCTTTGAAATATCAACTGACTTCTCACTTGTTATGCTTACCTTCACATGTGGGAACGGCATTACTCCAGGTTTGTGAGTAAAGACATGTTGTGTCTTCGCTGCCTTTTAATTCGAACCCATTGTTACATGTGAAACTGCAAACTGAAGATATCGTTGTACTGCAACTTCCTGAAATAGCTCCATTTACTGGCGGCGTAAGAGTAGGACATAGCATTGCTACAAAGAAAGACGTTTATCTTATTTGATGGAATGAACATGATGAATTTGTATATGTTTATAACATCGATCATTATTAGACAAAGTATCCACAGATGGACACCAACTTGGCATTTGAATGTTTGTGCATGTTCACCTTTGAAATATCAACTGACTTCTCACTTGTTATGCTTACCTTCACATGTGGGAACGTTATTACTCCAGGTTTGGGAATCAAGGCATGTTGTGTCTTCGCTGCCTCTTAATTCGAAGCCATTGTTACATGTGAAACTGCAAACTGAAGATATCGTTCTGGTGCAACTTCCTGAAATAGCTCCATTTACTGGCGGCGTAAGAGTAGGACATAGCATTGCTACAAAGAAAGATGTTTATCTTATTTGATGGAATGAACATGATGAATTTGTATATGTTTATAGCATCATCATTATTAGACAAAGTATCCACATGCAGATGGACACCAACTTGGCATTTGAATATTTGTGCTATATGTTCACCTTTGAAATATCAACTGACTTCTCACTTGTTATGCTTACCTTCACATGTGGGAACGTTATTACTCCAGGTTTGGGAATCAAGACATGTTGTGTCTTCGCTGCCTCTTAATTCGAACCCATTGTTACATGTGAAACTGCAAACTGAAGATATCGTTCTGGTGCAACTTCCTAAAATAGCTCCATTTGCTGGCGGGTTAAGAGGAGGACATAAACCTGCTACAAAAAAGGAGTTCATGCATGGAATGAAATTTCTTGAGAGAAATATCAAAACATTTTATTAAATTTGATTAAGGGGCTGTCATTAATTCCACCCAGTCGGGCAGAAGAAAAACTGAAAATTATTGTTAAAGTTTTGTGACCCAACCAAATTTCCCCCATGGATGGTTTCATCACCCAACTATACATTTTGTTTTAGTTTCGTGGCCCAGCACATCTTAAATTTTCATTCATACCGACAACACAGGAGTGCTGGGAACTGATGGTAGTCTGCCATATAGAGCAAGGAAAACAATCAACTTTGTTTTCAGCCGGGATTTCGCATTCCTGAACTCTTAGTTTCGAACCACTGAAATCCAAACTATATATACATGTACATAATTTCTGAGGTCAAGGGTTCTCAAAACAGCTTTTCTTTGGGTGTGATATGGATATTTCTTGGACTTACATAGCGTATATCAATTCCTATGTTATAAATATTTGTTTTCTTCGATTAGTTTTGATACTAATCAAAAAGGTTTTATGGCGCATCAAAGGTTTTCCAAATGTTTTCGTAGCCCCACCAACTTTTGATTTATAGTTTCATGGCCCAGCACTTTTCCTTCTTCCCCCTCCCTGGTGGAATTAGTGACAGCTCCCTACGTTTGGAAGTGAACGAGCCGACAAGAAAAGTAACGAACTACTGAGTAGTAAAAAAGTAGAGTGCTACGTAGACAGTGTTTTGAATATATAGCAAAGTGAAAAGGTGGTAAACTGCCAAGAATTTAGTGACGAGATACTGACGTTTCGAGCGGAGCCCTTCATCAGAGTAAGATGAGATGAAATGAAATAAATAGGGCTTATATATATGCCAAAAGGGTGTCACAGGTAGAAAGTAGCCAATCAAATGCACGGGAAATAAACTAACTAATTATTAAATTAATGAGATGGGAAAAGTTAAGTCATTTACTATTTTTACAGTCGATCAATAAGCAGACTGAGGGGGTGGGAGAAATGACAGGTCCAATATTCAAGGGGATTAGGCGATAATAATAGAAACAAAGACTTGAAAAGGAATGAAAGTGCATAAGCTAATAATAAAAAGTTCCAAGCAAAATAAAATGACAAAAAGCTTTTAATAATAATAATTTACGAAAAATATTTACGAAAATATTTCTTTTACGAAATTTCGTAAAAGCTTTTTGTCATTTTATTTTGCTTGGAACTTTTTATTATTAGCTTATGCACTTTCATTCCTTTTCAAGTCTTTGTTTCTATTATTATCGCCTAATCCCCTTGAATATTGGACCTGTCATTTCTCGCACCCCCTCAGTCTGCTTATTGATCGACTGTAAAAATAGTAAATGACTTAACTTTTCCCATCTCATTAATTATTAGTTAGTTTATTTCCCGTGCATTTGATTGGCTACTTTCTACATGTGACACCCTTTTGGCATATATATAAGCCCTATTTATTTTATTTCATCTCGTCTTACTCTGATGAAGGGCTCCGCTCGAAACGTCAGTATCTCGTCACTAAATTCTTGGCAGTTTACCACCTTTTCACCGAACTACTGAATAGATGGATAGATGGATGGATGGTGAATGGATGGATTATGATGAGTGATCTTAAATTAGAAACCTGAATGGTTCTAATGGTGATGGACGGACGGACGGATTGGCTGACGTGTGGACCGCTGACCCATGATTATAATTACCTGGTGGTGTTGGAACACATTTTTGAAGCCCTTCGTCATAAAAAGAGTTGTTTTTACATGCACATCGGTAACCACCAGGAATAGCCAGGCAAAGTTGTTCACAGCCACCGTTGTTTATCTGACATGGATGAGTCGCTATTGAATTTGTAAAAAAAGGTAATAAAAATTGAGTCCATTCCCGCAGTTAGAATAAATATAGGTAGAAAAGAAAAGAAAATTCTTCGTGGTTGGTCTTTATTGATGTACTGTAATTCCTTAAAGTACCTATCTCACGTTTGGGGATTTTACCCATTCGTAATATTTGGGCCTCCCTGAACAAAATCATAATATATCTTGTCAGACGAAAATGTCACCTTCGTGACGTCAAATGAGGCAATGCAAATCAGTTTTCTTTTGTTTCTTGCTTCAAAAATTCCTCATTTCACGATGAAGATGAAATTTTCGCCTTAGAAGATATACAGTAAAAACCCGCATAAAAGAACCACTATTTTTTGACGTCAGGCCTAAGTGGTGTCGGTTCTTAACTGGTTCTTATTTCTAGTCAAAAGCAATTGTTCCTGGTTTAGTGTTTTAAATGATTTGTTTCCTTAATTAGTGAGCTGTTGACCCTGGAAGGTCTTATATTCACATAAATTGAACATTAACATCCCAATTGTATTTCATATTGCCAAACAATTTAATTTACTGTCATGCATAACATATATATATTTCATAATGCATATATATATATATATATATATATTAAACAACAGATTATGTTTTTGCAATAATATCAAATTAAGTATGTACCTGCCTATACCTGCCCTTAGAACATGCTTTTTACTTCAGCTAAAGTACAAACATGCTTTCTACTTCAGCTAAAGTACAAAAGTTAAGGTTTTTAAGAACCAGTCTCATTTGTCAGCCTGAAGTGGTTCTTGTATTTTGGGTGCTTAATCCACTGGTTCTTTTATGCGGGTTTTTACTGTATTACAAATCTTCTTAGAATGTTCCAATTAGTATAAATATGTAAAGTCCCCGAGGATAACATAGGCACTTTAAGTGTTTGATGCGTTTAATTTATCAGCTTTTTAATTAAACTTATTACGTAATATATGCCTCCAAGCAAAACTACCGAGAAAATGCGGGGATTAAGATCTGATAGTGATCAACTTTTATAAACTAAACTAAACTAACTTTTATTTATACTGGATAACCCTGTCAGTCAACCCAGAAGTCCAGTAAGGGCCATCCCTCATTGGTCCAGTGTTATTACAGGAGGATCACCGGAGTACCCGGAGAAAACCTGCGGTGTTTGGCAGCGTCAAATTGGAAGCATTCTTCTCACTTGCGGCCAAGGCGAAATCTTTAATCTGATAACTGCACTGAGCAGGAATCGCGAACCCGGGTTGCAGAGGTGAAAGACACGTGTGCTCCCACTGTGCTGCACCAACACCCTATAAGAGGATTGGTGAGGTACTGAGGGGAACAAGATTGAGGTGGTTTGGGCATGTGGAAAGGAAGGTCAATGACGACAGGGTAGAGATTTGGGAGGATAGAGGTGGGAGGGTTGCCTCAGAGAGGACGACCAAAGATGACATGGAAGAAGGCTGGGGGTGAGAACATGCGGATGGTCAGATGTGCTAGACAGGAGATGATGGAAGCAGAAGACGTGATCAGTCTGACATTGTACTACTTTTTAAATTAGAAATGGTCTAATCAATGTCAACCTCGATAAATACTTTTCACCTACTCGCTCTTCTCACAACACTAGAACATTTGACTCTAATAATTATCATCCTCTGACCACCTACAAGCAAAATTATTTTAGATATTCTTTTTTTCCGCGAACCATCGACCTGTGGAATAGCCTACCTAGTCTGCTCAAGTGCTGCATTAGTATTAGTCAATTCAAACATAAGTTAAAGTGTTACTACAAGGATAATCTCTCATATCTTACCAGCCACCATAGTAAAATATTTCTCTTTTTTAATTAGTTATTTAGTGTTATTAGTCCAGTGTTTTAGTTTCTTTATTAATGTTTTTACTTGTAATCTAGTAAGTATTTTACTATTTCCTATAACTTGTTTGGGGGAAAATGTCAATTTTTCTCTCCCAGCTACGTGTCACTTTTATTTATTTAATTTTATTTCTCGTTACTTTGTTATTTGTGTTAATTACGAATGCAATAAATAAATAAATAAATAAACCCTTGCGAAAGCAAGGGCTGAACTGTCTTCATTTAAAATAAACGAATATGATGATGAGACGATGTACCGGGTGTCCCAAAAACAAGTACTCCGGTTTGATTCATAATAACTTCTAAACGAGTGAAGCTATTAAACTGAAATAACTTTCATTAGATAGAGGGAAGACTAACTTAGATTTTGATATATCACAGTGGTATTTTACTAAAAATTCACGGAGATATTAATGTTCAAAATCGGTAGCATATTACTGCTAATAGTGCGTGTTTCAGTTGAGCAAAGCTTGATTAATATTTAACATTAATATCTCCGTGAATTTTTAAGTAAAATACAACTGTCATATTTCAAAATCTAAGTTAGTCTTCCCTCTATCTAATGAAGGTTATTTCAGTTTAATAGCTTCACTCGTTTAGAAGTTATTATGAATCAAACCGGAGTACTTTTTTTTGGGACACCCGGTATATAATTTTGTTTCAGTCCACATGGACCACAGGATATTCCTTTAAAAAGTTATATGAGATATTAGCATCCGATTATCTGATTTTTCGTTATAACTTACATATTGACACAGGTGTTGCGCATATTCCACGACAACATTTTTCAATGCCTGGACATTCCTCATCATTTGCGCACAGTTGAGTCGATCCTTCAGTTACCACATAAGGACATCGTTCAGGTCTTACCACTGAAAACAGAATAATGGAAATTAACGAGCAAAGAACTTTGTTGAGGGAGTGGGTTAAAACTAATTCTCGGCAAACTTAATGTGATTGAATTTTACATTTTACATTTTTGCATTAAATTAAATTCGAGGTTCATAATTCAGGACCGAAATCTGCTACTTGCGCCAGAACATTCCGCTCAGTTGCCGCACCAAAACTGTGGAATTCATTACCACAGGAAATTAGAAGCATTGATATGTTAAGTAGTTTTAAGTCAGCACTTAAGAATTAGTTTTATAAGTAAAATTAAGAATATATTGTAAGAGCATTGAGACTATTGTATAATGCTCCTAATACGTCTTTTTTATTATTATTATTATTATTATTATTATTATTATTATTATTATTATTATTATTATTATTAAGTGACTTAGTTGTGATTCAAGTAGCCGATTGTAAATTACCTCTATGAATGAGATTCACAATTGTTTGTTTAGAAAAAATTCATTTAATAAAGTTTCCATTATAATCGGTAACTAAATAATCTTGAACGTGTTTGGCCTTATTCTAATTCTAAATTCCATCTTCATCTGAATTCTCATTTTCTCTCGAACTTACTAATTCCAGTTCCAGCATTTAATAATAATAAAAATAATATTTAAATTTTTATATGGCGCATTTCTAAAACTCAATGCGCCTTACATCGTTGTAAAAATAAATAACTATAATAAAAACTCTTCTTAAAAAGCAAAGTCTTTAGTTTAGTTTTAAAAACTTGTACAGTCTCAGCCGATTTAATATCTTCTGGAATATTGTTCTTAAGTTTAGTTGCTGAGGAAGAGAAGGCTCGATGTCCATAGTGGCTGATTTTACAGTTGGAGTGTTTAGTAAGGAACGTTTACTGTGATGACAGCAACTTCCGCGAAGGAGAGTACGCTTCAATAAGTGATTCTAAGAATTTGGGTGATTGACCATGTTGAATCTTATAGGTGATAAGAAGAATCTTGAAATTTATTCTCTCTTCAACCGGAAGTCAGTGTAGGTCCTTAAGAATCGGTGTTATATGTTCTGAACGTCTTGATCCAGTTACAAGTCGTGCTGCAATATTCTGGATCCTGTGAAGCTTAATTTACTTTTATAATTCTCAGAATTGCGTTGCTTTAGCAACGCTTTATATTCCGTGTGTTCGTTCGTTCGTTCGTTCGTTCGTTCGTTCGTTCGTTCGTTCGTTCGTTCGTTCGTTCGTTCGTTCGTTCGTTCGTTCGTTCGTTCGTTCGTTTGTTCGTTCGTTCGTTTGTTCGGAATCAATAGCAAGCATTTACTTCATGTAGGAACGCCACAGGGCATCGCACTTTAGCACTGGCTGGTTAATTACCTTTAAATAAAAGGCCTTTATTTCATAATGTTTAGAAATGTTAATTAAGTTTTACGGTATCTGCTCTTCTGCTAGGGTAGAATTTCCCAAGCGAAGGAGTTGTCAGTACTGAACCTTGAAGTAGTATATCATATACACGAGAAGGCGTTTTTTATCTGATTTGAAACACCGATAAGTGTTTTCGAATCAGATAATAAACGCCTTTCGAGTGTATATGATATAGCTTCTCAAACGAACCAGTATTTGACGAGAAATTTGACGAGAAAGTTGGCTTAATTTATGGACGTTTATTACCACATTTACCAACAACGTCTAGGTTATGATTTTCCTTTGTGTTTTCCTCATGAATTATTAATTAAATCTGATTGGCTCATAGTTCGCAAAGCCCGCCAAAATTCCTGCCCCTGAAAAATTACATATACTGTATGCTACATCTCTTGTTTTAATATTATGTTCAACCTACCTTGGATACATTCTCTAACTCTGAAACTTCCATAATAACCACTGGCACAGCCAAAATTATAATATTGCTTGACTGCGCACTCCCTCCAGTTTTGACATGGACATCGATAACTATATTTAACAATTTCTCTGCAATACAAACCACAAGCTGAATCTTCACGGGAATTGCTGTAGCCTGTTGGACATGGTGGTGGGTCAGGTATCGCTGGACATGATCTGCTGGGGAAGCATGAGAAGTTACTCTCAGTTGTTGGAAAGGAAAATGTGTAGGATTTTCGGTATTCTGTAATTTAAAAGATACAAATATATAAAAAAGTAATCAATAATAACTGTATATCTCTGAAGAACATATGGATGACTTTTGGAGTTTTAGCATGGCCATTGCTATGGTTGTATCTTATCTTGGTGATCGATGGTCATGCTTGGTCATTGGTCATAGTAATTTTTATAATAATGGTCTTATTGACAAACACAACAGACGTGTGTCTTTACAAATTGTTTATCTCGAGAACGCGTGTCCGAGTCGAAGGTATGTCACCATATGACCTATGTCTGACTACGGAGCACAGCTAAGATCTAAGAGTTGATTTTACTGAGGGAGGAAAACCGGAGACCCCGGAGGAAAACCCTCAAAACACGGGAGAGATCAACTAATAACTCTACTCACATGAGTTGCAAGCTCGCGAATCAACACAAGGTTATTCCCAGATGGTCACCCATCCAAGTACTAACCCCGTCCGACCGAGCTTGACTTTAGCGGCAGAGTTGCAGCGCCCTAATAGCACACGCCTGCACCCGTGCTTGTATACTGTAGTTTAAAACACGAGCAGCAATGTTTTATCGGGTGATAAAAGTAGAGGCGATAGCCGAGTATTTTAGACCCGATAAAACACGTGCTGCAGCGTGCTGCAGCGCGTGTTTTGAACGGCTAAGAAAAAAAACGGCGACTGCATATTTACCAACTATTTCAATGATTCAAGCCATTTTCGCCGAGAAAATCGAAGGTAAAGTTTATGTAGATCACTAGGACGAATCTTTATCAACATATAAAGACACGATACGGTCATGATTTTCCTTTGTGTTTTCCGCCATGAACTATTAATGAGTTTTTGAAGGTAATGTGAGGTTCACAGTCATGATTTATGGTGATAGCGAAGGTCATATCAGTCTGGTCATGTTTATGATGACGGAGTCACTCATGATCATATAGTCCTGGCTAAGTCCTGGCTATTGTTGCTGATTATTATCAAAATAAAATACGTGAAAATACATGAATGAATGGAAGTGGCTAATTGGAGTGCTGCATTATCGTGAAAGGTGTATGAAGCCGTATAACAATGGTTATTTGTATTCGCAACAGCTACTATATCTTCTTAGAGGCAACTACCACAGGCTATTCTAGAGACTACTCTCACCTTGTTTTGGCTTGATGCTATATGCGTGAATATCCATGGGTTTTCCAAGTCCAGTGGCAAGTCGAGTGATATTTGCACCAGTATTTATTTCGGCACTATAAACGGAATCCGTTCTCCAATCGGTCCAGTACAGACGTTCGTGAAGTAACGTTAAACCAAACGGATGATTGATTTCGTTATTAACTCTGTACAACCTACCAACTAAAGAAAACAAGAAAGAAAGCTATGAGTTTTTGTTTTTCAACAATGTCTCATGGTTGTTCGAAGAAAGATTGGCGTTAGTCCTGCGTTGAAAAGTTAAAGCAAGAAGATTATAATCAATCAAATGTATTCATCGGTATTCTTCAAACAGCGTTTAGGTGCCTTACTCCACAAGTTTATGGATGGTTCTATTAAAGAACTAACTAACTTTTTATTTATACTGGATAACCCTATCAGTCATTAAACTGTTCTCCCTAGAAGTCCAGTAAAGGCCTCCCTCATTGGTCCAGTGTTATTACAGGAGGAAACCGGAGTCCCGTATTTCATCTATAATACCATTTCAATCAATTTTACTCATTCCTGATCGGCTGATGACATAGTATTAAACTTAAATTTTTTTACTAGGGGTATTTAAAAAAATTCCTCCAATAAAAAAAAATACCCCTTGTAAAAAATCACATCCGGAATGTTTGGATTTTAATATTTACAAACATCAGTTTTCCCGCTTCGTAGTAAAATGTAAAATTGTAAAATTGATTGAAAAGGTATTAAAAGGAAATAACACTTGTTCTCGAAGAATTAATGAAAAATCGTACTTGTGTTTGGCGAAATATTATGAATATTTCGCCAAACACGCGTGCGATTTTTCATTAATTCTTCTCGAACCGTGTTATTTCGTATACATAAACGCCTCCCTCTAATAAACGCCTCCCTCTAATAAACGCCGCATACATCAGAGCGGCGTTTATTAGAAAAAATACAGAAAGTACAAGAAAATGATTCTAAAATTGACAGATTTATTTATTTTTATGTGGCAACAATGGAGCAAAACAAAGAATCTTTTTAATTTCTTCTTCCACAGACGTGGACATGCTTCATTGTCGAAGTGATGTAAACAACTCAGTTTAAACTAGCCATTGTTAAAGTTAAATAAAGTAAAATAATAGTAAAAGTAAAAACGAAAAAGAACTCTACCAATATCTTTGTTATCCGGACCTGCACGCTCAGTCAAAACATATTGTTTAATAAACGTCTCCCTCTAATAAACGCCTCCCTCCAATAAACGCCTCCCTCTAATAAACTCCTCCCTCTAATAAACGCCTCCCTCTAATAAACGTCTCGCTCTAATAAACGCCTCCCTCTAATAAACGCCTCCCTCTAATAAACGCCTCCCTCTAATAAACGCCTCCCTCTAATAAACGAAATTTAATAAACGCCCCAGGCGTTTATTAGAGGAACTACGTTACCCGGAGAAATGCTGCGGTGTTTGGTTATATAGTCAAACTGGAAGCACTCTTCTCACTTGCCGCCAAGCAAAATCTTTAATCTGCATGATAACTGCACTGAGCAGGAATCGAACCCGGGTTGCAGAGATGAAAGACACATGTGCTACCCACTGTGCCACCAACACCCCTGCGATTTCTCATATCTGCTGGACCGTTTGTAAATCGCTCTAAAGATCTGAATCTCTAATCACTCTGAAGAAGTCTGAAGAGGTTGATTAGCTAGTTATCACTTACAAATTAAAATCATTTCGTTGATCACCACATCGCGTTTTCCACTCTCCAGGTCAATGAACTCGATGCTATCTTCCCCAGCGTCTGCCCAATACAACTTGTTGTAGATGTGGTCTAGGGTAAGTGCGTTTGGCAATATAATACTAGTATTGACAAGCACGTTTCTGTTGCTGCCGTCCATGTAAGCTCGCTCGATCTTTGGAATACCCCAATCCGTCCAATACATGTAACTGAATAGAAAATAAATAGTTTTTATATTATATTTAGTTTAGAAAATAAACATGCAGTTTTATTATATTCTTTCTAATACACTAGCAGACGCTCAACTTCTGCTAAACAAGGTAGAATATCCGCTGCAAAGGGATTGTATATAAATGCCTCTAAAACAGAATACATTACATACAGTATTCATGGAAGCTTAACCACCATGCATTGATAATGATCAACTATAAAGAATGTTGATAACTTCCAGTACCTTGGTTCATGGATAGACAGCAGCAGAAAAATATATTACGGTGAGGAAAGCATGCAAAGGCATGGTTAGCACATTCAAAAAATAGATACCATCTGGAAATCAGACCTCTCACGACATCTCGAGATCAAGTTCTTTTGCGCAACAGTAGAAAGCGTACTTCTGTATGGAAGTGGCAATGATAAAGTCGCTTGAGCAGCAAATCGACGGACGCTACACCTGGCTACTAAGGACAGCACTGAACATCAGCTGGAGGCAACACATGATGAATGCGGAGCCTTATGGTACAATACCACCCTTAACAACGACATTACGTGAGCGCAGACTATACGATTTAGCGGGCACTGTTGCAGAAGTAAAGAGGAAGTCATTATTTTTCTAGCAACCAGCGCATGGCAGACGTTCTCGTAGAAGACCAGCTACAACCTACATTGACAAACTTGAAAGTGATACTGGACTCGGGAGAAATGAAATAGCGAAAACTATGTAAATTGTCTAAGTTTTGTTCTACAAAAGGGAACATAATAAAATTGGTTTGTGCGTACGAACAAATCATCAAAACCTCTAGGGAGCAAATTGTTTTGATATGAGTACATACATTTTCCTCGTGTCCTCATTTTCGTGATGATATGAGACTTGGACCATATCAAAATGCTAGATTTAGTAGACACAGAGAACCAAATGTCAATTTCCCAGGTCTCTATTCAACTGACTTACCCTGCCACCGGATCAACTATGATATCCCTTGGCTCATGCAAGTTGGAGTTAATCAATACTCGTCTGTAAGAACCGTCTAATCTGGACACTTCAATGGTATCATATGTAGTACTGGTCCAGTATAAGTTACGACCAGCTAAATCAACAGTCAGACCATCTGCAATTCCGACTTTATCAGCGAAAATCGTTTGAAATCCTGTACCATTTCTAAATGCCCTACTGATGATACGAAGCACCACATCCGTCCAATAAATTCTGTCCTCCACTGGATCAAACTGCAAAGCAACTGGTCTGCTTATGTTGACTTCCGGACCGAATCTGATTGGGCTGGGTTCAACATCGACGCTATCTGTTTGAAGTTGATAGATTTTTCCGGCGTCACTATCCGCAAGCATGACGAACTCTAGAAACGGCACAACACAATAAATCATAATACTAAAATGATTGTACAATAATGATGGTATACTCGAATGCGAGAGGAGTTCTTTTATTATGGAACATAATACGGTACCAGCTGTTGTGGTCGAGTGGTTACCACACATGCCTATGAGCTGGGAGAGACAGGTTTAAATCCTGGGTCGGACAACCACTCAGGGTCTTAAAAATAATTGAGGAGAAAGTGCTGCCTTTGCAATAATACCAACAAATGGTTAGACTTTCGGGTCTTCTCGGATAACGACCTTAAATCGTAGGCCCTCGGAACCGCTATATCAATTGGGCTTCTAGCCTGTTGGGGTATTCCGTTCACCTAAAAGAGTGATAAATCTAATAAATTAAACTAAATATATGGAAAAGCGACTAATTTCTGAAACATATATAACCTCGATTTTTACCGTATAACATATACGTACGTCATATTACGTCGCATCATACAGTAATGTACACGTCACATTACCTTACAGTCAAATACGTCACACTACCACAAATCTGTGAATATCATATATTATTTCCACACAGAACAACTTTTGAATCACCACTTGACATATTATAAGACAACGCCATTAACCACCCACATCTTTAATTATTTATATTAAGAAACATTCGTATCAAGTTTATATTTTAATATAACCTTACCATCTTGGAAAGCATCATCGCAGGATTTTCCATCATCTGCTAACTTAAATCCTATCTCACATGCGCACTTAAAGCCTTTTGGTTCCAACAAGCAGAGTTGTTGACAGCCTCCGTTATTTGAGCCACATCGGTTAGTCACTGAAACAAAAAGTGACTTATAAGTAGTCGAAGCTAACTATCAAAATACATGGACTAAGAAGATAAGTGAAAGTTGTATATGTGTACAACTTGTAACCTTCTAATGACCAGTAAGATGCTCTAACCATTGAGCTACATGGATTAAAATGATGAGTGAAGGGTACATATGTGTACAACTTGTAACCTTCTGATGACTAGTGAGATGCTCTAACTATTGAGCTACATGGACTAAGATAATGAGTAATGGTTACATATGTGTACAACCTGTGACCTTCTGATGACTAGTGTGATGCTCTAACTATTGAGCTATACATATGCACTAAGATAATGAGTGAAGGTTACATATGTGTACAACCTGATGGTCAGGCAGATATTCAAACCATTGAACTCCAAGGACGGAGAACCAGTTGCCTATCCTTGCCTTATTATTACCTGTTGGTTGTCTTGAGGAATCTACGACAACTACTCCCATGATCCCTTCGCTGGAAGTCTTGCTTTCGATTGTAATTCTACTAATTATAGTTCCGGTTTGCTTGCTCACACCAATAATGGCATTTGACGACCAATCCGTCCAGTATAGGATATCATTAATAATATCCAAATCAAAGCCATCGAACTGTGAAGATGTATCTTCAAAGACCTTCGTCCTCTGTCCACCGTTGTAATCAATGGAGGTTATGGTGTCATATTTGGCGTCGATCCAATACAGACGTTTGTTGGTGTAATCAACTGCGATGCCACTAGGCCATTCAATGTTGTCGAACACTAGAACCGTTCTGTTACCTCCTGCTAAGGTACAGCGTTCTATTGCAGCAACAACTCCCCAGTCACTCCAGAACAGAAAGCTTTGAAAGAGAATTAGCAGAAATTGTTTTGAAGACAAGGAAAATTTATATTTTTTGGAAATTGCAGACTTCACTGAAAGACACCACGTCAAGCATCATCAGGGCGTTCACTTTGTTGCGATATTTACACCTCACTTTGTTCCGTCCCTTCCTATCACCATCCTCCCTCTCCACAACTCCCCCATTCACTCCCTTCTTATATCCTCCATTCTTACCTTTCACTCTTTCTACCCTTGCCATCCTTTCCCTCACACCTGTTATCCTCCCTTTCTCTTACCCTCCTCTCCCACTATATATCTCTATATCCTCCTACCTACCTACCTACACCTTCTTCACTGTTTCCATCTCACCTCCCTCTTTCCACACTTTCCATCCTCCCTTATTCTCTCCCTCGCATCATCTCTCCCTACTCCCTACTCTCTTCTCTCTCTCTCTCTTTACCATTCACCACCTTCCTGGACAATAAATGCCGTTCTCTCAATTGCCTCTCTTTTCCCTTTCTCTGTGTGCATATAACAATAAACGCCCCATTTAAGTGGTCTATTTTAACCTACCCTTCGTCTGGGTCGACTGCTATTCCTCTTGGTTTTTCGAAATCTAAAACCGTATTTATAAGAATCTTGCGATGTGTTCCATCCAAAGTGGCGACTTCTATCTTTTCTGACTCATGCGCCGTCCAGTATATCAAACGTGCTACCCAATCGATCGCTATTCCTTCCACCCTACCTACCCCGGTTAGTACAAGTTCGTTGTTGGTGCCGTCCATATTCACCCGGTAAATTTCTTCCAATTTGTTCTCGCCGTAGTAGATCTTTTGTTCGACCCTGTCTACATCCAGTGCAAGGACATGGTACAATCCAGAAACAATATATTCTTTGCCGAAGTTATCCAGGTCTACCGAGCCAATGTTGTTGATATTGGAGTAGAGTAAATACGGCTCGCTTGGCGAAGCATCTGTTGAATAAAAACGCTTTTTACATATGGCTACTGACTTTGGTTAACTAAAAGATTAATTCAGACTTGGACATGAAATAATTTAATGTCTATAGCGGAGCAACGTGAGACAAAATGTTTAAGAGAGTCGCTTTATACCGGCGCGGCATAACTTTATTTTTTCCAAGTCTCCTCGTACAAAGTTTAGATAGATTAGATTCATCGCAGACAAATCAGGCTGAATTATTGCGTACTAATTCACTTGATGTATATAAGAGGAAAAATACTTTAACCCAGACAAGCACTTCCCGAAATCGAGCCCTTTTCATAATGTTTTTAATAGAGGGAGTGTTAAGGTTATATATATATATATATATATATATATATATATATATATATATATATATATATATATATATATATATATATATATATATATATATATATATATATATATATATATATATATATATATATATATATATATATATATATATATATATATATATATATATACTGCACTGTAAGCTATATATCATTCACCTGATGAGTGTGGCAAGCTTCGGATTGCCATACGAAACAAGTTTGTTGTGAATAAACTTCAATGAAGTAATCAGTGTTTTCACTTTGTTTGTTATTTCGCTCTGCGTTTACGCATTGAGCACTCTATCCTATGCATATGACTTTGAACCTGATAATTTTTATCAACATACTTATATATATATATATATATATATATATATATATATATATATATATATATATATATATATATATATATATATATATATATATATATATATATTTATATATATATATATATATATATATATATATATATATATATATATATATATATATTTATATATATATATATATATATTTATATATATATATATATATATTTATATATATATATTTAAACTTTGATAAGTCAGTTCTGCTGCCATGACTTTTCAACTCCTCTTATTGGCCGTTAGTTCCAGATAATTCGTGCTGATATTTTCATACTGATAACCTTTGTCTATAATTCCTTTGTGTGGTCAATCTCCTGACATGAACGGGCATTTTTTAGTCCAGATTTGAAACTAAAAACGGCTTTCAAGTATTTCACTAAGAATCGTCTATAGGCTACAGGCATAACATGTACAAGCAAGCTTCCCGAACTAAATCTTTTAAGGAATTTGTTATATATCATTGCTAATTATCCCAATATTGTTTGATTCATTTGTAATATATAATTATCACTCTTTATACGGAGGACACGTTTGGGCAAATCTCACGACACGCACGCAATCCTTGAGAGGTTAAAGTATAGTCGGGCAACATATATCTTCTCTACCATCTCGTCTCATTGGAATTTTTGATTTGCAAAACGTACCGTACAATCATGAACAAGAATGTCCGTCATACAAAGAGTTACATTGAATATAATAATATCTACTACATTAAATATTCAAAGCACTTCGTACAATTAATTTTCATTTGATATTTTTGAATGGAAAATATTCAAAACTAAGATTTTGTATTAAAATATTATTTAAGTAAATATAATCCATTGGAAAATCCCTTTCCATTTACTCGTTCTAGCTCGATTTATGCGAAAAATTATAAGGGGTGTGAGACGTTAGTAGCTTTAGAAACGCCATTGTTTACAACTCGTCCACAGGTATTTTGATATTGAAAATTAAGTCTGGCTACCGTACAAGTGGGGGCTTTACAGACAAGGGACATTGTGGACCCCCAGTGGTTTCTTGCACTGAAGGCGCGAGGTCAGTTCTTCTTCTAGCCCACCACTTAAAAACTTGCCGCGCGTGCTCTGTTTTAGAGTTCTCAATTTGTATTTCTACATTATCTACGCAGCACAGCATTTTTATACCAATCATATATATATATATACTGATATAAACACATTAATGAACTGAACTGCTTCGTTTTATTACTTTCATTCTCAAACAGTTGCTAAAAACAAAGCATTTATCTTTCTGGAACGAGGAAGTAAATGTTTGACATAACAATATAGATAACATTCTGTGAAGGTACTGTATAAGTGGCATGTCAGGGTTGTGTGTGTGAAATAAAGATAGATTTTGAAAGTTGCCAGATAAAACCAAAACGTGGACGGTATTGTGCGAGTACAAATTGAGTTGTTTTTTCGTTGTGCCTGAACTCCCTTTCTGAGTAACCTTTTAGCCCAATTATCAACATATAAATTCTCTTTATTGGTCTCCAAACATTTCTTATAGTAATGTATAGTTGGAATAATTAAAAGTTAGAATATTTAATTTGGGTGCCATTATGAAAGAGGTTTATGCTATAGTGTTATATTTATTAAAATCCTTATTTAAACTATATTCAAAATTGTGTTCTATGAGATTATTATGACACTTATATAAGAAAATAGCACGATGTTTCGCCTGTAGTGTTTGTAGATTTGTAGATTCCGATTTTTTGGTTAAAGGATATACGTCGAGAAAATTGTCTTGTTTTGACTTCTTTAGTCCAAGATCTTTGAAAATGTTTATGATTTATTTCCTAAACCGATATCAGACTTCTCGTCTTTCTAGAATGTCGGTCGCACACTTCAGCTCCATCGTAGCTTCCCCATGGTGACATCAAAATTGTTGTCGGCATTCGTTTTTGCCCATATGCTTAGTTGTTGTCGAAGAGCAGTGACTTTCTCTCGTGCATGATGATTTATAATTCGCTTTAACTGGTGGGGACAAATTTCCTGGTGTAATTTATGGTTTTCGCAATCACATGCAATCTTTTTTCTTTTGCAGTATCTATTTGAATAACTTCTGTGTAAAAGTCTGTATGTGAAATATTTTAACGAAATATTTTAATAGTTGTGACTGTGAAATATATTTTCATCATCGAGTCGACAGAGCAATTCTCGATTCGACGTAGATTAAACCATGCAACTTCTTATTTTCTGGTTTTTTATTCACTTATTTGATTTTGGCTGTCAGGAGCACAAAAAGAGGAATGACATGTTACTGATAAGACCACTCAGGAGCAGCAACAGTGCACAGCATGAGCTAATTATACGTTCGTCCCTACTAAGGTATTATATATCGCAGAAAATTATCATTTCAGAAGCTAAATACTGTAGCGACGAGTTCCTGTTAATCCTTTGGCTAGTGTTGTATGTAGACAGTCAGACCTTCATATATATACATATACCTTATCCCAAGCAAGGGAATAGGTTCTACAAAGATCACAGTGCATATAAAAACATGTCATAAATTCAAGTCTCTATAATCATGTCCCTCCACATTGCTTTGTCGAGAGCCATTTCGTGTCATTTGTCGACTTCTATGTTTGCTTTCTTCAGAGTTTTGTAAAGAGAGCGACCATATACGTATAATTGAGGTGCCCCTCTGGGTCTCTTTGATCGTACCCACGAAGATAACATCTTCCTTGGTAGCCGTGACCAAGGCATTCGGACAACATGGCCAGTCCAACGCAGTTGTTGTTTGCAGATGTGTGTGTCGATTGATTTAAATGAAAGTCTTCATAAAATACCATTCGAGATTCTGTGCTGACGAGTATTTAGTTGTATTTAGACTTAGGGCATATTCTTTTCCACGTCTTGGCGTCGTCGGTGTTATAAAACAACTCAATATAGTGGCAGTGTTTACACAACGCTTTTTATTATCATACTGCAGAAGCATCTCGAATTCAGGTCGGCAGTTTTCCCATTTTCATTCTTCCAAAGAAATTGGTTCTTCCTTTCTCGTGTTCGTCGTATGACTAACACTCCTGGTCTTATTACCAACGTCTTTAGAAGCATGTTAAATCTATTTAGTTTATGAATCCGGCCCATTGTTCTAGCACTGCAAATTGAGAAAATTTTAACGTTCTAACTGAAACATAAAAATTCAGTCTCTAGAAACATTAGACCTCCTAGTTATTTCGCATTAAACCTTTACTCTTTAGAGTTTTCAATTTGTATTTCCACACTTTTATAAGGCTTTGTATGTTGTATGAACTCTCTGATCTAAATGTTTATAACTTTGTCTCGTTTGTTAGTCATAGTCGAACCCGCATCTGTAAAAATCCTACCCTTATCCTTAAAGAACCATCCTGTAAAACTAGTACTTTCCAATTAGCCTCCTACTTTACAGAATTCGGTTCCTCTCTGGTATTCTTTTTGTAAAATAACACCACCCAGTCTCTGCAGTCTTGCAACATTCAAAAGATTTTTACTCAATACTTATTTATCATTACTGACATCTATTTTTGACGTTGATATGACTTGTACATGGTCATTATACCGTAACTGTTTCTGTCACTAAGATAGTTTCCTAATGTGCCAATTCTGCTTAGATTCCACGGAGCATCGTTGTATGTGCGCAGCTCCAACATAGTTCTTTTGAATTCCACTCAGTTTTATTCATTTTGTTCTTTCAGTGGAGTTCGGAAGAATGGGGTTGGGGCTGCGCGTGTGTTTTGGTGCATCGTTAATTCCGATGGTCTATGACTTTGTGTATTTTTAATTTCAACGGGAAGGTGCCTCGCATGGGTCCTCGACTCCTGTTCGCGCTCTTTCCGTTTGGGTATTTTTGGTATTTACATTAATATAAAATCGATCAAAATTAAAACTGAATACGCGTCAACATGTTTATATCCATTGTTTATATGGTATTAAACCCTGCTGTTTTTGTTGTGCATCATTGACTTCGCTAACTCTTTATTGTGTCGGCCTCGAATAGGCTATGTATGTTTCTCAGTATATATAAACATCACTGTAGTATACAACATATCATATTTTCTGTTTTTTTCTTGGTTTACTTTCAATTTCCTGATCATGAATGCTCAGCGTGAAATGAAAATGGAGTTTCATTATTGAGTCGACAGAAAAACGGTGTGTAGATTTGGAAGGTTCCTGACGGAGTATACACTATGTTGTCTTGTAGCATAATTATATCGTCATAATTAACGTTTAACGCAACATATTACCGTAACTGCTAAGAGTATAAAGAATCCGGTTAATGACAATTGATTCCTTGACTATATTGATACCAAAAGCGCTCTGTCTCTGATGTCTAAATTATTCAGGCATGTATACTCAGACACTTAAAAACAAAAAGATTACAGATGAAAACAAGATTGCCTTTTCGCGTTTCCATTGCCACATATCGCCCGCTCTTCAAAATGCATTACCATTGCTTATTTCCTTTTGCCGCTAATATAACGATAACGCGATAAAGACTTTAAAACTAACTTACCTGTAGTCAAAACAGCAAGATTTGCTAAGAGAAACAATAACAAATTAACTTCTAACGCCTCAGTCATCTTCGTCATCCCCATTTGCGCTTTTGACAACTTGAATTTGCCTGAAAGTGTCAAATAATTTTCAAATCGTTATTAAGGTTCATTTCCAGAACATAGACACCATCAGTCTCACTATATTTCCCGCCAAAGAATTGCATTGCAGCTTTTTACTTCCTTGATGGCGTGTTGTTTGCTTTGTTTATATGAAATGACGTATTCCATCTGTTTCTTCATAATCAACTGCCAAGCTTTACAGACGGTTTCTGTTGCAGTCGTTTAAGGTAGCGAAATGCTTTTATGTCATTGTAAGTCCGTGTTTCTATGTAATTGTCAGTGCTTTTTTCTGTGTTTATGCGTTTGGCAATTAACTTCCTTGTTGCAGCTGCATATGTGTATTTACTTGATACATATCCTAAACCTCGACAGTAACCTAATTTTCTCATCGTCACGAAATAAAACGGCGAGTTTATATTGACAAAACTTAACGATGTATGAAGTAATGGCAATTAATATTCGTAATCTCTTCAAACCGATAGATTACATACCAGAAACCGTTTCCCCTTCAAAATCAGCTATATGCTACAGTGTACATGGCAGGGAAAGTTAGAATACGAGTCGTTTAATAGGTTATGTTTTTCGTGAGCTATCTCTGCAAGATCAATCTCTCCGAAATCGCATCGCCGCTATAGTCGCAAAGTTTTGATTGAAATATATAATGCTACGCATGTTAAATATAATCAACTTAATAGGTTATATCTCACTACACGACGGGGCTATCTCACTAGATTACTTACCAAGATGTGTGGCTTCTTGATTTGCTTGAATTTCTGTCTCGACAATTATAGAAAATAGAAAACTTGTGTCGCACTGACATTCAGAGCACTAGAGCAGACTAATCCTGCTGATAAGAATTCACAGAACGCGTCACTAAATTGTTGCAATCTTAAAAATTAACATTAAAACAAAACGCATTATTGCTGTATTATTCAATGTTCTAATTAAACTGCGCTGTAGCCAGTTCAAAAGGGTTGGTGGGAGGGCTGATTAAGAATTTCAATCTCTAACTCTAGCTCACTAACCAGTGGCGTGTCGTGAATATAATTGTTCAATATATGAAAATCTGACTGCCTCAACCGGGAGTCGAACCCGAGGTCTCCGAATCAACGCATCGGCGGTCTAACCACTGAGCTATTTAGACACGGTCAGAACAGTCAAACATTATATACATATTTATACATCGCCCCGACTCTCAAATCTCTACAGGAAGACATCTCATCTTCGACGAAGTAGAGCGAAGCCTCTCGCAGGACTTCCTCAAGTAGCGAGCTTATCACCGGCTCTTGTATATACAGGAGGCTTTAAAACAATTTTCTTTAGATGAAGATAGCGTGTCTCAATAGTTCAGTGGTTATAGCGCCGATGCGTTGATTCGGAGACCTCGGGTTCGATTCCCGGTTGGGGCAGTCAAATTTTCATATACATATATTTGACCATTAATAAATCCTCTCTTCATCTAAAGAAAATATAATTGTTATGTTCGCCATCGGGTATAGAAACCGCGTCCTACATGCATGCACCCTTACATCGAGCCTGTTTTGACTGTCATATAAGGACTCTTGTGCTTATGCTTATTTCGTGAAAACCTGCAGGTTTAAAATCCCCTGTATCAACCAACATGGCCGCCGTTCCTTTGTTCTTTGAGTCTCGATGGATTGATTCCAACCCATGCACAGCAATTGTATTTATTTATTTATTTGTTTATTTATTTATTTATTTATTTATTTATTATATACATACATGCACAAAACATATTCATATACATAATAAATTGGCAGGGTGGCTGCAAACGTTTACGCCAATTATTGCGGTCCAGAATGAATTAAATTAAAGTAAAAATTAAGTAGTTTTAAGAATGTTCCTGTTCAAGAGCTATTAAAGACGCAGCAGCGTAGGGTACCAATTAGACTGCGAACAGAATTGCGTTTTTGGCAAATCGTTTTCCATGTTCCATATAATAGTGAATACCCCTCAGTGGAGGGGTATAATAGTGAATACCACTCCGCGAAACCAAATAACACGCGCATGTTATTTGAAACCAAATAACACGCGCGTGTTATTTGGTTTTTACGCCAAATAACACAATGGAGGAACAACAAGACGTTTCTAGATGTTTCAAGACAGCATTCAAGATTGTTTCGATATAATATATCTTTTATAGACCCTCCGCTCGGGGAATTCGTCGAAATATTACCCCTCGGGATGATATATCCCTCGGGCTTCGCCCTCGGGGTAATATTTCGTCTAATTCCCCTCGCTCCGGGTCTATAAATGATAATTATATCACTTATTACAAATACTGACTTCACAAATACATTATACTCACGCACGCACGGTTAATATTATGGTCTAACCAGCTGTTGTGGTCTAGTGGTTACCACACATGTCTATGAACTTGGAGACACAGGTTCAAATCCTGGGTCGGACCACCACTCAGCTGGGTCTTAAATATAATTGAGGAGAAAGTGCTGCCTTTGCAATAATATCAGCAAATGGTAAGATGGTCTTCTCGGATGGAAATGGTCTTCTCGGATAACGACCTTAAATCGTAGGTCCTTTGAACCCCCTATAATTGGGTTTCTAGCCTGTTGGGGTATTCCGTTCACCTAAGAATGATAAATCTAATGAAACGAAAACTAAAATAAAACTAAAATATTTACAACAAATTCTGAAGTTCTGCGTGATTCAAGATCTCCAACAGAACTACAATTTAAACATATTGAGCGCCAGCCAGGTAGATATAATTGAATGTGTTCTGGAGAGCGACAAAGTATCTTGATTTTAAATAATTTTTAAAGAGACTATACGTGTTAATTTCTTTTGTGAGATCGGAGAGTGTGTTCCAAAGTCTACTAAGATGATCTTATGAAAAAACCTTTTTGAAAATGCTTAGTCTGAGGTTTTGATATTTTGAAATTATATTTATTTGAATGGTTAACCGGTAGATTTGGAAGGTAGTAAGATAGACTTATTGAAGAAGCCTGTATAACTGAAATTGTAAAACTGTGCATGTGTGTTGTGTGTGTCATTTAATAATCCCAAAGATATACATGCTTTTTCAGTAATTCATTATGCAGTATGACGTCACAGTGAGGTCATTTACATTTCAAACAAATCTTCAAGTGCCCCTGCATGTGATCAAATTTTTGGTATCCCGAATTTTTACATATTTGTAAAGAGCATGGTGTTCCAAATTTCAAGTAATTGCGAGCACATGCGAAGTCGCCTTTTCAGACTGTTTTTATACGAGATTATACGGCCGCCATTACTCGAATATGTTCCGGACGCTTTGCTTGCGATTAGAGGAAGTGACATCAAAGACTCAACACGTGGAGCTACTTGGGGAAAACTTTCTATTGTAACTTGTCGTATAATTTCCATAAAGCTCTGTCACGTATTGAGTCTCTGACTCTGCTGTAGAATCGCGGGCTCGTCTGGAACACGTTTTGAGCAATGGCGGACAAAATTTGGGCGACTTAGGAGGTTATATTTCTTGTGATAGAATGTTTGTTGTTCATGTTCTGTAACAGAAAATGCCAGGTTACGTAATGTGATATTTCGTCGCAGGGCACTTTAATATCTCAAGAACAAAGTGAGATATGGAAAAGTTGTAAACGCCAATCTTTATAATTTCTATAGTTCTCTAGTTCTTTTAAGTTCTTAAAAGTTTATATATTTGGTTTAGATTGTAGTGACAAAAGCAACCTGAAGATCATCATGATTTGTTATAAGGTACGTATACAGCATTAGGTGTCTTAAAATTCATCGTTATTAAAAGGCATGGCTCTATCTAGACTTACAAACCTTGTTTCCATAACAACAAGGTCACGTGACTCACTGGCGGCCGTGTTGGATAAAAAATAAATAGGTACATCTATATTGCAGCCATGTTGGTGTACCTAACAAAAGAAGCTACTTAAAAATCTATTGTTGAGGTACATCAATATGGTGGCCATGTTGGTGTACATAACAAAAGAAGCTACTTAAAAATCTATTGTTGAGGTACATCAATATGGTGGCCATGTTGGTGTACATAACAAAAGAAGCTACTTAAAAATCTATTGTTGAGGTACACCAATATGGCAGCCATGTTGGTGTACCTAACAAAAGAAGCGACTTAAAAATCTATTGTTGAGGTACATCAATATTGCAGCCATGTTGGTGTACCTAACAAAAGAAGCTACTTAAAAATCTATTGTTGAGTACATCAATATGGCAGGCATGTTGGTGTACCTAACAAAAGAAGCTACTTAAAAATCTATTGTTGAGGTACATCAATATTGCAGCCATGTTGGTGTAGCTAACAAAAGAAGCTACTTAAAAATCTATTGTTGAGGGACATCAATATGGCAGGCATGTTGGTGTACCTAACAAAAGAAGCTACTTAAAAATCTATTGTTTTTTAGGTATACCAATATGGTGGCCATGTTGGTGTACCTAACAAAAGATCGAAGCTACTTAAACATCTATTGCAGAGATACAAGCCATGTTGGTGTGCCCAAAATGAGTACATTAGTAGGTGTAATGTTTATTGGTGCAAACGTTAGAAAGGATTAATAAGGTCTTACAACATAATAATAATAATGTATAAACTAATGTATAAACTATTGAAAATAATGTATAAACTATTGAAACATTCACTTGGTGATGCAATTGAGTCTTCGTATATATTGGCTTATATATATTGTTAGTGTAACTAACGCGAGGTACACTTAAATCGATTGACAAAATGCGTCCTTGACGGTTGTTATTCTGGATTTCCATTAAGCACTCTTTCAACGGTTTTTACTACATCGTCTATAGTATATATATATATATATATATATATATATATATATATATATATATATATATATATATATATATATATATATATATATATATATATATATATATATATATATATATATATATATATATATATATATATATATATATATATATATATATATATATATATATATATTATATAATTATCTAAACAATTAATGCGATAAAGTTAAATTATTGGATTAATTACTAAAACAACATTTCAGTTTTGGAAAGCCTACATTTCAGCGTCTGCCCCATTCTGTTCTAATATTGCAGAGTGTGATCAGCGGAATGTACTACAGGGCCGCAGGCTCACTTTGGCTTAAGTCTTGACCTTAGGCTTCCTCATCCAGATATGTTCTGTTTGTTTTCTTTGGCGCGTTGGGCAGAATAAAACTTGCTGCTTTCGCGCGCATGAACTGCAACTGGAGATTATCATACTTTGGAGGTGGTTCTACGCTCGTGGCAGACAGTTCTACGCTCGCAGGCCGTTCATAATGCGACTCCCCACCGATAACTGTATCACGTGGTATAGTGTAGACATTTGCTATGGAGTCCTTGTGAATGAATTCCAATGGGAAATCGTCCCTGGCTGATCTTCCGTCCGCGGGTAGTTGTACTTGTTTGGGTGGATTGAACTGAGCAACTCCGTCTACGGGGTAAGGTTCTTTTGTGAGAAACACTTGCTGTTTAATGTCATCCGCTGTTTCATAACTATGAGACTCTCTCTGTTGATGTGTGGCGATAGGGGTAAAGGAACCAGGTGGTGACACTTCTGAGTAAGTGTGATCGCGGTAGTTAGTCGAATTTATAATGGCGTCTGGGTTTTCGTAGATGTGCTTCGAGTCATCAGGATTAATTTGCTGATCTTCAGTGCAGGGATTTGCTCTGTATCTAACTGTGGATTCTTTTGAACTAAATATAAATAGACGAAATGAGGATAGGTGAGATTTTTTGAAAGTTGATTTCAGAGAAGCGAAGAAGTTTCTAGGTGGGGGGTGATAATGGCTGTAAATTGAGATGATGGGCACGGGGGAAGTGGGGGATAACGGAAAGAAATTGAGGACGAGAACAAGATGAGAACGAAGTTGAAGATATGAGATTGGTTTAGGAATATTAATACCCAGCAGAGCCATAGCAACATAATTTTGAAAAGAAAATTTTGTAATACTAACGTTTCATTGCTAAACTACAGTGACAAATTACAATAAAGCAAGGAGGCATAAATGGAAAGTTACAAAGGAAATTAAAAGCGAGACAACGGAAGAACAAAGGACGTGTCGTCACAGATTGAGAAACACACCACGATGAAGGAATAAGTTAGAAAAGTGTCAAAGGAAAAGATGGCTAATGTTGGCGTTAAGAGACGGCTTAAACTTAGAAATTAATAAACTCTCTCGAATGCGTGGAGCCTGAAGATAAAATAGAAAAATCATCGCCGAAGAAACATCATGATCGGCCATTGTTTTCCGGTGTAAGGCGAAATACCCAGATGTTCAGGTACCCTAATGTGTAAAAGTCGGCATGTTTCGCCAATATACGATTAAAGGCTCTCTGCAGCGACCCACGTGATATATACCGCTTTGCGTAAACCGCGGGCGCAAAAGTGCAGTTATTTTGCAAAATGGCGGAAATCATTTCGGAAGATACTGAGATGGACGACGAGAATTAAATCTGGAGATTCAAGAATCTGGTGGTTACAACATCAGCAGAATATGCGGAAGAGGTGGGGTATTTCTGTTCTCGTAAACTTTATATTGTCTTTTTATGCTTGGCATTTATACCAATTTTGTGATATTTACGATCTTGGTGTTTCATTTTGTTTTCATTAGGGCCTTGGATCAGTTGCAGGGTGTAAATGCAAGTCCAGGTGCACTTTGCCTCTAAAACAACAGGATGGGAAGCGTAGAGGTTGTCCCTGCAAAGGATTCGATTTATGTACGTCTCCTAAGCATAAGACGCCATTTTGTTTTAAAAAAATAAAATTTAAAAATTTTTAAAAATTTTAAAAATTTTAAATTTTAAAAATGTTAAATTTTAAAATTTAAAATTTAAAAATTTAAAATTAATTAAAAAATTTTTAAATTTTAAATTTTAAAATTTTAAAATTTTTTTCTAAAAAAATCATGAGTTTTTTCAAAACTGTTTCGTTCTGCGCATGCTCCAATATCGCCGCAGAGAGCCTTTAAGAATCGGGTTAGGCTATGGTCTATACTATTCTTTCTCTGTTGTCGGTTTCTCACCTTTTCCGCTGTCGTCGTTTGTGTCTGCAAAAAAGGCCAATCGCCACCAGCACGATAATAATGAGCACAAGGGCACCGACTGCTCCACCAATAAAAGCAACATTAGACTTTTCACCTTTAGTTTTTCCGGTGGTACCTTTGGTTGTTGGCGGTAAGCTGGTAGTTGTGGTGGATTCTATATCGCTATGAATTTTAATTTCGATCGGGAGAGCAGGAGAGATCTTCTCCAGTAAATTTACCAATTCCTTTGTAGAGAAAGCTTTGTCAGGAACCACTGCAGTGGATGTTGGATCAAGAACGAGAATCTCAGCCGTCACTTTTTTGTTTGAACGCGTTTGGGACAATATCACAATGTCTTCCTTTTTGAAGATTATTATTTCACTATCTCGCTTTCTACGGCTAAAAAGGAAAGAGCTCAGCTGTTAAATATTTACATTTACGAGAAATTTATTTGAAGTGTTCTCCCAAAAGTGAAACTGAAAATCTAATGATTCGTATGAATCTTTAAAATACACTTTAGCAATATCGTCTTTTATAGTTTTACTGTTTATTTCACACATTTCGAATTGGAGGTGAAATACCGTAATTAACCTTGCTCTGCCATCTGAGTTCTAGTGGCGCAATGGTTTGAGCGTCTGGTTTGAGCATGGTTTGAGCATTCAGAAGGTTGCGGGTTTAGATACAAGTTTCAATAACAAACCCAAATAGATATACAGACAGATCCTACTTAACTTTCAGATTATTATCTCCCTATACAAAGCAGGAATCCAGGGAAAACAAGGAGAGAAATACAATAACAAAAGCTAATGTGCAATTAAGACTAAGGAGAACTGATGACGAGATTCCAATTTTAAATGATGAACTCTTAATTTTTTATGTAAATAGTCATGAAAATTTTGCTAGCCAACTCTTCAGAGAAGTAATTTATTTACCCAACCATTTAGGTCTTAGAATTTTCAGTTACCCAACCATTTTCTCTTCGGCCCCCACCCCGGTCTAACCGGTCTGTCTACTCCAAGCTCTCCCACATTCACTACAGCAATGTGTATATTAACACGTTCATAAGTACATTATTATTTGGGATTTGCTTCTTTTTTCGTCAATTTTAACGTTATTTTATTTTGAAAACTGGTGGTTAAAGTTTGTCTGCTTGTTTTTCAGGCACTGAATTACGTTCTAAAGAAATTTATTGTTGTAAACCTAATCCTAAAACATACTTAAAGGGGCTATGTCACGATTTGCCTGGTTACTCAGCTAAGCGTACTTGTTGATTTTTTGTTCAAGATAGTATACGGAAATCGTGACCTTCCAGCTCCTCGTTTCCCACCACGATTAGACCGCATTAAATTGTCATTACCCTTTCTTATAACTCGTCCAAAAATAACCCACCAACATGAAAATAACAAATACTAATCGAATAAATCGTTTAGCTTTCGCTTCGCTTTGATTTTGGATTCCGAATCAAAAATCAAAAAGTACGCTTAGCTGAGTAACCAGGCAAATCGTGACGTAGCCCCTTTAAAACCTCGTTTGTTTGCCTTCAAATAGACCTAGATCTTTTTCCCGCCAAAACTGTACGCAAAACCGTTTACACGGCTAGTCAGCCAATCAGCATGCGTCATTTCGTGACCGGAAAATGAAGGCAGCTATATACAATAAAGTGTTTAATTCATCCCTTTAATTTTAAACCAGACTAGCATAAAACTATATGTCGGATATTCCACTATTAAATTATCATCTTTTACCTTGTTTGTTTATCTCTGTTATAGTTCGTTAATTCCTTAGCAATTATTTCACGGAGATCCTGAAAAAATAACAACGACAATAATTGGTGAAAGAAGTAGCTATATCAGTTTTCTAAGGGGTGTTTACATGAATCCGGATTCCGAATTGAGTTTCATTGAAATTTCATTCCGGTGTCATGTAAAGGCGGTGCGAGATTTCATTCCGGAATGAAAAATACGACCTAGAAAACTGACACGAACAACACATACGTGCTTTTAACATTTATAGACAAACATTTGCAGCTAGAGACGGGAATTGCGTCGTCGTTCAATATATAACTAGCTCTTTGTGGCGTTCGTATGTAAACGCGATTTCATGAATTCACGTTCAATCCGGAATGAAACTGAATCTAACAAAGTGTTTGGAAGTGGTTAATACTCTGGAGATACGCTACATGAGTCTTCTCAGAAAATAATAATAATAACAACCTTTTAATATTGGTTCATATTAATAAAAACAATAATAATAATAACAATAATAATAACAATAATATTGATAATAATAATAATAATAATAACAATCCTTTTAATATTGGAACTTTTTTGTTTTTGTTTTTAATAAAATTTAGGAATCGAGAAAATAAAAATTAAAAAATAATAAAAAATAATAATAATAATGGAAACTTTATTTCAGAAAATCGATTGAAGCAATATTACAAAATAATCTTAAGAATAAATCAACTCTGTGTTTCTGTCCATACGTAAACGTAGGGCAATCCACAGGGATAAACAGGCAACATATTTAAGAAGTTAAGACAGTTGCCTGGGTCCAGTTAAACGAATTTGTCGGAGCGCAAGGTTAACACGACCTCTCTCTGCTCGACATATAATAATAATAATAATAATAATAATAATAATAATAATAATAATAATAATAATAATAAAGACGTTTTAGGAGCATTATACAATAGTCTCAATGCTCTTACAACAATATATTGATTCGTAAAGTTACTTAAGTTACACGTACTTATAAAACTAATTTCATTATAAAATCAAAACTATACTACATGTATAACCAATGAAACAATGATAACTACAAAAACTATTGATTAGTAAAAAGAAAAGTGTTAATTGGGGACTTAAAAAGTCAGTGCTTCTAATTTGCTCTGATAATGAATTCCAGATTTTGCAGTTTTGCAGCTGCAACCGAGAATGTTCTGTCTCTAGTCTCTATGAGGAATGGTCTTTAATTTTTTAGATTTCGGTTAGATGATCTTAAGTGGAAGTATGGTTGAATTGAGTCAGTAAATCATTGATATAAATAGGTGCTTGGCCATGTAAAGCTTTGAAAGTAATCAACAGTACTGTATCTAGAAAATAATCCTTGATTTTACTTGTAACTAGTGAAGATTACTAAGCACAGGGGAGATGTGATCTGATTTTTTAACCCTCACAACAAGTGTGCCAGCTGTATTCTGAAAAAAAAATTTTAATTTTGTTAATTTTGTTTAATTTTTTTTTTTTATTAATTTAAAAAAAAAATTTAATTTTTTTTTTTATTATTTTATTATAAAAAAAATTCGCCAAAAAATTATATTACGCAAAGTAAACACCCTGTCAAATTATCCAGAGAAGCATTCAGCGAACTGTAACTTGCTCAATTCAGCTTTTGGTAAGCCATAAAGGATGTTATCGCAATTCTGTGAAGACTATGTTATCAATTACAATAATTATATAAAGGATTGACAAGACATTTATGGATGAGTTCAACAAGGGAATTTCGTGCCTCGAAAAATGGCCGACCGAGCGTGCAATGCGTCACGGTTGACACTCACTCAAGATTTTTATCAACTGAGCAACGACTATGACTTTATAACGTCAGCACAACATGGCGTTAAATTAACGAATCTTGTTTCCAATCTAAAGCTCGTTATTATCTCAGTCAGTACAATGTTTATAAGTTTCTAGTTATTAGAAGTAAAGTTTATCTACCGTCATAACTAAGTTTTTGATCAATTTGGCACATTTTATAGATTCAGAAGGTGTTTTGTTTTCTCTGAAGAAACTAAACTAAAGAAAGAGGTTCCACTTACTACATTGGTTTCAGATATAAAGGATATCTTGACTGAGTTTCCTCCTAAATAAACAAAAACAAAAACACGTTTGGTTATTTATATGATCGTTTTGAATGAGATACTGGAAAGGAATATAAAGGAATGAGACACTGGAGAGGAATATAAAGGAATGAGACACTGGAAAGGAATATAAAGGAATGAGACACTGGAGAGGAATATAAAGGAATGAGACACTGGAACGGAATATAAAGGAATGAGACACTGGAAAGGAATGAGACACTGGAGAGGAATATAAAGGAATCAGACACTGGAAAGGAATATAAAGGAATGAGACACTGGAAAGGAATATAAAGGAATGAGACACTGGAGAGGAATATAAAGGAATGAGACACTGACGTTTTGAATGAAGGTGAAACAAGAAAGATAGTTAAAATAAAGGAATAGATATATACAAAAATAAAGGAATGAAACACACTGATGTTTTCAGTGAAGATCTTCATCAGAGTGAAACGAGAAAGGTAGTTAACTACCAAAATATAGGAATGAAACACTCCGGTTTTGAGGGAAGGTCTTTCATCAAAGTGAAACAAGAAAGATAGTGAACTACCAGAATAAAGAAATGAGACACTGAGGTTTTGAGCGAAGGCCCTTCATCAAAATGAAACGAGAAAGGTAGTGAACTACCAAAATAAAGAAATGAGACACTGAGGATTTGAGTGAAGATCCTTCATCAAAGTGAAATGAGAAAGGTAGTGAACTACCAAAATAAAGGAATGAAACACTGACGTTTTCAGTGAAGATCTTCATCAGAGTGAAACGAGAAAGATAGTGAACTACCAAAATATAGGAATGAAACACTGAGGATTTGAGAGAAGGCCCTTCATCAAAGTGAAATGAGAAAGATAGTGAACTACCAAAATAAAGGAATGAAACACTCAGGTTTTGAGGGAAGGTCTTTCATCAAAGTGAAACAAGAAAGATAGTGAACTACCAAAATAAAGAAATGAGACACTGAGGATTTGAGAGAAGATCCTTTATCAAAGTGAAACGAGAAAGGTAGTGAACTACCAAAATAAATAAATGAAACACTGAGGATTTGAGAGAAGGTCCTTCATCAGAGTGAAATGAGAAATGTAGTGAACTACCAAAATAAAGGAATGAAACACTGAGGATTTGAGTGAAGATCCTTCTTCATCAAAGTGAAACAAGAAAGGTAGTGAACTACCAAAATAAAGGAATGAAACACTGAGGTTTTGAGTAGGTCTTCAGTTCATCAAAGTGAAATGAGAAAGGTATAGTGAACTACTAAAATAAAGGAATGAAACACTGAGGTTTTGAGAGAAGGTCCTTCATGAAAGACAAATACGAGGCTGGGGTGACTAAAAAGAAACTAAGTCTTACATGTATATATGTACATGCAAGTGGGCGGGAAATATGAAAGTGAGGCGATCAACTAAAATCTACACATGTGAAATTAATACAGAGTATTAGTCCTTGCACGACATTTGCGAATTCTTCACGTTGCGGCAAAAAACATAGATGATAAAACAACTGGGAATGCATTTGAGGTTAAATTTAATGTGCGGAGGAAGACAGGATGGTCTATGAATTACAACGTACCGTAATCCAAGAAGCAATTCTCTGCTCCTTTGGTTGGTGACGTCGTTTGGGATGTTTGTGACGTCGTTCTGGATGTACATGACATGCAAGATGTTTGCCTCGCGGTGTCCTGGTAATGATTTACGTCACATTCTTTACATTTCGAGCTTGTCCGATTGTGAAAGCTTCCCGGGGGGCATGGAACTAGACGAAAAACAATGAACAATCTCAAGGTGGTTATTTCGGCTCGCTTACGTTCTTATTGGTTTGTGGTTTGAAGTCATATTTATACAGGATAAACCCCTTCAGTGTAGAAATACTGTTATCAATGGTGGCTGTGTCTAGGTAAAAATTATTTAAAAAAAAATTTTTATTTATTTTTTATTCAAAAATAATTTTACATAATAAAATTAATTTGTATATAAAATAGGAAAATAAATTATTATTACAGTAGAATTTAAAAAATTATAAATGTTCACATAGGTTATATTTGACAGTAGTCACAAAATAAACCAAAGAGAGGCTCTCCTTGACTCTTTGTGGAACTAATTTTAAGCTGCAGCACCAGAATAATAGGACGATCTTTTTGCTATTTCTAACTTTACTTTAAAATGGTTTGGGACCAAGCCCAAAATACATTTCTTAGCGAGAATTGCGGAATGTGAATCTCTTCTTTTTTATAGTAACGGTAGACCTAGGTTTGCGAGGAGCGAATCTGTAACCAGGCTTGAATTTTGACTTATAAGATGAGCTGTCCATCTCTGAACCCTCTCAAGGCGGTCGACATACAACAGACCGCATTCTTGCCATGCCATGTAACAATATTCAGTAATAGGAAGAATCATGGTCTTGTAAAGATGGTTTGCAATATCAATTGTTAATGATCCTCTAATTCTTCTCAGTAGTCCTAATCTCTTGGAGGCTTTCTTGATGATGTATTCGATGTGGTCATTAAAACTGACTTACCACAAACGTTATCTTTGATTTCTGATCCTGAAGGGCATTTATCACCTGGTTCTGGTTTCGTCGTTTCTGAAACAACAAAATTAATAGGATTTCTCGGATAATAATAATAATAATAGAAACTTTACAAGGTAATAAAACAATAATCTAAAAATATTTATACAATTTTTTTATGTAAAATAATAGGGCTAAAAGTGTATAAAAATAAGTTTAATTTAAGTGTTCAATTTAAAATCAAGTATAACGATTTATATATTCAATCAAATCACTGTTCAAAAAGAAAGGTCTTAATTTCAGTCTGAAAGCTTTCCAAAGAAGAGCACTGTAGAATCAAGTTTGGTAGCGAGTTCCATAGTTTTGGCGCAGCAACAAGGAGAGTCCGTTCCATAGGTTTTCAACCTTGCCGAGGGTACTTGTAGTAGTTTGTTTGAGGATGACCTGAGTCGTCTTGAAGGAGCATATTTACATCGCATATCTCCAATATAAATCAGTAGGTGCTAAGTCGTTAAGGGCTTGAATGTTAGAAGCAGGATTTTATATTTGATATACGCTCATCAATCGGTAGCCAATGTAGCTGTTTTAGTATTGGTGTAATATGTTCATATTTACAAATGCCTGTTATAAGACGAGCAGAAAAGTTTTGAACACGTTGTAATCTGTCAATAAGATATCGTGGTAGACCGAAGAGAAGAGAATTACAGTTGTATAGTTTGGTATAGTATTAGTGAACGCATGGACCAACGTTCTTATATTGATTGTACTTACGATAGCACTTCGGAGGGTTATTAAGATCGTTTATCGGAACATATTTCCCGACATTATTTCCCCGTATCCATTTCTTTCCTCCTTCACAACGGAGATTTAGAAAATCAGGAATTGCGTTTTCGTAGTTGCTTCGGCATTTCACTTCGCATTTGAGTGAGTTGTTATCGTCGCTTGAGCAAGTGAGGTTACTCGATTGTTCATTGATGTCAAGATCTTTGCAGCCTAAAGTACGAACAAGGTGAACTGTTAGAAATGTGAAATTGATCGTCTTGAGAAAGACTATTGTTGGTGACTGATATTTCGACCTCGTCTGTCTGTCTGTCTGTCTGTCTGTCTGTCTGTCCGTCCGTCCGTCCGTCCGTCCGTCCGTCCGTCCGTCCGTCCGTCTGTCTGTCTGTCTGTCTGTCTGTCCGTCCGTCCGTCCGTCTCTGTCTGACACTGTCTGCCTCTGTCTGTCTGACACTGTCTGTCTGCCTCTGTCTGTCTGCCTCTGTCTGTCTGTCTGACACTGTCTGTGTGACACTGTCTGTCTGACACTGTCTGTGTGACACTGTCTGTGTGACACTGTCTGTGTGACACTGTCTGTGTGACACTGTCTGTGTGACACTGTCTGTCTGATACTGTCTGTCTGACACTGTCTGTCTGACACTGTCTGTCTGACACTGTCTGTCTGACACTGTCTGTCTGACACTGTCTGTCTGACACTGTCTGTCTGACACTGTCTGTCTGACACTGTCTGTCTGACACTGTCTGTCTGACACTGTCTGTCTGACACTGTCTGTCTGAGTTACTATCTTATTTTATATTACTTTAGAGTTACTATCTCTTACCACATATCCCACTCTTAATAACATTGATGATTTTATTCTTATGACACGCGGCTAACTCCAGAACGCATTGGTTGCTATATGTTTTCCCGTCAGAGCCACAGACTGGTTTATTTTCTTTTGTACAAACGTCGTTGCAAACACATTTGCCAATGTTATCTTTTAATTCGCATGTTTGCCTGTTTCCACAACGCACGTTACTGCAAACGTCTAGAATAACACAGAAAATAGCATTAAAAGAAACACCATTGAGTTAATATTATTTTATCTAAAGTGATTATTATTTTATATAAAGTGATACGTATTCAACTAATCTTCGTCGTATTATTTTGCTTCAAAAACGGGCTGTTATATAGAATATAAAGTAAAAGTAAATTTGATTGCACATATTGATCCCATTTTTAAAGAGCTTAATATAATGAAATTCCATGATATTTGCTCGTTACAAATAGGAGAATTTATGTTTTCTTATAAACATAAGTTGTTACCTAAAACATTTGACATTTATTCACAGTAAATAGTCAAGTTTATACCTATGAAACAAGAAACACTGGATCTTTTAAAATTCCTTTATGTCGAACAAATATCTGTCAATTTTCAATAAGATATATCAAGGTCCGAAGTTCTTTAATTCACTTTCTGATGAAATTGTAAATTGAAATTTAACAAAACGTTACTCTAATGTGTATTATATTCTTAATTCATTACTATTATTATTATTATTCTAATTTATGTGTATTATATTCTTAATTACGAATACGAATATTTTATTTAATGTCGGTGGCATAGGGAGTGGTTACTACCCAATCTCCCGAGCCAGAGGCTCATGTTAAAAATGCTCGACAAGTGATTAAGAATTACATATTTACAATAAAAGTATAAAAAGGTACAATTAACAGTTGTAAGTAACTTAGACAATAACAATTAAGAATAAATTAAAAACACAGATACAAGGTTTCGAGGGGTGGAAAGGGATTGAATAGGATCTTGAAGAATTAATGTGGCTGACTGAGATTTTCAAGGTTTCGAGGGGTCGAAAGGGATTCACTAGGATATTGTATTGTAGTTTTATTGCTGTTAATTTTCAACCAGGGCATGATACCAGCGTGTTTACTGAAATATTTACTCTGTCTAAAGATGATTAAATTATTATTATCTTGAAGAATTGTGGCTGAGATCTTGGTTCTTCGTATGCAAATAAACAAAATGTTCATTCCTGTAGGAGGAGTTTGTCCTATTTGGCGGTCGGAAATGGGGATCGCCCATTACAGAGAGACATTAATTAAGCCAGAGGGTTTGACAGTTCACAGAGTCAAACTGACAACAGTATTGTAACATGCATGAACAGGAACCAAAGCCAAGTCCAAAAGGTGAACGACATGTGATATACCATTGTTTTATAGCTTTGCTACAAAGAAAGATGTTTATCTTATTTGATGGAATGAACATGGTGAACTTGTATGTTTATAACATCGATCATTATTAAACAAAGTATCCACAGATGGACACCAACTTGGTATTTGAATGTTTGTTCTATGTCCACCTTTGAAATATCAACTGACTTCTCACTTGTTATGCTTACCTTCACATGTGGGAACGTTATTACTCCAGGTTTGGGAATCAAGACACGTTGTGTCTTTGCTGCCTCTTAATTGGAACCCATTGTTACATGTGAAACTGCAAACTGAAGATATCGTTCTGGTGCAACTTCCTGAAATAGCTCCATTTACTGGCGGCGTAAGAGTAGGACATAGCATTGCTACAAAGAAACACGTTTATCTTATTTGATGGAATGAATATGAATTTGTATGTTTATAACATCGATCACTATTAGACAGAGTATCCACGGATGGACACCAACTTGGCATTTGAATGTTTGTTCTATGTCCACCTTTGAAATATAAACTGACTTCTCACTAACATACTTACCCTCACATGTGGGAACGTTATTACTCCAGGTTTGGGAGGAAAGACATGCTGTGTCTTTGCTGCCTCTTAATTGGAACCCATTGTTACATGTGAAACTGCAAACTGAAGATATCGTTGTGCTGCAACTTCCTGAAATAGCTCCATTTACTGGCGGCGTAAGAGTAGGACATAGCATTGCTACAAAGAAAGACGTTTATCTTATTTGATGGAATGAATATGATGAATTTGTTTGTTTATAACCTCGATCATTATTAGACAGCGTATCCACGGATGGACACCAACTTGGTATTTAAATGTTTGTTCTATGTTCACTTTTGAAATATCAACTTCTCACTTAGTGTTACTTACCCTCACATGTGGGAACGGCATTACTCCAGGTTTGGGAGGAAAGACATGTTGTGTCTTTGCTGCCTCTTAATTGGAACCCATTGTTACATGTGAAACTGCAAACTGAAGATATCGTTGTGCTGCAACTTCCTGAAATAGCTCCATTTACTGGCGGCGTAAGAGTAGGACATAGCATTGCTACAAAGAAAGACGTTTATCTTATTTGATGGAATGAACATGATGAATTTGTATGTTTATAACATCGATCATTATTAGACCGCGTATCCACAGATGGACACCAACTTGGTATTTAAATGTTTGTTCTATGTCCACCTTTGAAATATCAACTGACTTCTCACTAACATACTTACCCTGACATGTGGGAACGGCATTACTCCAGGTTTGTGAGTAAAGACATGTTGTGTCTTTGCTGCCTCTTAATTGGAACCCATTGTTACATGTGAAACTGCAAACTGAAGATATCGTTGTGCTGCAACTTCCTGAAATAGCTCCATTTACTGGCGGCGTAAGAGGAGGACATAGCATTGCTACAAAGAAAGACGTTTATCTTATTTGATGGAATGAATATTATGAATTTGTATGTTTATAACATCGATCATTATTAGACAGAGTATCCACGGATGGACACCAACTTAGCATTTGAATGTTTGTTCTATGTCCACCTTTGAAATATAAACTGACTTCTCACTAACGATACTTACCCTCACATGTGGGAACGTTATTACTCCAGGTTTGGGAGGAAAGACATGTTGTGTCTTTGCTGCCTCTTAATTGGAACCCATTGTTACATGTGAAACTGCAAACTGAAGATATCGTTGTGCTGCAACTTCCTGAAATAGCTCCATTTACTGGCGGCGTAAGAGTAGGACATAGCATTGCTACAAAGAAAGACGTTTATCTTATTTGATGGAATGAATATGATGAATTTGTTTGTTTATAACCTCGATCATTATTAGACAGCGTATCCACGGATGGACACCAACTTGGTATTTAAATGTTTGTTCTATGTTCACTTTTGAAATATCAACTTCTCACTTAGTGTTACTTACCCTCACATGTGGGAACGTTATTACTCCAGGTTTGGGAGGAAAGACATGTTGTGTCTTTGCTGCCTCTTAATTGGAACCCATTGTTACATGTGAAACTGCAAACTGAAGATATCGTTGTGCTGCAACTTCCTGAAATAGCTCCATTTACTGGCGGCGTAAGAGTAGGACATAAACCTATTACAAAGAAAGACGTTTATCTTATTTGATGGAATGAATATGATGAATTTGTATGTTTATAACATCGATCATTATTAGACAGAGTAGCCACGGATGGACACCAACTTTGCATTTGAATATTTGTTCTATGTTCACCTTTGAAATATCAACTTACTTCTCACTTGTTACTTACCTTGACATGTGGGAACGACATTACTCCAGGTTACGGAATCAAGACATGTTGTGTCTTTGCTGCCTTTTAATTCGAACCCATTGTTACATGTGAAACTGCAAACTGAAGATATCGTTCTGTTGCAACCACCTGAAATAGCTCCATTTGCTGGCGGGTTAAGAGGAGGACATAAACCTATTACAAAGAAATACGTTTATCTTATTTGATGGAATGAAGATGTATCGTTGAAGAAATTAGAGCACATTGTGTGGTAAAAGACTTGGCTGGTCGGCAACGGCCTCCGTATAGGTCAGAGCACTGCACTAGCATCTCAGGGTTCAATTCCAGCCGGAAGGCCTTGAAGTTGCATTTTTCGCAACTGGTCCCGCTTTGGTCTTAAAATGTATATATTCCAACACTCGAAATTTTCATTCACCATAAATCCTTAGAACATGTAGTTTGATCGAGTAAAATGCCAAATATTACTGGTTACAGTTTGTTCGTCAGATCTACAAACTGGATTATACTTGATTCTGCATAGGTCGTTGGAAACACAGTTGACTGTATTTTTTCGCAGATTTACCTATATCCACAACGCGCGGTGCTGCAAACTTCTAGAGCAATGCAGAAAATTAGGGTTAAAGACATGCGTCATTAATACTTATACGGATTATTTTTATATTAAAATAACAGGTTGCTGTGAGGCCAGCGGCATCGGTAGCTGTATAAGTGATGGTTGTTGTCCCCACAGGGTATTTTGACGACGTTGATATGCCTTTTGTCGTGATATTGATTGCTGTGTCAGAATTATCCGTGAATGTGGGAGTAACCCATGTGACGAATTCACCATCTTGCTTGTCCGTGTACTTTGTAATGTCCTGGGGACAAGTGTTACCATAGCTAGGAGACTCTGTGTCTACAAAATAAACAACTTATTTGCATTTTATTCCTGCGAAAAACATTTTGAAAACTCTATAATGATCAAGAGGGGTCGAAAGGGATTGACAATAGGATCTTGAAGAATGAATGTGGCTGACTGAGATTTTCAAGGTTCCGAGTTCCCGTTGGTTAAACCTACTGTATTTGACAGATCAGAGTCAAACTGACAACAGATGAGCATGAATCAAAGCCAAGTCGCAAAGATGAAAGACATCCATTGTTTTATATTGCAGATCTATCATTGTTACAATGATAGATCAATATAAATTTTTTTTGCAACAACACTCCTTACCATTATACCTATCATTATGTCATCGTTCACTATTTAAAAACAATTGTTTAAACGAACCTTGGACTTCAACTGAGAATCGACAGTAAGCTATACGAGACTCGTCATCCATTGCTTTGTACTCAATCATTATTTTACCAATTTTTAATGTGACTGGAGGAACATATGTAGCTGGCGTCACAATAACGGTCGCTGGTTTTCCTTCGTAATCCGTAGCTGTTGGCACTGTCCAAGTGACTTGTTTAGTTGCAACACCTGGGTGTGTTGCCACAATTATGTTGAAAGGACAGCTAGAAAACACTGGCCCCCCTTTTTCTAGAAAATAAATGAACTTCATATCAAATACATCAGTGTTTTAATTCAGACTAGTGCATGGACGGTGTAACAACAACGTGTAGCATAGTTCAAAAGTGACCATGGTGATACTTGTATTCTTTACTGCAAAATACCGGTAACCTTTTTAGTTTTACGCCATGATGTTTCATGTGACACTTTGAAAATGACTTTTTAAGCAAATTTATAGTTGTTACTTACCATCACATGTGGGAACGCCATTACTCCAGGTTACGGAACCAAGACACATCGTGTTTTTTGTTGCCATTTAATTGGAACCCATTGTTACATGTGAAACTGCAAACTGAAGATATCGTTCTGGTGCAACTTCCTGAAATAGCTCCATTTACTGGCGGCGTAAGAGTAGGACATAGCATTGCTGCAAAGAAAGACGTTTATCTTATTTGATGGAATGAACATGATGAATTTGTGTATGTTTATAACATCGATCATTATTAGACAGAGTATCCACGGATGGACAAGGCCAATTTGGCATTTGAATGTTTGTTCTATATGTTCACCTTTGAAATATCAACTTACTTCTCACTTGTTACTTACCATCACATGTGGGAACGCCATTACTCCAGGTTACGGAACCAAGACACGTTGTGTCTTTGTTGCCATTTAATTGGAACCCATTGTTACATGTGAAACTGCAAACTGAAGATATCGTTCTGGTGCAACTTCCTGAAATAGCTCCATTTACTGGCGGCGTAAGAGTAGGACATAGCATTGCTACAAAGAAAGACGTTTATCTTATTTGATGGAATGAACATGATGAATTTGTTTGTTTATAACATCATCATTATTGGACAGAGTATCCACGGATGGACACCAACTTGGCATTTGAATGTTTGTTCTATGTTCACCTTTGAAATATCAACTTACTTCTCACTTGTTACTAATTACCTTCACATGTGGGAACGGCATTACTCCAGGTTTGTGAGTAAAGACATGTTGTGTCTTTGCTGCCTCTTAATTGGAACCCATTGTTACATGTGAAACTGCAAACTGCCGATATCGTTCTGGTGCAACTTCCTGAAATAGCTCCATTTACTGGCGGCGTAAGAGGAGGACATAGCATTGCTACAAAGAAAGACGTTTATCTTATTTGATGGAATGAATATGATGAATTTGTATGTTTATAACATCATCATTATTAGACAGAGTATCCACGGATGGACACCAACTTGGTATTTGAATGTTTGTTCTATGTTCACCTTTGAAATATCAACTTCTCACTTGTTACTTACCCTCACATGTGGGAACGGCATTACTCCAGGTTTGTGAGTAAAGACATGTTGTGTCTTTGCTGCCTCTTAATTGGAACCCATTGTTACATGTGAAACTGCAAACTGAAGATATCGTTGTGCTGCAACTTCCTGAAATAGCTCCATTTACTGGCGGCGTAAGAGTAGGACATAGCATTGCTACAAAGAAAGACGTTTATCTTATTTGATGGAATGAACATGATGAATTTGTATGTTTATAACATCGATTATTATTAGACCGCGTATCCACAGATGGACACCAACTTGGTATTTAAATGTTTGTTCTATGTCCACCTTTGAAATATCAACTGACTTCTCACTAACATACTTACCCTGACATGTGGGAACGGCATTACTCCAGGTTTGTGAGTAAAGACATGTTGTGTCTTTGCTGCCTCTTAATTGGAACCCATTGTTACATGTGAAACTGCAAACTGAAGATATCGTTGTGCTGCAACTTCCTGAAATAGCTCCATTTACTGGCGGCGTAAGAGGAGGACATAGCATTGCTACAAAGAAAGACGTTTATCTTATTTGATGGAATGAATATTATGAATTTGTATGTTTATAACATCGATCATTATTAGACAGAGTATCCACGGATGGACACCAACTTGGCATTTGAATGTTTGTTCTATGTCCACCTTTGAAATACAAACTGACTTCTCACTAACATACTTACCCTCACATGTGGGAACGTTATTACTCCAGGTTTGGGAGGAAAGACATGTTGTGTCTTTGCTGCCTCTTAATTGGAACCCATTGTTACATGTGAAACTGCAAACTGAAGATATCGTTGTGCTGCAACTTCCTGAAATAGCTCCATTTACTGGCGGCGTAAGAGTAGGACATAGCATTGCTACAAAGAAAGACGTTTATCTTATTTGATGGAATGAATATGATGAATTTGTTTGTTTATAACCTCGATCATTATTAGACAGCGTATCCACGGATGGACACCAACTTGGTATTTAAATGTTTGTTCTATGTTCACTTTTGAAATATCAACTTAGTAGTATAGCAAGTGGGGCTGCGAGCCCAATCGACCTCAACCGTGAGTATAAATACCAAAACATCACCAAATTTGGCCAAGTCACGACTCGACAAATTTGGCGATGTTTTGGTATTTATACTCACGATTGACGTCGAATAAGCTCGCAGCCCCACTTGCTATACTACTACAGCAATCGTTAGTCAATCTAAACACCCCTCCCACGTTTTCTACTAAATTGATGCCAAACACACGCGAGACTCACGAGACAACACCAAATCACTATTTTGACGAAATACGACACGTTTCGTCAAAATTTAGAGAAAGTTTTGTGTCGTCATTTTCGCATTTGTGTTCAACAAACTACAACAGACGCGCTCTACCATTGTTTCAATTCGTGCGCGAAAAAAAAAGCCACTAGATTGTGATTCTAGTGACGATGTTTAATAAATTTCAGCGAGAGAGCCACTAGAGTTTAGTGGTAGTGTTAAATAGATTTCATATGCGAGAGTGCTCTACCTGCTATACGAATCAAGGTCACCTGTTGATGTTGCTAGCAACAACATTCCATTGCGAATAGCAACCACGACTTTTCAAAAAAATGTTTTCACTTTTAAAAAATATTTTCACTTTTAAAAAATATTTTCACTTTGAAAAAATATTTTCATTTTAAAATATTTTTTTCAAAAAGTTGTGGTTGCTATTCGCAATGGAATGTTGTTGTTAGCGACACACCACGTACAACCACCTGCTGTCGTGCGAGGTGGAGATAGCTGACCACGAGAGAAGAATCGCGATGTTTGAAGAAGGGGTGAGGACCACCATGCTAAGACTGTCTAACTTTGAGCGTACACTATGATTGTACACTATAAATATCGTGAATAAAAAACCGTTGTGTGAATGGACTCGTGCGGTTGTTATGAGACCACCTGCTAGCATGCAAATTAGTCCACCCGCTCGCTATTTTCAGTGTTTGTCGCACTTCTGAAATGGTGGTCGTACACATATTTAGACGTTGTGATTCCTCCCGACAACAAGCCCAAGAAAGGCACGTACGGTGTCACAATCGCGACAATGCTCTCGACGTCTTTACAACTCGTCGTTTAGTTCGTCAGGATTTTCAATAGCGTTCGACCTGTTTAGTAAGCTAGCGAATTTGCTGATTAACAAGTCGGTGAGAAAAGCGTTTGCAATTTCGCACGCGTGGGGAGAGCGACCTTATGGGAATCACGTCGCAGTGTTTAAGGTATGTCTCTCACTACAATGTTTTTGTGACCATACGCGTAGGAGTCAATACCATTTTCTAAAAGGTATCGTTTATCATCAAAACAGGATAGCGACACTTTATTAATTTCGTAACTACCTAGCTGATGTTTGACACTTCTAATGGTCTTCATTGTGTGTCGCAATTGTTTCTGCTCAAGTAACACACTTTTATAATCTTCGTGCTTGATCACTTTTTTAATTATATTTTTTCTAATGCCTTTAGCGGTTTTCCCACCACCCCCATCCTCTTTCAAATAGCTGTACATTTTACTGCGCAACCCAACGAACTCAATAATTGGTGTTCCAGCGCACTCGTCTTTCATCTTGCCAATAACTTTCTTATTCTCTTTGAAAGCGAACGGGTTGTCTGCAGGGTAATCGCTATTGTCAAACTTTTCGCGCTCCTCCATGAAGTCAGAATAAACGTCGCCAGTTTTGATTGAGTACAACAGACTGTCAGTGTCAGTGAAGTGCAATCTACAGGTGTCGCTAGAGTACTTTTTCATAATATAATTATAGTGGAAGTCATACATCAACGTTTTGCTCAAGTCTAGTATGCACATACCCACGTATGCAGGTCTATTTAATGTTAGCGTCTCTTTGACTTTGTGGACAGCGACTAAATTCTCGCTAAATATCTTGCAAGACACAAACGTAGGCTTTGAGACAAGCTTTTCCAACTTTTTCTCGGTGGTCACTAATCTTACGTCCACACGCTTCCTCAAGTTTTCCATCGTTTTTCCGAACACACTGTTATTCATCAACTTGAAGAAGTCCTTCTCAAAAGCGTTCTTAGCCGCAGTTCTCTTGACTGTGTTAAAGTCGATGTACTTGCCCAACCACTTGGACTGGTCAAACTGCAGGACCCTATGCACCTTTTTGATTTTTAGTCCAAGATCTGTGTACAACTGCAGATTTCTATAGTGACACACGTACTTTTTTTTGTCCATCAAATTAGTCACCAACTTTTTCACGCCGCCAACACTCACATTAAATTTATTTTTGATTTTCGTGCAGTACTCCGACAACATGTCAACAGTTATCTCCATCTTCTCAGGAGCCAGCGGGTAGTCGTTATGTAGGTCATGCAAATGGGCTGGATACTCCAAATCGACTTCAAGCAGCAGACCCTTTTCACTATTGTTGTGATAGTCGTGTAGATTAACCTTTTTTATTTCTTTCTCAGTCAACCACTTGAAGCCGCCCGTAGGTAGACTTCGACTCATTGCCCACCCATATAAATTGTTGGCGTCAAGGTACATCAAATACTTCGACTCTTGCGTTTTATCGTACCCCTTCATATATTTATTGTTCGCCACGCCATGTCTGTTGCATATATAGCTCACACCACCACGCATACCTAATTCTACGAACTGGAACATGTCGATGTCGGACAATAACTCGAGTTCTACTCCAGTCATCTTTAACATGGCATCCCAAGCCAATCCAGGCGACGTGAAATAGTGACACGGGTCTAATTTATACTCGCGATGGCATGTCTTTCTAAAGTTCTCAAAAACGTCGGCAAGCAAGAGCACATCGCTTTTCAAATACAGGTCGTGGTACCCACCCATGTTTTCAACGTCGAAGTAGTCCCACACGTCGATGGCGCGCTCGTGCATTTCTTCCGTGATGTGCTCATCGTTCAGAACGCTGTAGAAATCTTTTTTGGAGGGTAGCTCGCGCTCGTCGAATTTTTCAAAGGAGTCCATATAATCATAGGGATAGACCCCCTTTCTTGTCATAAGTGCCAACCCCTCGTCACGAAACACTTCTGACGTGTACTTGAAAGCGTCCCTTGGTAGGTTCTTCACCAAGTTGTCTAGGCCGCTACTCATGAACTGAAAGCTGTCCAAAAATACTAAGTTTTTTCCAAGCATGAACGCCATGTACTTCTCCATGTTGTTCGGTATCACATTTATGTCTTGACCAAACTTGCCAATCTCCTGCATGATGAAATGACTATCGTAGCCACGTAAGTTATGAAAGATCACAGGAATTTTATCAGTCAATCTAAAGTTCACGTTACACTGACGATGTGCGGACCCTCTGTACTTACCTGAGACATGACAGTGGTCTCTCACTCTAACGTCAGCACCAGTGTACTCAACACTGCAAATATGACAACTTTTAGCCTCGTCAAAGTTCTTCTTATCGGCGTCAGTCAGTATCATTTCTTTGTTAAAGTGACTCTCAGATGTCTCTTTACAATATTCGACAATTTCTAACATCTCCCCAATGAACTTGTTGACTGCATTTTCACCGCGATACACCTTCACTGGCTTACTATACGCATTGTCATAGCAACAAACCAATTTATACCCATAACCACAGTCAACGTGTCTCTGGTAGGCGTTTGTGTAGCTACACTCGCTTGATGGCGTCGCTGTGTGCACCTTCTGTGTGATAGCCTCGAAGTCTGCATACACCACAAATGGTACATTTAATTGTCTGCTAAAATTCTCATATTTCACTTTCGCACCTTTTTGTGGCATTTTAATAGCTTGCCTCCCATTAATGACCAAACACACTTCCACATGGCGTTCAAGCACGTCCGCACGGGTGAAACATTGCAAACAATACCTGCAAAAGTGCTTTCTCGCCTTATGCTCTGTTTGGCGGTACATGAATTTGTTAAAATCGCGAATGTACACATAATGCTTGTTGCCCACATCATTAGTTATCAACAATAGGTCCATATGGTCAGGGTACGCCTCCTTAGAGACGTACACAGGGAATGGCTGCTTATTTTCGTACCCAAAAACGTTAATGCTAATCTCGTTAGCCTTTTCGATCTTGTTGTAGTCTTTGAGTGTGACTGGGAAGTCAATTCCGTCATAATTCAGCTCACCGACACGCTTAGCGTACTTCGACGTTCTATCGGAGTGTTTTCCAACAGGAAACTTATGCGCTAGGTGACACCATCTAAAGCACTCGTTGTCATCATCGTTATTTACGTTTACCAAGCCCTTCATACTGTTGCGCAGCTCCTTTGGCAACACAATGTAGCTACTCCCACGCAAAGGTCTGTAAATAGCGACGTTAACGTAGTGTGCATCTATTTTGTCGATAGTCCATCCAGACCCCTCAGATAACCACCCAGCTATCCGCGTCAAAATCTGCTCCGACCCGCGATTGGCAACACCCTCGATGTCGTGCTCGTTAATGACGACGAACGTTTCGCTGTTAAAGTAGGCAGTTTTGTATGTGGTCTTATCGAGTTCTAAAACTTTCTCAAAAGTGACCTTGACTGTCTCCACCACTTTCATTCCATTGGTCTCACCTAATTCACGTCTCAAAAGGTTAGTGACAGCGCTTCTACTACCATTTACCTGATTGATGTCTCTGTCGTCAATTACCTCGACTCCATAAGACCTTGTGAACCCTCTCAGTGCTCGATCCAACAGATGCGTTGACGGTGCGAGGTCTTCGACTACAGGTTGTGTTTCTTGATCTCTAAAGAAGCCGTGAACGTTGGTCGCTTCATCTGTTAGTGAATTGACAACGGCTGCACTCGTCTTATGCGCCCGTCTTTTTTTCAGCGGGTTTCTCACAGTCCGACTCATTGGCTTATACTTACACTACACTTTTTTTCTTAACCCACTCATTGTAATAAATATCACCACTCTCACACCATCCCAGCTTTGGGTACACCACCCCAAACAAATTATCGTCAAACTTCTCTTTCACCTTCCCGTCTTTGAGGTCTGACACCTTCTTGAGTGTCTCAACTCGTCTTCTATGACACAACCTAATAATGTAGTATCCATATCTGCTGACATTTCTACCCTTTATCAAATTGCATGAGTGCAGCACATTGACAACTTTCAAGAAGTCCTCTTTTATCAACTCAAGGTGCTCGCCCTTCACAACGTTCCGTAGTCTTCTCCCCATCCACCAAGACCGTTTGTGAACGCTTTTTAATCGTGTGAGTCTCATGTCACCATAACTCTGAGTGAAACCCCATTCGGTGTCACCACACTTTGGACATGCGTACCCACCACAGTCAGTCACATGTTTCACAACGTCGCAATCCGAGCAGTAGTAAAGCCTGAAGGTGTCTCCACACTCAGTTTGCGTCTCACTCGTGATTTCGTCAATTGTGTAACCGTAGCTCATCTGCCTCATAAGTTTGTCCATCACTCTTATACTACTCCAACATATTTTTTTCACCGAACTAGCACCCACACTACTATCCCACTACCCAAGCCTAGCGCGCTAACAAACAATAATTGGTATTCCTTCATTTCCGCACTTGGTTGGTAGTAATCCGCAATCTTCGGGGACTCAGTGAACACTCGTCCGCTGTACCGTATGGTCATTACGCTTCTAAGTTCTTCCAACGCGTGGTTTGTGTCATTGATGTCAGCATTAGCGTCAGAGAGCCGTTGTCGTAGGCGCTGGATCTTATCTTTCTTGGCGACCTCATTTTCATACCACACTTCTTTCGCACTGGCTAACTGCTCCAACGCGTGATTGTGCCTTTTCATCTCAGCTTCATAACCTGTGTGATTAAACTTTGAAAACATAAAGCCAGCGCCTGCAAAAGCCACTGCATTAAAAATCCCTCCAGCCACAACACTCGCCATTAACTTACGTTGATTTGAATGGATCTGTCGGTATCCACTTTTTCGATTGCGCCCATTTTACTAACAGCGTTCCTGCACCAACAGCTGCAGCAAGTTTCACTGTGCCCTTCACTGTCTCTGGTGTTCCCAGTGGTTCTCCCAAAGCCTTTTTAGAAATCATGCTCACTACCACAGCACCAGTCGTGACAAGTAACGCGTCGTACAGTTCGTTCATAAGTTCTTTTCGATCGATCGCAGCCATATATACATTGTCGTGTGTTTTGTTCAAGAATCAAATGTGTCTAACGCTGGACGACAAGTTCTACGATTTTCTGACGCGCTAACCACAGTGCTCACAGGTTCCAGTTGTGTCTCTTTTTCATTGCTAATTGTGTACCACAATGAAGCAGCAGCAATGATTACACCAAGTGTTCCAACAATGTAACCATAGCTCCACTCACCACCCTGCTCTTCATTGACTATCATTTCACGCATTTTCTTTTCTTTCGCAGCTTTCGATATCTCAGCCAACTTTTTACCAGCAGCGACGCGCTTTGGGTCCTTCACCTTAACACTTTTCACATCAGCTGTGATCTTAGCTTCAACAGCTGTCTGTGAGTCTTCAGTCATCTAATACACTATCACGTGTTATCTTACTCACAGATGACCTCACAGGTGTCTCACAGTTGACCTCACAGATATCTCACAGTTCCAGACCAAACGTATTAAAACTTAGAGCTCCAGCGGATATTCAACATGGAACGACGGTTTCCACCACCACAATAAAAAATATTTCTCTGAGAGTATAGTAACCATGACAGAGAAAGTTGGTAAACTAGAAATCGTGATTGGTCCCATGTTTGCAGGAAAAACAACGGAGACTCTCCGCAGGTTAATCGCGTTAAGTAAATCAGGGCTCAAAGTCCTCTACATGAACAACACAGGTGACACCAGGCGGACTGACCATGCGTTCTCCACACATCGTCAGACTATTGTTGTCGGATCAGACAGTTTACCTGCGAAGTTAATCACCAACCTTCCAAGTTCTTCCGAGATAGCTGATTATGACGTCATCGGAATTGATGAGGGCCATTGGTACTCTGGGTTACTCCCAATTACCCGTGAATACATCAAAGCCGGCATTCACGTCATTATTTGTGGTCTCATAACAACAGAGCATTTAAAAAGACTTGGTGAGCTCGACACACTGTTCCCAGTGGCAGACGACATCACATTTCTAAAAGCGCATTGCGCCGTTTGTCGCGACACTTACGGAACAACTGTTGACGCACCATTCAATTGGAGATACAACCCAGGGCCATCATTCGTTGGTGGTGCTGAGCAATACCGTGCAGTGTGCAGACGTCATCATCCTTCCACACAAAATTAGGGGTGTTCTCGAATACCCCACTTTTTTAAATTTAGACATTGGTCACATTGGTCCAATGTATCGTAGAAACATTTTTTCACACAGTGGTCAGAAGGTTTGTGAAATAAAGAGAAAGAGTTTCACAGATATTTTTATCAAGTTAAAAAAAACGTCTTTAAAAATGCTAGAGCAGTTGTCGCTTCAAACATCGTCTCAACAATGAGAACGAGTGCTAACTCGACTTACTACTCGCTGTCTAAAAAGTCTCTTTACAATAACGTCTCTCATGGTTACTCAACGCTGATTTATTTTTAAATTTACGAAGGCAGTGAGAGCACTGAAACCCAACGTCAAAGAGATATTTTATTACCGTGGTAATAGCGTCGTCGTATGAGTCGCACAAGAGTGTTAGATAACCAGCAGATTTGTATCTGAGCAACAGAGACTCCTGCTCTTTGGACGTCTTGCCTGTGCCACCTGGATTCTTGAACTCAATCACGAGCCCGCTGTGCTGTCGGTTTGCATTGGCAATAATCAAGTCAGGTGTTCCACGTTGGTAACCTTTTTTCCACGAATTTATTCTTTTACTCGAAGTGTCTTGATTTTCACCACAAGCGGCTATCAAAATAGCTTCTGGATAATATCTCCTAAGAAAACCAACAACTTTCGTATGAAGGTCGAACTCAGTGATCATTTTAAACTGATTGTGTTTGAGACCAACGTCGGCTAAACTTTTTCTAACGCTTGGTAAGACTTCTGAGTGCACCCACCTTCCAAAGTGTTTCGCACGCTCCATTTTACTTGAGAACACCAACGAGTAGACCCCGAGTTCGTTGATAAACGAGGCCTGCTCTACCTTCATTTTACAATCAGGTTCGACGTGGTCGTTGACCGCATCTTTTGGTCGAGCGTAACCTAGAGCGCTTGCGACTTCTCTTGCTTTGAACCATATTTCACCGTTGTGATTAACCGTCGTGATTTGGTGACCATCGAATAATTGCACTGAGTTGGTTGCCATTACTATAGCCCCACAAAAAAAACTACTCGACATAGGTGTCAGGTTTTTTATAGATCTGGTTTGTTGTGTACCAATACAGCAGGTGTGTTTTATTAGTCCTCGGTTTTCTACGTCGTCTGAAAAAGTTTCTAATGTTACGAACCAGCTTTCTAAGCCAACCCATCACATAACTTAGGTCACGTCTCCTACCACTCCCACAGTGTCTGATTCTGCGGGTAGCATAATAGGTTCGCCGTAAGTCTTTTTAGACCTCATACCAATCTCAGCGTGGAGCTCGAGAGTAACGTCACCGCGACCAAATGACCCACCAGCTTTGAACATGTGATCAGTCGTCTTATTTATCTTATATATTTCATGGGGTCTCGAAATACATGCTCCCATTTACTTTACACCATATTCCTTCATCATTTCTCCACCCATGATTATGATGTCTCGGTTTGTCATGTAACCACTCACGATTTTCACACCGTAGAATTCTATCAACGATGGGTGCGCATAAGGTGCGAGTGGTATTCTTGGTCGATGTATTCCAAAAATTGTTCCGTAGGGTGCGCCTATCTTTTTCATATTTGCTACGAAGTCTGAGTCGGTTGACTTAACGTTGTTGACTCTGACGTGCGAATTGCTCATTTGCCAGTGTATTGATATCATATGCATTTTGGTGAGGTCAACACCACTCGGAATAGTGCATACTTTCTCCATCGCTGGGATGCTACCACCATACGCGAGCTTGTTGGTCACACCAGTCTTGTACCCTATGAACTTATCCCACTGACCATCGTCGTTTGATATAATTGTCTCCCAATTTGATCCAGCGGTGCGAGTAGGTAACCTCACTACGACAAAGATGGAGAGATCACACCATTGCATACTCGGGCAATTAAAATGGAGACCTGACTCAAGTGGGATTGGTGTTAACACAGGTGATAGAAAACTTTGACTTACACCGCTGATGCCAACAATAGGGCCATAAGCTAGGTTGTTTTGCACTAATTTACTTGTTTCACCAATGGCTTTCACTTTGTTTGAACCATTGGTGTGAAATTCCACATTTTTCAAGGCGTGTGTGCTAACGTTGAAGTCGAGCACAACATTGTAGGACTGACTCTTGAGGAAACCTGCTAGCAATTGCTCTAGAGTTCTTTTATTCGTAGCGTCTGAGTCATCGACTGGGTCTGCTACGTTTTTTATCGCTGAGCCTTGCATGTCTATTATTCCAAACATCCTTCCACCGGTCGCGCTTAATTTAGGATCTTCGTCCAGATGCCTTTTCGTTCTCTTTAGTATTTTATCGTGAGGGTCGTCAGACTCATACCCGTAGTTTAGACTCATTACTACTTCAAGGTGTATTTGGTTAACAGATAACCAGAGACTGCTGAGAACCCTAAGATTATCGCCAGCGTTGTCGTGGTGTCTGACTCACTTGAGGTGGTAGTCTGCGCAATTTGGTTGGTCGCTGTTCTCTTCACGGGTGGTGCTACTCCCAAGTTAGCCACCACGTTTTCTTGGTGGACTTTTTTAGCCACTGTTTTCTTCACGGGTGGCGCTACTAAGTTAGTCACCACGTTTTCTTGGTGGACTTTTTTAGCCGCGGTCGTCGGTGTTGTTGCGTTCAAGCGGGTGTTCACTCCAAATTTCATGGACTCTGTGGCAATCTTTAATAAGTTGTTGTACCCAGCGATTTTATTCTTGAGTATCACCACGTTGCTTGGCATTAACCATGTACTTGGCGACACCGCGAGATTCTGGACAACGTTGGTGTCTCTAATCGATTTATTCATGTTGAGAATCCATGTCGATACATCGTAGTTGATAACACTGTCAGCGAACAACTTTCGGAACTCTTGTTGGGTTTCTAGACTTCCTGCAGAGCCACCAACGACTGATACGCGTGTTCTCGCTTGCGCACCAAGTGTGGAGTACACAAAGGCTTCTATGCTTTGATTTAGATATTGCAACCCAATGTTGGTAAAACCGTCTGACAATCGCGCGACGTATCGTTTATAATCGTTCTGAACGTCGTTGAGTGTGAAGACTCTGGATTCGCCTAAAGTGCCATCGCTCAGGACTTTACTCTGGTAGTAATGCTTTTTGGGAATCTTGGAAATCTTACCATACAATTCGGAGGCGTTAAATTCTCTACTTATTGATTTCATGGTCTCACCACCTTCCATTCTTCTGAGAAGTCTTCTAATGGTGAAGTACAAATGAAATCTCATCACACTTGTGACCACGGGGTGAACTTCTTGTGACACTGATAAGTGTTGCAATGACACCCCACAACAGAAACTCGCACAATACGTTGCAAACACAATGCGATAGTAAGATTCGTTGTCATCCCACTCTGATTTTGTCTTTGACGTGGTGACTCGCAAGACTGGTAGCTTCGACATGAAGTAGCTATTTTGGTTAACAAAAACTTTAAAGTTGTTCACTGGATAATTTAGCACATTTTCTGTTGGATAACCGTCCCAAAGTCCCCAGTGGTTTTTATGACCTTTTGGCAGTGGTTGGATAGCTCCACCACCTTGCCATATTATTGGGAACTTGCTATTGTGTAGCCACCTCCACATTTTTTTATCATTTTTGAAGGTCGCGCTGGTTATGTCCGTGCTGAGGATGTCATTGTTTCTGAAATACACGTCGACACTCATGATTTTACCATCTTGCGAAATATTTGGATTGAACTCGAATTTGCTTAAAGTGGCGTGTGGGTACTTTTTGATGAGGTCTGCCTTTGCGTTGTGTGTAGCCTTTGATGTGTTAGCCATCGCGAGTTTGTAGTACTTTCCATAGTACTCACGAAGGGCTTTCTGCATATAATATACTGTATGTTATACATGACGCGAAAGTTGACGGTACTCATTGAAGGTGCGGAAAAAGTTGTGTCCTTTGACAACGCGATGATGGTCATACATGATAACCCATACATTGTGGTCAAGACAGCCACTGTGTTTTGGGACTACCATAACACAACAAACGACGACAGCATTCAGGTCTTCACGCTGGATAGCTCTAGGGCAGGCTCTTTTAAAAAGATTAAAGTGGGTGAAGGGTACTTTAGCTTCGACGCATTGGTCAAAGTCTTGAAACACGAGTCTAGCGAGCTTAAGGTGGATCTTGAGATAGAGAAACTAGTGCCCACAGGCAAATGTAGGGTCAAGGTTAGTAGCTCAGCTGTGTTAGACACCATTGGGCCTCTACTTGGTTTCGCGAAGGGTGAGGTGATTCAGAATGACTCACAGTGGCACACTAGCCCAAACGAGGTCGACATGTATAGAGGCCTGAAGTACATAGAAGTCTCGTGTGACGTTGTTGAGACGGAGAGCGACGTGGGTATTGATGGGAAGCGTAGCGATGTGATCACAACGTTGCCAATACCCACCGAACAGTCATTGAAAGGGTCAGTGCAACGCCATGTGGACATTGAGTCAAAGGTGGGCATTAAAAAAGGTGTTTACTCAAGTATGACGTTTCGCGTCAAACCAAATAACGACGATCTTAAAATTGGCGCGGTGTTATTGGAACTGTATATTGTGTGAATTATATGGAGCTTGGTGTGGAGACAGAACAAGGGTTGAGAGACATTTATTACAATCCTAAGACAGGGTTCAGTGGTGTAGAGAAATTGTATCAAAGCGCATTGGGAGACGGATTGAAAGTAACTAGAAAAACAGTGAAAGAATGGTTGACAGCGCAGGACACCTACACTAGGTACAAACCTATCGTGAGAAGGCATAAATTCCGTGCTACCCTCGTCGGATTTCTTGGTGAAGAGCTCCAAATGGACTTAGTGGACATGAGTAAGTACTCAAAACAGAATGGAGGTTATTATTGGATATTGACAGGCATTGAGATATTGAGTAGATACGCTTTTGGCATTGCAGTTTATAGAAAAGACGCTAAGAACATGACTAAGGCTGTTGGAAAATTGTTGGTTGACTTTAAAGACCGGTTTGGAGCCACGCCTAAGTTAGCGCAATTTGACGATGGACTTGAGTTCTATAACGTTGGTGTTAAAAGTTTGCTGAAAGAACATGGCATTGAATATTTCAGCACTAAGAGCGACAAAAAGGCCGCTGTTGTCGAGCGTTTTAATAGAAGTCTCAAGAGCATTATGTGGAAGTACTTTTACACCCGTGGAACGTATAAATGGATCGACGTTCTCGACCAGTTTGTGAGCAATTATAATAGCAATGTGAATCGAAGCATTATGATGAAGCCGAAGGATGTCAATAAGTCAAACGAAAGCGAAGTGTGGACCACTTTGTTCGGTCACCAATTTGCAGACAACCCATTGCCGAAGTTTAGAGTTGGTGAATCGGTGAGAATTAGTAAATACAAGAGTGTGTTCACAAAGGGCTATGAAGCCAACTTCACTGAGGAGCTGTTTAAAGTGGTAAAGGTTATTCGTGGTGATCCGAATGTGTACGAAATTGAGGATCACACCGGTGAACAGATTATTGGTAAATTTTATGAACAGGAATTATCGCTGGTCAATAAGAAACATGGCGACGATGTGTACAGAGTTGAAAAGGTGTTGAAAAGAAAGAAAATCAGAGGGAAGAAGATGGCGCTGGTTAAATGGTTGGGTTATGAGAGCAAACATAATTCGTGGATACCAGAAAGCGATATTCAAAATGTGAGCTAGTGTAATATGGCTGAAGGTGGCTTCGACGACTTTGAGATGGATAGATCTGACGAATACAAAGATGTCACTGACGACGAACTAAAGTATAGTCTCGAAAAAGCCACTCTAGATCGCAAACTATCTCATGGTGATCCAAACGTCACAGTCGATGAGAAAATTAGACTAATTAGAGTGGAGAGTGGACTGAGGCGTGAACGTGATGTAAGATTTCGCCAACACATGGGGAGGACCACTGGCGATCTCGTAGCGCGGATTAAAAACATTGCGAGGAGTGGTGGAGGAGTGCCTCAACATGTGGAGAAGGTTTTTAACGATCTCGCAACGCAGACTATTGACAACGCAAAAGATCGTGAAGACGTCGCGAGGAGTGTACCGTTGTTAGACACCACACACGCGGAGTACGTCGACATACCTGGACTAACACCAATCGAGAACCGCGAGCTGAATAGCATGCTCAATCCAGGTGAGAATGTGATGTCTGAGTCGAGAGTAGGCGACACTGGCACATTGCAAATACAAGCAGACCATTTTCAAGACTTGATAAATGAAGCGAGCAAAAGAATATCAGAGCTTGAGGGAAAAGACCTCACAACTGCAGAGGACGAAGAGTTCATCGATCTAGCTGAAAGAGTGATTGGACTTAGACAGGCTAGAGACATGATTATTGAACAGCGACAAATAGAGGAGGTTAGAGAGCAGCAGGAAGTCGACATTGACAGGTTGCAGAAGTTCAAGAAGTGGGCTAGAGAAAATATGGTTGGGTTGAGTGCTTTAGCGATTTCAGTAGCTGCGATTATAACAACTATTATTATCGCTGGGAGGTCTAATGTTATGAGAGGCGCTATGGTCACGAGGTCGTTTGCACAGGCTGTTAAAAACGCGATAATGAGGATGGGTCCATGGGCTGTTGGATTGGCGAACTTAGTTTATGACGCGCTGGTGGTAGGTGCGAAGGGTCTTGCCTGGTTAGCTCAAAATCTGTGGGTGTTTGCGGTGACATTCGCGTGGCTTGCGTACAATTATTTAAACTAAATGCAAACGTAACTTATGGACGCCGGAAAGTGACGTTCAAAATGTGAGCTAATGTAATATGGCTGAAGGTGGGGGAGATTACGACGAGATTGAGATGGAGGACTTCGATAAGTACAAAGACATGAGTGATGAGCAACTAGAAGGAGAGCTCACCAAGACTAATGAGTGGCTCAGCAAGACAACCCTCGAGCACAACACGAGTGAGATGCCGAGAGACGTTCGTGTTAATTATGACAACTATCGCGACGACGTAAAAAAGATAGAAAATGAGCTAGCTAGAAGGCGAGGTGGGAAAAAAGAGACGTCATTTATCGACACTGACGATGGCAAGACGGTGACAATAAGGGGCACCAACACAGAGGTCCCAACGTTTGGTGTTGACGATTTGCCATCGAATCCTGAGAACCAAGTTTTAATGAGCTTAGAAAAATTCATTAGTAATGAAACTGGGGTGCGGTTCAAGCTTGACATTCGTGACTCCGACGTGTTAGCGCTGCGACTCAGAACATCAATAAGCAAGAATAATAATATGCTATTCAAACCCAGGCTTGTTAATAACGAACTCGGTAAAGAGCAAATAGTTCTCAAACGTGGGGAGGGTGGTGTTCTGCAGTACAACGAATCTAAGGTTGCGCAACGTGCAGTTGACCAATTTAAAGACTTTTTGTATAGAATCGAAGTCAGCTCGAGAGACCGCGAGGAAACTGCGAGGAGTCAACCATTGTTGAACACCACACGCGCGAAATATGTCGACAAACCTAGACTAGAACCAAACGAGAATCGCGAATTGAACGGCGCGCTCAATCCAAGTGAGAATGTGTTGCGCGAATCAAGAATAGGTGACACTGGTGCATTGCAAATACAAGCAGACCATCTTAAAGAGGCGAAAGAACACACAAGCGAAAGAATAGCAGAGCTTGAGGGGGGTAGAGAGAATAATGATCCATATGAAAAAGTGGTTGGGCTTAGACAAACTAGAGGCAAACAGCGCGAGCTCGACGAGCTTGTTGGTTTGCGTGAAAGAGAGAGTGAACTTGGACAAGTCATAGAAGAAATCTTAGAACAGCGGCAAATAGAGGAGGTTAGAGAGCAACAAGAGATCGACATTGACAGGTTGCAGAAGTTCAAGAAATGGGCTAAGGAAAACATGGTTGGGTTGAGTGCTGTAGCAATTTCAATGGCTGGAATTATAACAACAATTATTATCGCTGGGAGATCTGCTGTTATGAGAGGCGCTATGGCTACGAGGTCATTCGCACAGGCTGTTAAGAATGCGATAACGAAGATGGGTCCATGGGCTGTTGGGTTGGCTAATTTAGTTTATAATGCGTTGACGTTGGGTGCGAAGGGTCTCGCATGGTTGGCTCAAAATCTGTGGGTACTTGCGGTGGTACTCGCGTGGTTTGCTTATGATTATTACAAGCTAAAACGGTAGCGATAAAACATATGTAAAGGTATATGAACGTCACGTCGGCAGAGTTGAGCCCTGGTTTTAGACGAGCGACCATGGGTGGCATAAGAGGGGTGAGAACACAGCATGTGATCACGTTGAACCCTAATAAGGTCAGTCCTGGCGAGGAACTTTACATTGATATACCGAAGCTCAAGGTTAGCAGCTGTTTAGTGCCTGGATCGTTGGGTCTAGTGTTCGACTTTAAGAATGCGAACGCCAAAAGCTGGTTCTTGAACAATGTTAGCAAGTTGTTGGTTGAGAAGCTTGTTGTGAGACTAGCTGGGGAGACTGTGTACGACAACAATGGGGAAAATTACACTGGTGTCTATCGCGACCTTTGGGAAAGTGTTACTGCGCGAGACCAAATGATTGACTATGGTGTTGGTGGTGAGAACTTGAGAAAGTTAATTTCTAAGGATGACAGTGGTGCGACGAGTGGGAATGTCACTAAAGTTAACGACGCGTTAATGTTTGGTGTGATTGGAACGAAACAGCGGATTAAGCTTGGTAAGATCATGAACGACCATGGGTTGTACGCTCCTTTTAGCATGAACAACAACTTGCAGTATGTGATCACACTTCCGAAGGCCACAGACATCATGGTGGCGCAATCCGGTAGCGCTGTGGGTGGATACACTCTGGAGAACCTCGAGCTTGAGTATGAGACGATTGATAACCAGGAGCTCGCTGACGAAATAGCGTCGGGCTATGCAAGTGGTCGTAGTTTGTCATATGAGCACGTCACGTTAATGAAAACCACCGAATGGGACAAAGGCACGACCATTGTGAATGAAAACATTAATCTTCCAAGAAAAAGCATGAAGGCGATTGTGTTGCTATTCACGAATAAGGTGCGAACAGACAGCGAGGAGTTTCTTTACCCAAATATTGATAGTGTTAGAGTCACAATTGAAGGTGTGCCAAATAGTGTGTACTCACAGGGTATCCCAAAGTCAAAGTTCTACGCAGAAGCGAAACGATTGTTTGGGTTGGGTGAAGAACACGCTCAGTTCATGACCATACAGAAGTTCTATAAAGATGGCTTCGCGTTGGTCATCGACTTGAGGAGCGTTCAAGATAATTACAACGTCGCCACTGGTAAAAATATTGTGAACACACAATCTGGCGTGCTTCTTGAAATCACTAAAAAAGTGACGACTGCGAACGTCATGTGCAGGGTGTTTGTGATGAGCGATGGGTTGGTCAACTTCATGAACAATGGGTTGCAGTCAATCCAGTATTAAATCAAACGTGAGTTAATGGAGACTCCGTTTAATATGCTAATTGTTGGTATGACAGCTTGTGGTAAGACGCATTACTTGCTGGAAACATTGGAATCTGAGTATTGTAGCAAATTTGACTACATTGTGTTGATTTGCCCTACTTTCGAGTGGAATAAAGCGTATCAAGATTGGAAATATGTGCGCGACCCTGATGTGTTAGCGATAGACTGTGCGCAGGATAATGTCGACGCTGTTCTCAAGTGTGTAACAAATGTTTTTAAAGGCACTAACACTCTGATTGTGTTGGACGACTGTGCAAGTGGGCAGGACGTTAAGAATAGGACTAGTCAATTGGTCAACTTAGCTTTTAGCGCGCGACATTTTATGCTGAGCGTTATTGTCATCACACAACAACTGACGTCGATCGCAAAACCGTACAGAGAAAATATCAGTAAGCTCGTTTGCTTTTACTGTCCGAGTAAGAGTGATATGAAGGTTGTTATTGACGATTACCTTGGAGACATTAGCAGAGAAAAATCGTCGGCGATTGTGACTGCATTAAAAAATAATAAGTACGCTAGACTAGAAATCTCACTGCGCTATCCATACAGTCACGAAGTTGTTATTCCGCAATAAAATATGGGTATAAGTAATAGCGTGATGGTAAAACGCAAAAGTGAAGAAAACCCCACGATTGAGGAGTTAGTTGAGGAGACTGACGACGCCTCAACTGTGGAAGACAACGTTGGCGTTAGGAGATCCGAACTTATTAGACTGTCTGGTGACGGTGTGGTGAGTCAGTCCGAAGCGTACATTAAAAAAGCGTCCGCAAAGGTTATCGACAAGATATGGCGCCAATACGAGTTGAAGAGAATGGAGATCGCAAACGCCTTTCTCACCGACTTGCTAATCAGCAAATTCGCCAGCTTACTGGACGGGTTGAACGCTATTGAAAATCCTGACGAACTAAATGACGAGTTGCAGAAAGACCCGCTATTAAAGAAAGACGTCGAGAGCATTGTCGCGATTGTGACACCGTACGTGCCTTTCTTGGGCTTGTTGTCGGGAGGAATCACAACGTCTAAATATGTGTACGACCACCATTTCAGAAGTGCGACAAACACTGAAAATAGCGAGCGGGTGGACTAATTTGCATGCTAGCAGGTGGTCTCATAACAACCGCACGAGTCCATTCACACAACGGTTTTTTATTCACGATATTTATAGTGTACAATCATAGTGTACGCTCAAAGTTAGACAGTCTTAGCATGGTGGTCCTCACCCCTTCTTCAAACATCGCGATTCTTCTCTCGTGGTCAGCTATCTCCACCTCGCACGACAGCAGGTGGTTGTACGTGGTGTGTCGCTAACAACAACATTCCATTGCGAATAGCAACCACAACTTTTTGAAAAAAATATTTTAAAATGAAAATATTTTTTCAAAGTGAAAATATTTTTTAAAAGTGAAAATATTTTTTAAAAGTGAAAACATTTTTTTGAAAAGTCGTGGTTGCTATTCGCAATGGAATGTTGTTGCTAGCAACATCAACAGGTGACCTTGATTCGTATAGCAGGTAGAGCACTCTCGCATATGAAATCTATTTAACACTACCACTAAACTCTAGTGGCTCTCTCGCTGAAATTTATTAAACATCGTCACTAGAATCACAATCTAGTGGCTTTTTTTTTCGCGCACGAATTGAAACAATGGTAGAGCGCGTCTGTTGTAGTTTGTTGAACACAAATGCGAAAATGACGACACAAAACTTTCTCTAAATTTTGACGAAACGTGTCGTATTTCGTCAAAATAGTGATTTGGTGTTGTCTCGTGAGTCTCGCGTGTGTTTGGCATCAATTTAGTAGAAAACGTGGGAGGGGTGTTTAGATTGACTAACGATTGCTGTAGTAGTATAGCAAGTGGGGCTGCGAGCTTATTCGACGTCAATCGTGAGTATAAATACCAAAACATCGCCAAATTTGTCGAGTCGTGACTTGGCCAAATTTGGTGATGTTTTGGTATTTATACTCACGGTTGAGGTCGATTGGGCTCGCAGCCCCACTTGCTATACTACTCAACTTCTCACTTAGTGTTACTTACCCTCACATGTGGGAACGGCATTACTCCAGGTTTGTGAGTAAAGACATGTTGTGTCTTTGCTGCCTCTTAATTGGAACCCATTGTTACATGTGAAACTGCAAACTGAAGATATCGTTGTGCTGCAACTTCCTGAAATAGCTCCATTTACTGGCGGCGTAAGAGTAGGACATAGCATTGCTACAAAGAAAGACGTTTATCTTATTTGATGGAATGAACATGATGAATTTGTATGTTTATAACATCGATCATTATTAGACCGCGTATCCACGGATGGACACCAACTTGGTATTTAAATGTTTGTTCTATGTCCACCTTTGAAATATCAACTGACTTCTCACTAACATACTTACCCTGACATGTGGGAACGGCATTACTCCAGGTTTGTGAGTAAAGACATGTTGTGTCTTTGCTGCCTCTTAATTGGAACCCATTGTTACATGTGAAACTGCAAACTGAAGATATCGTTGTGCTGCAACTTCCTGAAATAGCTCCATTTACTGGCGGCGTAAGAGGAGGACATAGCATTGCTACAAAGAAAGACGTTTATCTTATTTGATGGAATGAATATGATGAATTTGTATGTTTATAACATCGATCATTATTAGACAGAGTATCCACGGATGGATACCAACTTGGTATTTGAATGTTTGTTCTATGTTCACCTTTGAAATATAAACTGACTTCTCACTAACATACTTACCCTCACATGTGGGAACGTTATTACTCCAGGTTTGGGAAGAAAGACATGTTGTGTCTTTGCTGCCTCTTAATTGGAACCCATTGTTACATGTGAAACTGCAAACTGAAGATATCGTTCTGGTGCAACTTCCTGAAATAACTCCATTTACTGGTGGCGTAAGAGTAGGACATAGCATTGCTACAAAGAAAGACGTTTATCTTATTTGATGGAATGAATATGATGAATTTGTATGTTTATAACATCGATCATTATTAGACAGAGTAGCCACGGATGGACACCAACTTTGCATTTGAATATTTGTTCTATGTTCACCTTTGAAATATCAACTTACTTCTGACTTGTTACTTACCTTGACATGTGGGAACGACATTACTCCAGGTTACGGAATCAAGACATGTTGTGTCTTTGCTGCCTTTTAATTCGAACCCATTGTTACATGTGAAACTGCAAACTGAAGATATCGTTCTGTTGCAACCACCTGAAATAGCTCCATTTGCTGGCGGGTTAAGAGGAGGACATAAACCTATTACAAAGAAATACGTTTATCTTATTTGATGGAATGAAGATGTATCGTTGAAGAAATTAGAGCACATTGTGTGGTAAAAGACTTGGCTGGTCGGCAACGGCCTCCGTATAGGTCAGAGCACTGCACTAGCATCTCAGGGTTCAATTCCAGCCGGAAGGCCTTGAAGTTGCATTTTTCGCAACTGGTCCCGCTTTGGTCTTAAAATGTATATATTCCAACACTCGAAATTTTCATTCACCATAAATCCTTAGAACATGTAGTTTGATCGAGTAAAATGCCAAATATTACTGGTTACAGTTTGTTCGTCAGATCTACAAACTGGATTATACTTGATTCTGCATAGGTCGTTGGAAACACAGTTGACTGTATTTTTTCGCAGATTTACCTATATCCACAACGCGCGGTGCTGCAAACTTCTAGAGCAATGCAGAAAATTAGGGTTAAAGACATGCGTCATTAATACTTATACGGATTATTTTTATATTAAAATAACAGGTTGCTGTGAGGCCAGCGGCATCGGTAGCTGTATAAGTGATGGTTGTTGTCCCCACAGGGTATTTTGACGACGTTGATATGCCTTTTGTCGTGATATTGATTGCTGTGTCAGAATTATCCGTGAATGTGGGAGTAACCCATGTGACGAATTCACCATCTTGCTTGTCCGTGTACTTTGTAATGTCCTGGGGACAAGTGTTACCATAACTAGGAGACTCTGTGTCTACAAAATAAACAACTTATTTGCATTTTATTCCTGCGAAAAACATTTTGAAAACTCTATAATGATCAAGAGGGGTCGAAAGGGATTGACAATAGGATCTTGAAGAATGAATGTGGCTGACTGAGATTTTCAAGGTTCCGAGTTCCCGTTGGTTAAACCTACTGTATTTGACAGATCAGAGTCAAACTGACAACAGATGAGCATGAATCAAAGCCAAGTCGCAAAGATGAAAGACATCCATTGTTTTATATTGCAGATCTATCATTGTTACAATGATAGATCAATATAAATTTTTTTTGCAACAACACTCCTTACCATTATACCTATCATTATGTCATCGTTCACTATTTAAAAACAATTGTTTAAACGAACCTTGGACTTCAACTGAGAATCGACAGTAAGCTATACGAGACTCGTCATCCATTGCTTTGTACTCAATCATTATTTTACCAATTTTTAATGTGACTGGAGGAACATATGTAGCTGGCGTCACAATAACGGTCGCTGGTTTTCCTTCGTAATCCGTAGCTGTTGGCACTGTCCAAGTGACTTGTTTAGTTGCAACACCTGGGTGTGTTGCCACAATTATGTTGAAAGGACAGCTAGAAAACACTGGCCCCCCTTTTTCTAGAAAATAAATGAACTTCATATCAAATACATCAGTGTTTTAATTCAGACTAGTGCATGGACGGTGTAACAACAACGTGTAGCATAGTTCAAAAGTGACCATGGTGATACTTGTATTCTTTACTGCAAAATACCAGTAACCTTTTTAGTTTTACGCCATGATGTTTCATGTGACACTTTGAAAATGACTTTTTAAGCAAATTTATAGTTGTTACTTACCATCACATGTGGGAACGCCATTACTCCAGGTTACGGAACCAAGACACATCGTGTTTTTGTTGCCATTTAATTGGAACCCATTGTTACATGTGAAACTGCAAACTGAAGATATCGTTCTGGTGCAACTTCCTGAAATAGCTCCATTTACTGGCGGCGTAAGAGTAGGACATAGCATTGCTGCAAAGAAAGACGTTTATCTTATTTGATGGAATGAACATGATGAATTTGTGTATGTTTATAACATCGATCATTATTAGACAGAGTATCCACGGATGGACAAGGCCAATTTGGCATTTGAATGTTTGTTCTATATGTTCACCTTTGAAATATCAACTTACTTCTCACTTGTTACTTACCATCACATGTGGGAACGCCATTACTCCAGGTTACGGAACCAAGACACGTTGTGTCTTTGTTGCCATTTAATTGGAACCCATTGTTACATGTGAAACTGCAAACTGAAGATATCGTTCTGGTGCAACTTCCTGAAATAGCTCCATTTACTGGCGGCGTAAGAGTAGGACATAGCTTTGCTACAAAGAAAGACGTTTATCTTATTTGATGGAATGAACATGATGAATTTGTTTGTTTATAACATCATCATTATTGGACAGAGTATCCACGGATGGACACCAACTTGGCATTTGAATGTTTGTTCTATGTTCACCTTTGAAATATCAACTTACTTCTCACTTGTTACTAATTACCTTCACATGTGGGAACGGCATTACTCCAGGTTTGTGAGTAAAGACATGTTGTGTCTTTGCTGCCTCTTAATTGGAACCCATTGTTACATGTGAAACTGCAAACTGAAGATATCGTTGTGCTGCAACTTCCTGAAATAGCTCCATTTACTGGCGGCGTAAGAGTAGGACATAGCATTGCTACAAAGAAAGATGTTTATCTTATTTGATGGAATGAACATGATGAATTTGTATATGTTTATAACATCATCATTATTAGACAAAGTATCCACATGCAGATGGACACCAACTTGGTATTTGAATGTTTGTTCTATGTTCACTTTTGAAATATCAACTTACTTCTCACTCGTTACTTACAGTACCTTCACATGTGGGAACGGCATTACTCCAGGTTTGTGAGTAAAGACATGTTGTATCCATGCGGCCTCTTAATTGGAACCCATTGTTACATGTGAAACTGCAAACTGAAGATATCGTTCTGGTGCAACTTCCTGAAATAGCTCCATTTACTGGCGGCGTAAGAGTAGGACATAGCATTGCTACAAAGAAAGACGTTTATCTTATTTGATGGAATGAATATGATGAATTTGTTTGTTTATAACATCAATCATTATTAGACAGCGTATCTTAGGATGGACACCAACTTGGTATTTAAATGTTTGTTCTATGTTCACTTTTGAAATATCAACTTACTTCTCACTTGTTACTTACAGTACCTTCACATGTGGGAACGCCATTACTCCAGGCTACGGAATCAAGACACGTTGTGTCTTTGTTGCCATTTAATTGGAACCCATTGTTACATGTGAAACTGCAAACTGAAGATATCGTTCTGCTGCAACTTCCTGAAATAGCTCCATTTACTGGCGGCGTAAGAGTAGGACATAGCATTGCTACAAAGAAAGACGTTTATCTTATTTCATGGAATGAATATGATGAATTTGTATGTTTATAACATCGATCATTATTAGACAGCGTATCCACGGATGGACACCAACTTGGTATTTGAATGTTTGTTCTATATGTTCACCTTTGAAATATCAACTTACTTCTCACTTGTTACTTACAGTACCTTCACATGTGGGAACGGCATTACTCCAGGTTTGTGAGTAAAGACATGTTGTGTCTGTGCTGCCTCTTAATTGGAACCCATTGTTACATGTGAAACTGCAAACTGCAGATATCGTTCTGGTGCAACTTCCTGAAATAGCTCCATTTACTGGCGGCGTAAGAGTAGGACATAGCATTGCTACAAAGAAAGACATTTATCTTATTTGATGGAATGAACATGATGAATTTGTATGTTTATAACATCGATCATTATTAGACAGCGTATCCACGGATGGACACCAACTTGGTATTTGAATGTTTGTTCTATGTTCACCTTTGAAATATCAACTTACTTCTCACTTGTTACTTACAGTACCTTCACATGTGGGAACGGCATTACTCCAGGTTTGTGAGTAAAGACATGTTGTGTCTTTGCTGCCTCTTAATTGGAACCCATTGTTACATGTGAAACTGCAAACTGCAGATATCGTTCTGGTGCAACTTCCTGAAATAGCTCCATTTACTGGCGGCGTAAGAGTAGGACATAGCATTGCTACAAAGAAAGACGTTTATCTTATTTGATGGAATGAATATAATGAATTTGTATATGTTTATAACATCATCATTATTAGACAGAGTAGATCCACATGCAGATGGACACCAACTTGTATTTGAATGTTTGTTCTATGTTCACTTTTGAAATATCAACTTACTTCTCACTTGTTACTTACCCTCACATGTGGGAACGGCATTACTCCAGGTTTGTGAGTAAAGACATGTTGTGTCTTTGCTGCCTCTTAATTGGAACCCATTGTTACATGTGAAACTGCAAACTGCCGATATCGTTCTGGTGCAACTTCCTGAAATAGCTCCATTTACTGGCGGCGTAAGAGGAGGACATAGCATTGCTACAAAGAAAGACGTTTATCTTATTTGATGGAATGAATATGATGAATTTGTATGTTTATAACATCATCATTATTAGGCAGAGTATCCACGGATGGACACCAACTTGGTATTTGAATGTTTGTTCTATGTTCACCTTTGAAATATCAACTTCTCACTTGTTACTTACCCTCACATGTGGGAACGGCATTACTCCAGGTTTGGGAGGAAAGACATGCTGTGTCTTTGCTGCCTCTTAATTGGAACCCATTGTTACATGTGAAACTGCAAACTGAAGATATCGTTGTGCTGCAACTTCCTGAAATAGCTCCATTTACTGGCGGCGTAAGAGTAGGACATAGCATTGCTACAAAGAAAGATGTTTATCTTATTTGATGGAATGAACATGATGAATTTGTATATGTTTATAACATCATCATTATTAGACAGAGTATATCCACATGCAGATGGACACCAACTTGGTATTTGAATGTTTGTTCTATGTTCACTTTTGAAATATCAACTTACTTCTCACTTGTTACTTACAGTACCTTCACATGTGGCAACGGCATTACTCCAGGTTTGTGAGTAAAGACATGTTGTGTCCATGCTGCCTCTTAATTGGAACCCATTGTTACATGTGAAACTGCAAACTGAAGATATCGTTCTGGTGCAACTTCCTGAAATAGCTCCATTTACTGGCGGCGTAAGAGTAGGACATAGCATTGCTACAAAGAAAGACGTTTATCTTATTTGATGGAATGAACATAATGAATTTGTATGTTTATAACATCGATCATTATTAGACAGCGTATCTTAGGATGGACACCAACTTGGTATTTGAATGTTTGTTCTATGTTCACCTTTGAAATATCAACTTCTCACTTGTTACTCACCCTCACATGTGGGAACGGCGTTACTCCAGGTTTGTGAGTAAAGACATGTTGTGTCTTTGCTGCCTCTTAATTGGAACCCATTGTTACATGTGAAACTGCAAACTGAAGATATCGTTCTGGTGCAACTTCCTGAAATAGCTCCATTTACTGGCGGCGTAAGAGTAGGACATAGCATTGCTACAAAGAAAGACGTTTATCTTATTTGATGGAATGAATATGATGAATTTGTATGTTTATAACATCATCATTATTAGACAGAGTATCCACGGATGGACACCAACTTGGTATTTGAATGTTTGTTCTATGTTCACCTTTGAAATATCAACTTACTTCTCACTAACATACTTACCCTGACATGTGGGAACGTTATTACTCCAGGTTTGGGAGTAAAGACATGTTGTGTCTTTGCTGCCTCTTAATTCGAACCCATTGTTACATTCGAAACTGCAAACTGAAGATATCGTTCTGGTGCAACTTCCTGAAATAGCTCCATTTACTGGCGGGTTAAGAAGAGGACATAAAACTGCTACAAAAAAGTTCATGTAATGAAATTTCTTGAGAGAAATATAAAAAAGATGCATATAAATTTGAAGTAATATTTGGCATTTCACTCGATTAAACTACATGTTGTAAGGATTTATGGTGAAGGAAAATTTCGAGTGTTGGAATATATACATTTTAAGACCAAACTGGGACCAGTTGTGAAAAATGTAACTTCAAGGCCTTCCGGCTAGAATTGAACCTGCGACCCTGCGATGCTAGTGCAGTGCTCTGACCACTGAGCGACGGAAGCCTGCGATGCTGGTGCAGTGCTCTGACCACTGAGCTACGGAACCCTGCGATGCTAGTGCAGTGCTCTGACCACTAAGTTGATGGATTATGTACGTGAGTGCTCTTAAATTAGAAAACCTGAATGGTTCTAATGATGAATGGATGGACGGATTGGCTGACGTATGGACCGCTGATCCATGATTATAATTATACCTGGTGGTGTTGGTGTCGGATCAGATGGAACACATTTTTGAAGCCCTTCGTCATACAAAGAGTTGTTTTTACATGCACATCGGTAACCACCAGGAATAGCTAGGCAAAGTTGTTCACAGCCACCGTTGTTTATCTGACATGGATGAGTCGCTATTGAATTTGTAAAAAAAGGTAATAAAAATACAAGTAAGTCTTGAGTCCAGTTAGAAGAAATATATGTTAGAATAAATATATGTAGAAAAACAAATAAAATTCTTCATTCTTGTTGGTCTTTATTGATGTACTGTAATTCCTTTAAATATTTGATGCGTTTAATTTAGCAGCTTTTTATAATTAAACTTATTACGTAATTAATATATGCTTTGTATTTTTGAGTCCAAAGCAATACTACCGAGAAAATGCGGGGATTAAGATCTGATAGTGATCAACTTTTTAAAATAATTTGGGAAAGCATGAGCGATGCGAGTTGAATTAGATAATTTGATGAAACGGATGGAAGAGACGAGGATGGCCAGGTGTATGAGTATTGAGTGATGTATACCTGAGGGCGCACAGAACCAGTATAAGGAGGTGAGGGAAAGAAGGGTATTGAGAGGATCGGTGTAGTACTGAGGGGAGCATGAAGATTGAGGTGGGTTGGGCATGTGGAAAGGAAGGTCAATGACGACAGGGTAAAGAGATGTGGGAGGATAGAGGGAGGTGGGAGGGTCGCCTCCGAGAGGAAGGGTCGCCTCCGAGAGGACGACCAAAGATGACATGGAAGAAGGCTGTTGGTGAGAACATGCGGATGGTTGCAGGTGTGCTAGACAGGAGATGATGGAAGCAGCACATGTGATCACATGTGATCACATGTGATTTTAAAACATGTTCATGTGGAATTTTTGTAAGGGGAAGATGTGATCAGTTTGACATTGTACGTACTACCTTTTAAATATAGAAATGGTCTAATCAATGTCAATCTCGATAAATACTTTACACCTACTCGCTCATCTCACAACACTTGAAAATTTGACTCTAATAATTATCATCGTCTGACCACCCACAAGCAAAATTATTCTAGATATTCTTTTTTTCCGCGAACCATCAACCTGTGGAATAGCCTACCTATAGTCTACTCAAGTGCATTAGTGTTAGTCAATTCAAACATAAGTTAAAGTGTTACTACAAGGATAATCGCTCATATCTTACCAGCCACCATAGTCAAATGTTTCTCTTTTTTAATTAGTTATTTACTTAGTGTTATTAGTCCAGTGTTTTAGTTTCTTTATTAATGTTTTTACTTGTAATCTAGTAAGTATTTTACTATTTCCTATAACTTGTTTGGGGGAAAATGTCAATTGGGGCGAAAGCCCTGTTTTTCTCCCCCAGCTATACCTGTCACTTTTATTTTTGTTTTTTTTAAATTTCTCGTTAATTTGTTATTTATGTGTAATTTTATTTTAGTGGCGAATGCAATAAATAAATAAATAAATAAACCCTTGCGAAAGCAAGGGCTGAACTGTCTTCATTTAAAATAAACGAATATGATGATGAGACGATGTATATCATTTTGTTTCAGTCTACATGGACCACAGGATATTCCTTTAAAAAGTTATATGAGATATTAGCATCCGATTATCTGATATTTTCGTTATAACTTACCTATTGACACAGGTGTTGCGCATATTCCATTACAACATTTTTCAATGCCTGGACATTCCTCGTCATTTGCGCATGGTTGAGTCGATCCTTCAGTTACCACATAAGGACATCGTTCAGGTCTTACCACTGAAAACAGAATAATGGAAATTAACGAGCAAAGAACTTTGTTGAGGGAGTGGGTTAAAACTAATTCTCGGCAAACTTAGGGGCCGATTATATGAGAGTTTTCAGCCCGTTTGTAACTTTAGCCGGGCTGAAAAGTTAGCCCGGCGTCGTGGTCAAAGTCATGTTAAAACAAATTTGCGATTACATGATGATAGTTTCAGCCCGGCAAACCGGGCTGAAATTTCATCCCGGTTTTACTAACCGGGCTAGGATTTTCAGCTCAACAAAACGGGCTGAAAAATTCCATATAATCGCAAATCATAATTTTAAACCGGGCTGAAATTATTGGAGCATAAATATCTTATTTTTCTACCACTCGTTGTTCTCTTTGAAGATAGGTATGCTGCCAAAATCAAGTTCCTTTTGGCTTCCAACAGCTTGTACGCAATCACTATGCCATTCAGTTGAAAAAGAAGAGCAAGAAGCACACTGAACTGCGAAAATACGAAAAGAGCCATTTTCTTCATGTTGCGTGACAGCATTTTGAAAAGATTTCCCACGAAAAATATGGATTTCAGCCCAGGTTGAAAATCACCATATAATCGATGCAAATTTCAGCCCGGTTAAAGCTGAACACTGTAAAAATCCAATTGATAACATGTTCAACCTACCTTGGATGCATTCTCTAACTCTGAAACTTGCATAATAACCACTGGCACAACCTATATTGTAATATTGCTTGACTGCGCACTCCCTCCAGTTGTTTTGACATGGACACCGATATCTATATCCAACAATTACTCTGCAATGCACACCACACGCTGAATCTTCACGGGAATTGCTGTAGCCTGCTGCACATGGTGGTGGGTCAAGCATCGCTGGACATGATGTGCTGGGGATGCATGTGAAGTTACTCCCAGTATTTGGAAAGGAAAATGTGTAGGATTTTCGGTATTCTGAAATTATGTTAAATAATAATTATGTTGAATAATAATTATGTTAAATAATGATTATGTTAAATGATGATTATGTGAAATAATGATTATGTGAAATAATAATTATGTTAAATAATGATTATGTTAAATAATGATTATGTTAAATGATGATTATGTGAAATAATGATTATGTTAAATAATGATTATGTTAAATAATGATTATGTTAAATGATGATTATGTGAAATAATAATTATGTGAAATAATGATTATGTTAAATAATGATTATGTTAAATGATGATTATGTGAAATAATAATTATTTTTCAGCCAATATAACTATAGCTTTAATAATAATAATAATAATAATAATAATAATAATAATAATAATAATAATAATAATAATAATAATAGTAATAATAATATTTAATTTCCTTTATAACAATAATATCAAAATATTTTACATTCAAGGTACTGATGATAAAATTTGTTCAATATAGAATAGTTATTATTTCTTAAAATTTGCTGTCCATATATTCAAAACTATATTATGATAATTATTTACAATAAATACATATAAAAATAATAATAATTTAAAACTAAAGTCCAATATATATAAGATTATCTAACTAACTAATAATAATAAAAATTTACAAAACTAATGAATTCTTGCCATCACGGTCTCTATATCTAAGTCTATGTCTTTAATGTTGGATTGTACTCTTCTAATTGTTCTCGAGCCTCTTAAACATAACAAGGCAGATCTAACGATGTAGAATGATATCTTTGCTCTTATCCACGAAATTGTGTGTGAGTATAGCTCTCCCTTCTTGTCTGCTATCAATTCAGCAAGTCTGCTGTGGTATCGTAAGCATTCATCTCCCATTCCTCCTGTTGTAGTGAAAACGAGTGGTGTGAACGTTCCTTGCTCGATTTCTGTCACTCTTTTGCCATACATACGTTTCTTCTCGTTTTCGTGCTTTCTGTAAATTTGTTTGGGACTTAGATCTTGATAAGATTCTGCGTTTGGGTGACAAACCCGGACATCAAAAAAGGCAGATCTTTGTCTTTCCCAAAAGCCCCTTGCATGAACATCTATCCGCGCTCCAGCAGATATATGTTGGTAGTTGAATTATGAAGCCTCCGCGTTTACATATCATTGCGTGATCTATCGTAAACGTCTCCCCACATACACACATCGAAGGGCTGTCGCTGATACTCCAATCATATCTTAGGTTTAAGGCATCACGGAATTCCCTCTTATTTAAGTTGAAATTCATCTCTGAAATTGGAATTACTGTTAGCCAAGTAGAAGCTCCTTTTTCGGCTGCAAATTCCAATGATCTTTTTGTCTTTTCAGATACTGCATTCTTCAAGATTTTAACTTTTTCATTTAAAGCATAGTTTTTCCCCTTTCTCGCGATTTTCTTCAATTCTTGTATACGTGAGTCATCCGGCAATTCTTGTGTCTGTGATGTAATTCTTTCCACCAGAGGTGCTGTTATCTGTATCGATGCTGCGTACTCTGTGGCTGCTTCTTCGCAAGGATTTATGAGTCCTAGACCGCCCATTCGTACCGGTAATGCTATAAGACTTCACGGTCAAGCTCGGTGGTGTTGTGCTCTGTTATGGCTGGTATAAGAACCTTGACAAGTGCAGTCTCCAATGGTTCTAACAGATCTTGGATATCTGGCAAAGTACGGAGAAAGTACGTCCAACGATGTTTCAAACCATAGGTAAAAACGGCGTAACATGCTTGAGGTTGTGATACTGCAAATTCCGCTAATTTTGTTATCTCCTTTACCCATTCTTCTACTTTACCGTCAACATATTCAGATAGATATGATCTTGATCCTACTACCGCTCCCAAGTGATTTTGCCCTTGTGTGGTGATGTTAATGGCTGTATCTTGAAAGGCTTCTTTTGCTAATTCTTCTTTCTCTGGTTTGACAATCAGCCAGCATTTCTTGTCATTTGGGTAATAACCATAGTCAGGACCAATATCCGATAAGGTATTCCACCACTGCTTTATTTCTGTTATAGCTCCTGCTCCACTCGCGTCATCGGCGTACCAGCATTGCTTTGTGTGACTTGTACCGTGCAAATATGAAATTAGTGGTTGAAGACTGATAGCGTATAAGGCCATGGATAATGGGTCTCCTTGCGTCATGCCTTCTGACGATTTTAGCTCTTTGCCACCAACGATAAACAATCGCGATGGCAGTCGGTATGTATTCGTCGCGTATGTTGCAACAGTGGGGCAGAGCACTCTTGTATTATGCAAAGCAGCAGCTCTATTCAGGGTATTAAAGGCGTTCGAAGCATCGATAAGCAAGACTGCATCTGTGTCATCTGCCTCGAATATGTTGCGCATTGCGTGGATTGCTGCCTCGCTACCCGATGCTTGACCGGCGCAAACCTGGAGTGAACCACTGGCTTCGATCACATCTTGCTTAACCACTTTCATGACACACTTGCTTATTACTCTTCTGATAACCTCTCCCACACCAATCGGTCTAACAGCACCTGCTCCTTTGTCTAGCGGAATTAAACGACTTGCTAATATTGATTCAATAGAAGTTGGATCAACATGTTTTGTACACAAAGTCCTTGAAAGGGTGGCTAGTGCCTCACAGAGCCTTGTAGAGGATTGCTTGAACGATTTACAGGCAAGTATTCTTTTAAAACCATTTGCATCAATACCTGACGGACCACCAGACCCTTTCGTTCTCAGGGCAGTTTCTCGTATCATTTCTGCATTTATTCCGATGTATATGCTTTCCGGTATTTCTTCTACATGACCATGAAGTATTACTTCAGGCTTTGCTTCTTGTGCTTCAGGATGTTTCTGTTTAAGCTGCAACATAACATCGTCTGTTAAGGGCAGTACACTTCCACAATCCCCATCATTTAGAAAACGCTTGGCTGAATTTATTTGGCCCTCCATTACGAGTTTAGCAAAAATCTTTGCTCTGTTTGGAAGGTCAGATTTCTTTCCTTTTCCAAGACGCTTTTGAATCATTCGTCCTTCCCTTATTAGCTTGTCAATTTGACCTTCTTTCCATAGAGCCAGTCGTTTCTCCAAACAAACTTTGTGGTCTTTAGCTTTGGACTTCTGACCAGGCTTTTGGAGTCCGACCGCTAGGAGAACAAAGAACGCTTTTAGAGCTATATGCTGCTTGTTAGATTCAATGTTCCAGTCGTCAATATGCGCCGTTAATTGATCAATGAACTCTCTTCCTATTTTCCCATATGGGACAAGGAAAGCATTTTTTCTCCATGATATGATTTCATTATATGCCTGTATAATACATGATGTTTGGATTATTATCGGGCCACCGTCGCTATCTTTTCCCCATTCAACCATAGTAGGCTTGTTCATTGGGTTATATTCTGGAAAACGCGTTGGGGCTCTTTCTTCAGTTGCTTTTTCTTGTGTGTCGTCTTCGAGTTGGTTATCAGACCCATGGGAATTTCTTGTTTGTCGCCTGTCAACCGTTTCATGCAAATTTAGGCTCAAAGTTCCCGAATTTGCATTTGGTGTTATGAACGCTTCGACATTACGATTTTCAGCTTCAATTTCATCTCGACTTTCTCTCGCTGAGTTCGCTACTTCCCTCTCTAATCTAATTTCTCCATTACCACCAGTATTCTCTGACAAGTTTGCTAATGTTTTCTCTAGTCTTGCTGCTTGATCTCTTAGGTTTTGACTTGTCAATCTTAGGTTTGCATAACCTCGTCTCTCCCAAAGCTCTTTCATGACTTTGATATAGCCTTTTTTTCTCCCATTCTCGTTTAGAGGCGGATTCACCGATGAAACCATGATAAGGGCATTTCTTTTGCAATCCAAACAATCTTGGTTCATTTGCTCGGTCCATTTTAACCTTCCTGGCCTTCTTATTGCGTTAGCTATCGCGCTCGCCGTATTTGAACCACTCGCCATGATGAATAATAATGCAAATAATAATAATTATTTGAAATAATAATTATTTGAAATAATAATTATGTGAAATAATAATTATGTGAAATAATAATTATGTTGAATAATAATTATGTTAAATAATGATTATGTTAAATGATGATTATGTGAAATAATAATTATGTGAAATAATAATTATGTTAAATAATGATTATGTTAAATGATGATCATGTTAAATGATGATTATGTGAAATAATAATTATTTGAAATAATAATTATGTGAAATAATAATTATGTGAAATAATAATTAACTTCGTGATTTTCAGATGTATCTCAGTCTATATCTGTTGTGGATGATTATGAAGTTTTAGGAAGTATACATACCAAAACATCTGGTTAGAGATTTATTATACAACTGTTCTGATCAACAATTAAAAGGCATAGCAAGGGAAGTAGCGTGACTTGCACCAAGACAAAATAATAAGCATACATGAAGTAGTCTCCCGTGCAACAAATTTGATTGGCTTACAAAATAAACTTTAATCAACTTTTAAAATCAAACCAATTTGAGAAGTTTTATTGACAGTTTTAACAACACTATACTACAACAACAAAAAAGTCAGCAAGCATAACAAAAGTGTTTAAACGTAATTCGATCAACTTGTCTTGAACTAATTGTCATCTTCGATCATCGTCCGACTCAAACACACGTCGACTGCATTTCGCTCTCTATGAACTCGCCTATCTCAACATCATTTAGCGAGTCAACCGTTTTTCTACTATACAAATAACCAACTATCCAAATAACTAACTGTCCGAATATCGCTGTATATTTGTTCTCGTGTTTACGTTATTTGGACACTTTTCAATACAGTTGTATAATAATACACAATCTTGTCCACTACTCTCACCTTGTTTTGGCTTGATGCTATATGCGTGAATATCCATGGGTCTTCCAAGTCCAGTGGCAAGTCGAGTGATATTTGCACCAGTATTTATTTCGGCACTATAAACGGAACTCGTTGCCCAATCGGTCCAGTACAGAAGTTCGTGAAGTAACGTTAAACCAAACGGATGATTGACTTCGTTATTAACTCTGTACAACCTACCAACTAAAGAAAACAAGATAGAAAGCTATAAGTTTTTGTTTTTCAACAATGTCTCATGGTTGTTCGAAGAAATTAGAGTGGCGTTAGTCCTGCGTTTAAAAGTTAAACCAAGAAGAGTATTCCTCGCTATTCTTCAATCAGCGCTTAGGTTCAAAGAACGACTTTCGTATCTTCAATTTCAAATCGCTCTAAAGCCATCTGAATCTCTAATCACTCTGAAGAAGTCTCAAGAGGTTGACTATAGCCTATTACTTACAAATTATAATCTTTTCGTTGATCAACACATCGCGTTCTCCACTCTCCAGGTCATAAAATTCGATGCTATCTTCCCTAGCGTCTGCCCAATACAACTTGTTGTAGATGTGGTCTAGGGTAAGTGCGTTTGGCCAATGAATACTACTATTCACAAGCACGTTTCTGTTGCTGCCGTCCATGTAAGCTCGCTCGATATTTGGAATACCCCAATCCGTCCAATACATGTAACTGAATAGAAAAAAAATAGTTTTATTATATTCTTTCTAACACACTAGCAGACGCTCAACTTCTGCTAAACAAGGTAGAATCCGCTGCAAAGGAAGTAGGATTGCATATAATAATAACAATAAAGACGTATTTGGAGCATTATATACAATAGTCTCAATGCTCTTACAAAAATATATTCTTAATTTTACTTGTAAAACTAATTACAGTTTCATTATAAGATAAAGCCTACTACATATATTACCACTATGAACAAAAAAATATTAATTTTAAAAAAGAAAAGTCTTAAGTGCTGACTTAAATCTACTTAACATATCAAAGCTTCTAATTTCCTGTGGTAATGAATTCCACAGTTTTGGTGCTGCAACTGAGAATGTTCTGTCTCCATGAGTCACCGTTTTGGATTTTGGCTCAAGTTGCATAGGGTTATATTTAGTTAGTAAATCAATAATATAAAATAGGTGCCTGGCCATGTAAAGCTTTGAAAGTAATTATATCAGTTGATCTCACTGGAAAACTAAATGCCTCTAAAACGGAATACATTACATACAATATTCATGGAGCTTAACCACCATTGATAATGATCAACTAAAGAATGTTGATGACTTCCATAAGTATCTTGGTTCATTGGATAGACAGTAGCAGAAAAAGATATTACGGTGAGGAAAGCATACAAAGGCATGGTTGGCACAATAAAAAATGGATACCATCTGGAAATCCGACCTCTCGCGACATCTCAAGTTCAAGTTCTTTCGCGCAACAGTAGAAAGCGTACTTCTGTATGGAAGTGAAACCTGGACAATGATAAAGTCGCTTGAGCAGCAAATCGACGGATGCTACAACTGGCTACTAAGGACAGCACCGAACATCAGCTGGAGGCAACACATGACGAATGCGGAGCTCTATATGGTACAATACCACCCTTAACAACGACATTACGTGAGCGCAGACTACGATTTAGCGGGCACTGTTGGCGAAGTAAAGATGAAATCATATCAGAGTTACTTTTCTGGGAACCAGCGCATGGCAGACGTTCTCGTGGAAGATCAGCTACAAGCTACATTGACAAACTTGAAAGTGATACTGGACTCGGGAGAAATGAAATAGCGAAAGCTAGTTAACTGTAAATTGTCTAAATTTTGTTCCACAAAAGGGAACATAATAAAATTGGTTTGTGCGTACGAACAAATCATCAAAATTTCTAGGGAGAAAATTGTTTTGATATGAGTATATATAAATTTTTCTCATGTCATCATTTTCGTGATGATATGAGACTTGGTCCATAGACTCTATTCCCAATAAAGTTCATTTATTGTTATCAAAATGTTAGATAAAGTATAGACAGAGAACCAAATGTCAATTTCTCAGGTCTCTATTCAACTGACTTACCCTGCCACCGGATCAACTATGATGTCCCTTGGTTCATCCATGTCGGAGTTAATCAATACTCGTCTGTAAGAACCATCCAATCTGGACACTTCAATGGTATCATATGTAGTACTGGTCCAGTATAAGTTACGACCAGCTAAATCAACAGTCAGACCATCTGCAATTCCGACTTTATCAGCGAAAAGGGATTGAAATCCTGTACCATTTCTAAATGCTCTACTGATGATACGAAGCACCACATCCGTCCAATAAATTCTGTCCTCCACTGGATCAAACTCCAAAGCAACTGGTCTGCTTATGTTGACTTCCGGACCGAATCTGATTGGGCTGGGTTCAACGTCGACGCTATCTGTTTGAAGTTGATAGATTTTTCCTGCGCCACCATCCGCAAACATGACGAACTCTAGAAATGGCACAACACAATTAATCATAATACTAAAATGATTGAACAATGATGATGGTATACTCGAATGCGAGAGGAGTTCTTTTATTATGGAACATAATACGGTACCAGCTGTTGTGGTGTGGTTACCACACATATCTATGAGCTGGGGGAGACAGGTTTAAATCCTGGGTCGGACAACCACTCAGGGTCTTAAAAATAATTTAGGAGAAAGTGTTGCCTTTGCAAGAAGACTTTCGGGTCTTCTCGGATAACGACCTTAAATTGTAGCCTCTCGGAACCGCTATCAATTGGGCTTCTATCCTGTTGGGGTATTCCGTTCACCTAAAAGAGTGATAAATCTACTAAACTAAATATATGGAAAAGCGACTAATTTCTGAAAAATATAACCTCGATTTTTACCGTATAACATATACAGTACGTCATATTACGTCGCATCATACAATAATGTATACACGTCACATTACAGTAAAATACGTCACACTATCACAAATCTGTGAATATTCCCACACAGAACAACTTTTGAATCACCACTTGACATATTATAAGAAAACGCCATTAACCACCCACATCTTTAATTATTTATATTAAGAAACATTCGTATCAAGTTTATATCTTAATATAACCTTACCATCTTGGAAAGCATCGTCGCAGGATTTTCCATCATCTGCTAGCTTAAATCCTATCCCACATGCGCACTTAAAGCCTTTTGGTTCCAACAAGCAGAGTTGTTGACAGCCTCCGTTAGTTGAGCCACATCGGTTAGTCACTGAAACAAAAAGTGACTTATATAAGTAGTCGAAGTTAACTATCAAAATACATGAACTAAGAAGATAAGTGAAAGTTGTATATGTGTACAACTTGTAACCTTCTGATGACCAGTAAGATGCTCTAACCATTGAACTACATGGACTAAGACGACGAGTAATGGTTACATATTTGTACAACCTGTAACCTAACCTTCTGATGACTATAGTGAGATGCTTTAACTATTGAGCTGCATGGACTAAGATGATGAGTGAAGGTTACATACATGTATGTGTACAACCTGTAACCTTCTAATGACTAGTGAGATGCTCTAACTATTGAGCTACATGGAATAAGATGGTGAGTTAAGGTTGTTGTACAACATGTAACTTTCTCGTGATTAGTGAGATGCTCTAACTATTGAACCACATGGACTAAGATAATGAGTAATGGTTACATATGTGTACAACCTGTGACCTTCTGATGACTAGTGAGATGCTCTAACTATTGAGCTACATATGTACTAAGATAATGAGTGAAGGTTACATATGTGTACAACTGTAACCTTCTGATGACTAGTGTGATGCTCTAACTATTGAGCTACATGGACTAAGATAATGAGTAATGGTTACATATGTGTACAACCTGTGACCTTCTCATGACTAGTGAGATGCTCTCACTATTGAGCTACATATGCACTAAGATAATGAGTGAAGGTTACATATGTGTACAACTGTAACCTTCTGCAGATGACTAGTGTGATGCTCTAATTATTGAGCTACATGGACTAAGATAATGAGTAATGGTTACATATGTGTACAACCTGTGACCTTCTGATGACTAGTGAGATACTCTAACTATTGAGCTACATATGCACTAAGATAATGAGCTCCATTGAACTCCAAGGACGGAGAACCAGTTGCCTATCCTTGCCAACCCAAATCTGAATTCTTATTACCTGTTGGTTGTCTTGAGGAATCTACGACAACTACTCCCATAACCCCTTTGCTGGAAGTCTTGCTTTCGATTGTAATTCTACTAATTATAGTTCCGGTTTGCTTGCTCACACCAATAATGGCATTTGACGACCAATCCGTCCAGTATAGGATATCATTAATAATATCCAAATCAAAGCCATGGAACTGTGAAGATGTGTCTTCAAAGATCTTCGTCCTTTGTCCACCGTTGTAATCAACGGAGGTTATGGTGTCATATTTGGCGTCGATCCAAAGCAGACGTTTGTTGGTGTAATCGACTGCGATGCCATTAGGCCACTCAATGTTGTCTTTGACTAGAACCATTCTGTTACCGCCTGCTAAGGTACAGCGTTCTATTGCGGCAACAACTCCCCAGTCACTCCAGAATAGAAAGCTTTGAAAGAGAATTAGCAGAATTAAAACGTCAAGCATCATCAGGGCGTTCACTTTGTTGCGATATTTACACCTCACTTTCTTCCGTCCCTTCCTATCACCATCCTCCCTCTCCACAACTCCCCCGTTCACTCCCTTATTTATATCCTCCTTTCTCTATTCTTACCTTTCACTCTTTCTATACCCTTGCCATTTCCCCGCCATCCTTTCTCTCCACCCTTACTCCCTTCCATTACTTCTCTTCCTCACACCTGTTATCCTCCCTTTCTCTTAATCCTCCTCTCCCACTATATATCTCTATATCCTCCTACCTATACCTACCTACACCTTCTTCACTGTTTCCATCTCGCCTCCCTCTTTCCTCACTTTCCATCCTCCCTTATTCTCTCCCTCACATGCATCATCTCTCCCTACTCTCTTCTCTCTCTCTCTTTACCATGCACCTTCTTTACCTGCCCTGCACCTTCCTGGACAATAAATGCCGTTCTCTCAATTGCCTCTCTCTTCCCTTTCTCTGTGTGCATATAACAATAAACGCCCCATTTAAGTGGTCTATTTTAACCTACCCTTCGTCTGGGTCGAGTGCTATTCCTCTTGGTTTTTCGAAATCTAAAACCGTGTTTATAAGAATCTTGCGATGTGTTCCATCCAAAGTGGCGACTTCTATCTTTTCTGACTCATGCGCCGTCCAGTATATCAAACGTGCAACCCAATCGATCGCTATTCCTTCCACCCTACCTACCCCGGTTAGTACAAGTTCGTTGTTGGTACCGTCCATATTCACCCGGTAAATTTCTTCCAAGTTGTTCTCGCCGTAGTAGATCTTTTGTCCGACCCTGTCTACATCCAGTGCAAGGACATGGTACAATCCAGAAACAATATATTCTTTGCCGAAGTTATCCAGGTCTACCGAGCCAATGTTTTTGAGATTGGAGTAGAGTAAATACGGCTCGCTTGGCGAAGCATCTGTTGAATAAAAACTCTTTTTACATATGGCTACTGACTTTGGTTAACTAAAAGATTAATTCAGACTTGGACATGAAATAATTTAATGTCTATAGCGGAGCAACTTGAGACAAAATGTTTAAGAGAGTCGCTTTTCCTCATACAATGGTTACTAGATAGATTAGATTCATCGCAGACAAATCAGGCTGAATTGCGTAATTCACTTAATTTATATAAGAGGAAAAATATTTTAACCCAACCTAGTTATCCTTCGTTTGCTGAATCGACAAGCACTTCCCGAAATCGAACCCTTTATTAACGTTTTTAATACAGGGAGTGTTAAGGTTATATATATATATATATATATATATATATATATATATTATATATATATATATATTTTTTTCGCTTACCTCAAAACTGGTCTGCTACAACTTGTTTCATCTGTAAAAGAATCTTCAGGCAGTGACCTGCCTGAAGACTCTTTTACAGATGAAACAAGTTGTAGCAGACCAGTTTTGAGGTAAGCGAAAATCTATTATTTGCTCTAACTATATGTTGTTGAGCACTCTTTGCATTTCGTAGACCAAAACCTACACGTATATATATATATATATATATATATATATATATATATATATATATATTATATATATATATATATATATATATATATATATATACTATATATATATATATATATATATATATAGTATATATAGTATATATATATATATATATATATATATATATATATATATATATATATATATATATATATATATATATATACATATATACTATATTGTAAGAAATCAAAGACAAGACATGCTTTTCTGTAACTCTGAGTTTCACGCTGATGCGATCTTCAGACAGACTTTATATATAAAGTCTGTCTGAAGATCGCATCAGCGTGAAACTCAGAGTCACAGAAAAGCATGTCTTGTCTTTGATTTCTTACAATATAGTATCACGCTCTGCTATACAACGCATCGAGCACTTTCGCAACAGCGTAGACAAATCATCGAATTATATATATATATATAACCTTAACACACACACACACATTGGGTCGATGGAAGAATTTATGGCATAATTGGCACTTGCAATGAGGAAAAAGATCACTTTCGTGATCTCCTCTCAAACGACTTCCTCAAGTAGGAAGCTTTATTTAAGTAGGAGGCTAAATTTGCAGACTTTATATATATATATATATTAAATGTTTGTTTGCTACTCGGAGTTTCACGCTGGATGCGATCTTCAGGAGTTGCCTGAAGTTGCCTAGTAAGTGGAATCATATTGTATAATTTATTAATCCATTGAAGAAACCCTAATCGGGAAACGTCTGGAACTATCAACATTATTTATTTGCCTGAACTATCAACATTATTTATTTGCCTGAAGAAGTATATTTTCAATTATATTCATATATTATTATTATTATTATATTATTATTATTTATATTATATATATTATATTAATTACGAATGCTATACACATGGTTGGAATAAAGGTCTTTATTGATTTTGGAAAGTCAGTTTAAAATTTGATAAATCAGTGCTGCCAGCATGACTTTTCATCCTCTCTTTTTGGCCGTTTTCCAGATAATTCGTGCTGATAATTTCATACTGATAACCCTCTGTCTATTATTCCTTTGTGGGGTCAATCTCCTGACACGGGCATACATAATTTTCACCCTTTATACGGAGGACATGTTTGGACAAATCTCACGACACGCACGCAATCCTTGAGAGGTTGAAGTATAGTCGGGTAACATCTCTATACCATCTCGTCTCATTGGAATTTTTGATTTGCAAAACGTGCCGTACAATCATGAACAAGAATGTCCCTCGTACAAAGAGTTACATTGAATATAATAATATCAAACTACATTAAATATTCAAAGCACTTCGTACAATTAATTTTCATTTGAATGGAAAATATTCAAAACTACGATTTTGTATTAAAATATTGTTTAAGTAAATGTAATCCATTGGAAAATCCCTTTTCCATTTACTCGTTCTAGCTCGATTTATGGCTACTAAAAACCCAGTCTAACACGAATTTTAATTATACAAGTGAGGGCTTTACAGACAAGGGACATTGTGGACCCCCAGTGGTTTCTTGCACTAAAGGTGCGAGGTCAGTTCTTCTTTTAGCCCCTCACTTAAAAACTTGCTCTGTTTTAGAGTTCTCAATTTGTATTTCTACATTATCTACGCAGCACAGCATTTTTATATCAATCATATATATATATATATACACTGATATAAACACATTAATGAACTGAACTGCTTCGTTTTATTACTTTCATTCTCAAACAGTTGCTAAAAACAAAGCATTTATCTTTCTAGAACAAGGAAGTAAATTTTTGACATAACAATATATAGATAACATTCTGTGAAGGTATAAGTATGATGTCAGGGTTGTGTGTGTGAAATAAAGATCGATTTTGACAGTTGCCAGATAAAACCAAAACGTGGACGGTAATGTGCGAGTACAAATTGAGTTGTTTTTTTCGTTGTGCCTGAACTCCCTTTCTGAGTAACCTTTTAGCCCAATTATCAACATATAAATTCTCTTTATTGGTCTCCAAACATTTCTTATAGTAATGTATAGTTGGAATAATTAAAAGAATATTTAATTTGGGTGCCATTATGAACGAGGTTTATGCCTATAGTGTTATATTGATTAAAATCCTTATTTAAACTATATTCAAAATTGTGTTCTATGAGATTATTATGACACTTATATAAGAAAATAGCACGATGTTTCGCCTGTAGTGTTTGTAGATTTGTAGATTCCGATTTTTTGGTTAAAGGATATACGTCGAGAAAATTGTCTTGTTTTGACTTCTTTAGTCCAAGATCTTTGAAAATATTTTTGATTTATTTCCTAAACCGATATCAGACTTCTCGTCTTTCTAGAATGTCGGTCGCACACTTCAGCTCCGTCGTAGCTTCCCCATGGTGACATCAAAATTGTTGTCGGCATTCGTTTTTGCCCATATGCTGTGTTGTTGTCGAAGAGCAGTGACTTTCTCTCGTGCATGATGATTTATAATTCGCTTTAACTGGTGGGGACAAATTTCCTGGTATAATTTATGGTTTTCGCAATCACATGCAATCTTTTTTCTTTTGCAGTATCTATTTGAATAACTTCTGTGTAAAAGTCTGTGTGTGAAATATTTTAATGAAATATTTTAATAGTTGTGACTGTGAAATAGATTTTCATCATCGAGTCGACAGAGCAATTCTCGATTCGACGTAGATTACAACCATGCAACTTCTTATTTTCTGGTTTTTTATTCACTTATTTGATTTTGGCTGTCAGGCCAGCACAAAAAGAGGAACGACATGTTACCGATAAGACCACTCAGGAGCACCAACAGTGCACAGCATGAGCTAATTATACGTTCGTCCCTATATAAGGTATTATATATCGCAGAAGCTAAATACTATAGCGACGAGTTCCTGTTAATCCTTGGCTAGTGTTGTATGTAGACAGTCAGACCTTCTTATATACATATACCTTATCCCAAGCAAGGGAATAGGTTCTACAAAGATCACAGTGCATATAAAAACATGTCATAAATTCAAGTCTCTAATCATGTCCCTGCACATTGCTTTGTCGAGAGCCATTTCGTGTCATTTGTCGACTTCTATGTTTGCTTTCCTCAGAGTTTTGTAAAGAGAGCGACCATACGTATATTGAGGTGCCCCTCTGGGTCTCTTTGATCGTACCCGCCGTGACCAAGGCATTCGGACATCATGGCCAGTCCATCCAACGCAGTTGTTGTTTGCAGATGTATGTGTCGATTGATTTAAGTGAAAGTCTCTTCAACAAAATACCATTCGAGATTCTGTGCTCACGAGTATTTAGTTGTATTTAGCCTTAGGGCATATTCTTTTCCACGTCTTGGCGTCGTCGGTGTTATAAAACCACTCAATATAGTGGCAGTGTTTACACGACGCTTTTTATTATCATACTGCAGAAGCATCTCGAATTCAGGTCGGCAGTTTTCCCATTTTCATTCTTCCAAAGAAATTGGTTCTTCCATTCTCGTGTTCGTCGTATGACTGACACTCCTGGTCTTATTACCAACGTCTTTAGAAGCATGTTAAATCTATTTAGTTTATGAATCCGGCCCATTTAGTTTATGAATCCGGCCCATTTAGTTTATGCATTCCAGCACTGCAAATTGAGAAAATTTTAACGTTCTAACTGAAACATAAAAATTCAGTCTCTAGAAACATTAGACCTCCTAGTTATTTCGCATTAAACCTTTACTCTTTAGAGTTATCAATTTGTATTTCCACACTTATAAGGCTTTGTATGTTGTATGAACTCTCTGATCTAAATGTTTATAACTTTGTCTCGTTTGTTAGTCATAGTCGAACTTGCATCTGTAAAAATCCTACCCTTATCCTTAAAGAACCATCCTGTAAAACTAGTACTTTCCAAGCCTCCTACTTTAACAGAATTCGGTTCCTCTCTGGTATTCTTTTTGTAAAATAGCACTCTGCAGTCTTGCAACATTCAAAAGATTTTTACTCGATAGTTATTTATCATTACTGACATCTATTTTTGACGTTGATATGACTTGTACATGCATGTCATTATACCGTAACTGTTCCTGTCACTGAGAGTAGTTTTCTAATGTAGTAACTGCTTAGATTCCACGGAGCATCGTTGTATGTGTGCAGCTTCAACCTCGTTCTTTTGAATTCCACTCAGTTTTATTCATTTTGTTCTTTCAGTGGAGTTCGGAAGAATGGTTGGTGCTGCGTGCATGAACGTACATCGTGAATTCCGAGCAGTTGGTCTATGACTTTGTGTATTTTTAATTTCAACGGGAAGGTGCCTCGCATGGGTCCTCGACTCCTGTTCGCGCTCTTTCCGTTTGGGTATTTTTGGTATTTACATTAATATAAAATCGATCAAAATTAAAACTGAATACGCGTCAACATGTTTATATCCATTGTTTATATGGTATTAAACCCTGCTGCTTTTTTTGTGCATCATTGACTTCGCTAACTCTTTATTGTGTCGGCCTCGAATAGGCTATGTTTCTCAGTATGTATATAAACATCACTGTAGTATACAACATATCATATTTTCTGTTTTTTTCTTGGTTTACTTTCAATTTCCTGATCATGAATGCTCAGCGTGAAATGAAAATGGAGTTTCATTATTGAGTCGACAGAAAAACGGTGTGTAGATTTGGAAGGTTCCTGACGGAGTACACTATGTTGTCTTGTAGCATAATTATATCGTCATAATTAACGTTTAACGCAACATATTACCGTAACAAAACTGCTAAGAGTATAAAGAATCCGGTTAATGACAATTGATTCCTTGACTATATTGATACCAAAAGCGCTCTGTCTCTGATGTCTAAATTATTCAGGCATGTATACTCAGACACTTAAAAACAAAAAGATTACAGATGAAAACAAGATTGCCTTTTCGCGTTTCCATTGCCACATATCGCCCGCTCTTCAAAATGCATTACAATTGCTTATTTCCTTTTGCCGCTAATATAACGATATTAACGGATAAAGACTTTAAAACTAACTTACCTGTAATCAAAACAGCAAGATTTGCAAAGAGAAACAAGAACAAATTAACTTCCAACGCCTCAGTCATCTTCGTCATCCCCATTTGCGCTTTTGACAACTTGAATTTCCCTGAAAGTGTCAAATATTTTTCAAATCGTTAATAAGGTTCATTTCCAGAACATAGACACCATCACTCTCACCATTTCCCGCCAAAGAATTGCATTGCAACTTTTTACTTCCTTGATGGCGTGTTGTTTGCTTTGCTTATAACGTATTCCATTTGTTTCTTCATAATCAACTGCCGAGCTTTCCAGACTGTTTCTGTTGCAGTCGTTTAAGGTAGCGAAATGCTTTTATGTTGTAAGCCCGTGTTTCCATGTGATTGTCAGTGCTTTTTTCTGTGTTTATGCGTTTGGTAATTAACTTCCTTGTTGCAGCTGTACATGCAATTTACTTGATACATATCCTAAACCTCGACAGTAACCTAATTTGCTCAGCGTCACGAAATGAAACGGCTACTCTAATATACATTGACAAACCTAACGATGTCGGTATTGATATTCGTAATCTGTTCAAACCGATAGATTACATAGCAGAAACGGTTTCCCTTCAAACTGCTATGTTACAGTGTATACAAGACATGGAAGTTAGTATACGAGTAGTGTTTTAGTCGTTTCTCAAACGTAAGCTATCTCTGCAAGATCAGTCTCTCCGAAATCGCATCGCCGCTAGTCGCAGAGTTTTGATTGAAATATACGCTATACGCATGTTAAATATAATCAACTCAATAAGATATATCTCACTACATGCACGACGGGGCTATCTCACTAGATTACTTACCAAGATGTGTGGCTTCTTGATTTGCTTGAATTTCTGTCTCGAAAATTATAGAATGTAGCCTACTTAGTTGTGTCGCACTGACATTCAGAGCACTATAGTGCAGAGCAGACTTGTTGTGCGTTAACTCTGAATTACGCGGAATCCTGCTGATCAGAATTCACAGAAGACGTCATTAAATTGTTGCAATCTTAAAAATTAACATTAAAACAAAACGCATTATTGCTGTACTATGCAATGTTCTAATTAAACTGCGCTGTAGCCAGTTCAAAAGGGTTGGGGGGAGGGCTGATTAAGAATTTCAATCTCTAACTCTAGCTCACTAACCAGTGGCGTGTCGTGAATATAATTGTTCAATATATGAAAATTTGACTGCCTCAACCGGGAATCGAACCCGAGGTCTCCGAATCAACGCATCGGCGCTCTAACCACCGCTGAGCTATTGAGACACGGTCAGAACAGTCAAAAATCATTATACATATTTATACATCGCCCCGACTCTCAAATCTCTACAGGAAGACATCTCATCTTCGACGAAGTAGAGCGAAGCCTCTCGCAGGACTTCCTCAAGTAGCGAGCTTATCACCGGCTCTTGTATATACAGGAGGCTTTACAACAATTTTCCGTTTAGATGAAGAGAGGATTTATTAATGGTCAAATATATGTATATGAAAATTTGACTGCTCCAACCGGGAATCGAACCCGAGGTCTCCGAATCAACGCATCGGCGCTCTAACCACTGAGCTATTGAGACACGGTCAGAACAGTCAAACATCATATACATATTTATACATCGCCCCGACTCTCAAATCTCTACAAGAAGACATCTCATCTTCGACGAAGTAGAGCGAAGCCTCGCAGGACTTCCTCAAGTAGCGAGCTTATCACCGGCTCTTGTATACATGCAGCAGGCTCAATAGCTCAGTGGTTAGAGCACCGATGCGTTGATTCGGAGACTTCGGGTTCGATTCCCGGTTGAGGCAGTCAGATTTTCATATACATATATTTAATAAACCATTAATAAATCCTCTCTTCATAGTATCACGCGCGAAACCAAATAACACGCGCGTGTTATTTGGTTTTCGCGCCAAATAACACAATGGAGGAACAACAAGACGTTTCTAGATGTTTCAAGACAGCATTCAAGATTGTTTCGATATAATATATCATTTATAGACCCTCCGCTCGGGGAATTCGTCGAAATGTTACCCCTCGGGATGATATACATGCAGTATCCCTCGGGCTTCGCCCTCGGGGTAATATTTCGTCGAATTCCCCTCGCTCCGGGTCTAGATGTAAATGATAATTATATCACTTATTACAAATACTGACTTCACAAATACATTATACTAACACACTCACGCACGCACGCACGGTTAATATTATGGTCTAACCAGCTGTTGTGGTCTAGTGGTTACCACACATGTCTATGAGCTGGGAGACACAGGTTCAAATCCTGGGTTGGACCACCACTCAGGGTCTTAAATATAATTGAGGAGAAAGTGCTGCCTTTGTAATAATATCAGCAAATGGTAAGATGGTCTTCTCGGATGGAAATGGTCTTCTCAGATAACGACCTTAAATCGTAGGCCCTCGGATTCTAGCCTGTTGGGGTATTCCGTTCACCTAAGAATGATAAATCTAATGAAACGAAAACTAAAATAAAACTAAAATATTTACAACAAATTCTGAAGTTCTGCAATTCAAAATATCTAACAGAACTACAATTTAAACATATTGAGCGCCACGTAGATATAATTGAATGTGTTCTGGAGAGCGACAAAGTATCTTGATTTTAAATAATTTCAACGAGACGAGATGGTAGAGGAGATGTTGCCCGACTATACTTTAACCTCTCAAGGATTGCGTGCGTGTCGTGAGATTTGTCCAAACGTGTCCTCCGTATAAAGGCTGATAATTATATACTACAAATGAATGAAACATTGTTGGGATAATTAGCAATGATATATAAGAATTTCCTTAATAATAATAATAATATACAAATATTTATATAGCGCTGATTCCGTGTAGTCCATTAGCGCTTCACATCATATAAAATAGTTAGATTAGTCTAATTAAATAAGAAAGGTTAAGGTTCTTAAAAAGATGAGTTTTAAGAAGTTTCTTTAAAATTTCTAATGAATTTCCAGGCGCTCTAATGTTACTTGGTAGAGAGTTCCATAATATTGGTGCTGCTACCGAAAACGATCTATATCCATAGCCTGCACGTAGGTTGTAACGTGGCGTCTCCTCTACCATCTTGTGTCGCATTGACATTCAGAGCACTAGAGCAGACTAATCCTGCTGATAAGAATTCACAGAACGCGTCATTAAATTGTTGCAATCTTAAAAATTAACATTAAAACAAAACGCATTATTGCTGTATTATTCATTGTTCTAATTAAACTGCGCTGTAGCCAGTTCAAAAGGGTTGGTGGGAGGGCTGATTAAGAATTTCAATCTCTAACTCTAGCTCACTAACCAGTGGCGTGTCGTGAATATAATTGTTCAATATATGAAAATCTGACTGCCTCAACCGGGAATCGAACCCGAGGTCTCCGAATCAACGCATCGGCGGTCTAACCACTGAGCTATTGAGACACGGTCAGAACAGTCAAACATCATATACATATTTATACATCGCCCCGACTCTCAAAGTCTCTACACTAGGAAGACATCTCATCTTCGACGAAGTAGAGCGAAGCCTCTCGCAGGACTTCCTCAAGTAGCGAGCTTATCACCGGCTCTTGTATATACAGGAGGCTTTACAACAATTTTTTTTAGATGAAGAGAGGATTTATTAATGGTCAAATATATGTATATGAAAATTTGACTGCCCCAACCGGGAATCGAACCCGAGGTCTCCGAATCAACGCATCGGCGCTCTAACCACTGAGCTATTGAGACACGGTCAGAACAGTCAAACATCATATACATATTTATACATCGCCCCGACTCTCAAATCTCTACAGGAAGACATCTCATCTTCGACGAAGTAGAGCGAAGCCTCGCAGGACTTCCTCAAGTAGCGAGCTTATCACCGGCTCTTGTATACATGCAGCAGGCTCAATATCTGAGTGGTTAGAGCACCGATGCGTTGATTCGGAGACCTCGGGTTCGATTCCCGGTTGAGGCAGTCAGATTTTCATATACATATATTTAATAAACCATTAATAAATCCTCTCTTCATAGTATCACGCGCGAAACCAAATAACACGCGCGTGTTATTTGGTTTTCGCGCCAAATAACACAATGGCGGAACAACAAGACGTTTCTAGATGTTTCAAGACAGCATTCAAGATTGTTTCTCGATATAATATATCATTTATAGACCCTCCGCTCGGGGAATTCGTCGAAATGTTACCCCTCGGGATGATATACATGCAGTATCCCTCGGGCTTCGCCCTCGGGGTAATATTTCGTCGAATTCCCCTCGCTCCGGGTCTAGATGTAAATGATAATTATATCACTTATTACAAATACTGACTTCACAAATACATTATACTAACACACTCACGCACGCACGCACGGTTAATATTATGGTCTAACCAGCTGTTGTGGTCTAGTGGTTACCACACATGTCTATGAACTTGGAGACACAGGTTCAAATCCTGGGTAGGGACCACCACTCAGCTGGGTCTTAAATATAATTGAGGAGAAAGTGCTGCCTTTGCAATAATATCAGCAAATGGTAAGACTTTCGGGTCTTCTCGGATAACGACCTTAAATCGTAGGCCCTTTGAACCCCCTATAATTGGGTTTCTAGCCTGTTGGGGTATTCCGTTCACCTAAGAATGATAAATCTAATGAAACGAAAACTAAAATAAAACTAAAATATTTACAACAAATTCTGAAGTTCTGCAATTCAAAATATCTAACAGAACAGTCAGAACTACAATTTAAACATATTGAGCGCCACGCCAGATATAATTGAATGTGTTCTGGAGAGCGACAAAGTATCTTGATTTTAAATATATATTTTAAAAAGACTATATGTGTTAATTTCTTTTGTTTGATCTGAGAGTGTGTTCCAAAGTCTAGTCTGAGGTTTTGGTATTTTGAAATTATATTTATTTGAATGCCTGAGATGGTTAACCGGTAGATTTGGAAGGTTGTAAGATAGACTTATTGAAGAAGCCTGTATAACTGAAATTATAAAACTGTGCATGTGTGTTGTGTGTGTCATGTCAGTAATTCATTATGCAGTATGACGTCACAGTGAGGTCATTTACATATCAAACAAATCTTCAAGTGCCCCTGTGATCAAATTTTTGGTATCCCGAATTTTTACATATTTGTAAAGAGGATGGTGTTCCAAATTTCAAGCAATTGCGAGAACATGCGATATCGCCTTTTCAGACTGTTTTTATACGAGATTATACGGCCGCCATTACTCGAATATATTCCGGACGCTTTGCTTGCGATTAGAGGAAGTGACGTCAAAGACTCAACACGTGGCTAGTTGTGTATGAATATAAAGCTACTTGGGGAAAACTTTCTATTGTAACTTGTCGTATAATTTCCATAAAGCTCTGTCACGTATTGAGTCTCTGTCGTCACAATCACATACTCTGCTGTAGAATCGCGGGCTCGTCTGGAACACGTTACAAAATTTGGGCGACTTAGGAGGTTAAATTTCTTGTGATAGAATGTTTTTTGTTCATGTTCTGCAACAGAAAATGCCAGGTAACGTAATGTGATATTTCGTCGCAGGGCACTTTAATATCTCAAGAACAAAGTGAGATATGGAAAAGTTGTAAACGCCAATCTTTATAATTTCTATAGTTCTCTAGTTCTTTTAAGTTCTTAAAAGTTTATATATTTGGTTTAGATTGTAGTGAAAAAAGCAACCTGAAGATCATCATGATTTGTTATAAGGTACGTATACAGCATTAGGTGTCTTAAAATTCATCGTCATTAAAAGGCATGGCTCTATCTAGACTTACAAACCTTGTTTCCATGACAACAAGGTCACGTGACTCACTGGCGGCCGTGTTGGATAAAAAATAAATAGGTACATCAATATTGCAGCCATGTTGGTGTACCTAACAAAAGAAGCTACTTAAAAATCTATTGTTGAAGTACATCAATATGGCAGCCATGTTGGTGTACCTAACAAAAGAAGCTACTTAAAAATCTATTGTTGAAATACATCAATATGGCAGCCATGTTGGTGTACCTAATAAAAGAAGCTACTTAAAAATCTATTGTTGAAGTACATCAATATGGCGGCCATGTTGGTGTACCTAACAAAAGAAGCTACTTAAAAATCTATTGTTGAAGTACATCAATATGGTGGCCATGTTGGTGTACCTAATAAAAGAAGCTACTTAAAAATCATCAATATGGCAGCCATGTTGGTGTACCTAATAAAAGAAGCTACTTAAAAATATATTGTTGAAGTACATCAATATGGCAGCCATGTTGGTGTACCTAACAAAAGAAGCTACTTAAAAATCTATTGTTTAAGTACATCAATATGGTGGCAGCCATGTTGGTGTACCTAACAAAAGAAGCTACTTAAAAATCTATTGTTGAAGTACATCAATATGGCAGCCATGTTGGTGTACCTAACAAAAGAAGCTACTTAAAAATCTATTGCTCAGGTACATCAATATGGCAGCCATGTTGATGTGCCCAAAATGAGCACATTAGTAGGTGTAATGTTTATTGGTG